>CM064528.1:39380461-39772961 GCA_032716605.1 Paralithodes platypus | reverse complement strand
ACAGGGGAACTAAAAGCTCTTGCTTGTTGATATGTGACTGTTTGTCTGTCCCCCAAATGCCTTGCCCTTGGTGGCCCAGACTTGACTGACACCCATAACCCAGGGTCCCCGAGGCGTCCGCGTCCACCCACACCATAGGCGGGGGAGAAACCCATGACGTGACTGAGTAGAGGACGTCTTGCTTGGTCCAGGCCGACAGCAAGGCATAGATTAATGGAGGATTTGGCCACAATTTCTCCTCCGGCAAGAGAGGGAAGGCTTTGTTGCCTTCCATGATTAATCGCTTGGCTTTCAATTGGCCCAACTTGACAGTTATTTGTACCCAGTTGATAGAACCGATCAGGGAATCCCACGTTTTCCTAGTCGTATCCAGACTGTGGAGGAACCGGAACAGTTTCCTTCGAAATCTGTTGCGGTTGTCCGCACTCTGAGTCAGAGTCAGAGTGGCGGTATCCCAGATCAGCCCTAACCACTGAATCGTATTTGAGGGGACAAGGTGCGACTTTGCCAAGTTCACCTTGAACCCTAGGGCTTGTACATGATTTAACACCTGGTTGACATGGTCTAGACATAATTCTAGAGAGTTTGCCACTACTAGCCAATCGTCCAGATACCAAAACACCTGTATTCCTTGAACTAACAGGGGGAAAAGAGCTTGCCGGACGAGTTTGGTAAATACTCTTGGTTCTAGGTTTAACCCGAACGGCATCCTTTGAAAGACATAAGTCTCGTGCCGGACTCTGAGCGCGAGAAACTTTTGGAACCTCTTGTTGATAGGGACATGCCAATAGGCATCTTTGAGATCTATCGAACACATCCAACCTTGCGGCGGAAGTGCGAGTCTGAGCTGCTGAACTGTCAGCATCCTGAAGGGTGAATTCTCTATAAAGGTGTTCAGATGCGAGAGATCTAGAACTGGTCGCATCTGCCCACTGTCCCTTTTTGGCACTAAAAAGAGTCTTGACATGAACACTGGCTGAAGGGGATCTACCTGGATAAGGACCCGTTTGGCAATCATTTCTTGCATCATGACCTCCGCCTCCTGAGAAACAGGGGAGTATTCTTGCGGCTGACGCAGTCGAGGCCGCCGGAGCCACCGCCAGGTGATTCCTTTGCTCACTGTCTTCCTGGCCCAGGTACGTTTGGGCCAAGCTGAGCGGAACGCACGGAACGAACCCAGGTGCAGCCGGGGTTCGTCCTGCAAGGCAACTGAGGAGGTGGTTTGGGGTCTCTAGGTGACTGTTTAGGGTGAGGTTGGTACGGTTTGCTACTGCCCTCTGGTTTATGAAAGGGTTTCTTAGGTGGATCCTTCCTAGCTTGGGAGGTAACCTGCTTCCACCCACTTACCATATTAAAAACTAAACTCCACATTTCAGTGAGAAGCAAGGTGGGTGTCAGAACCGGGGAGAGGGTTACCCGGCGACCTATGTCCGCCGGCAACTTTCTCACCAGATGTACTCTCAGATCTTGGCGAGCTCGAACCGCCTCCAAAATTGCAATTCTAATGTCCCCTAGGGACTGAATGGCGTTTTGTAGTGAAAGTCTGCGAGAAAGCTCAATGGCTTTTCTTATTTGGGGTTCATTGATGGCCGAGATCGTGCGTGCAAGAGAGGCGGCTATTTGATGACTCACCAAGTACTGCGAGAACATCCGGTAGGCTTTATTGCGTAACTTAAAATCTCGATCCAAGTGAGTAGCCGGGGTGGGGGGGGGGGAGAGAAAGGCTCATCAAGGGCATGCAATGATACTTTGGGGGCCGCCAGAAATGTTAGTAATGCTGGGGGCACCCCTTCTGCTTGGGATACTGGTAGGGAAAAATAATTATGATTCTCTGGTGGGATTTGATGTGAAGCTTTGGTGGTGATAGTTTGGCGAATACCTGTGCTTCTATCTCCCAGTCAACCCATGGGCCTACTCCCAGCTGCCGCATCTGCAGTACCGGAGTCTGAGCTTGGTCCAGAGCCGGAGTTGTAGCCAACTCCGGCGTAAGATAATTTAAGGCTTTGACATCATTAATGCCATCAGCCTTCGACCAGTCAGCAAAAAGTCGTGCAGAAGCGGCAGAAGGAACGGCTGGTGCTGCAGAATACACAAAATATGCCGGGTTAAGTGAACTTGGGACACCTTTAATTAGGACATCTAATACCCTCCCTGTCTCGTCTCTGGCCCGAAATTTACGGTTCTTATTAATTTCGATGGACCACTCGTCTGGAATTGGAGGGTCCCCTGATACCGAAGGTTGAGCTATAAGGGGGTTCTCTGGCACTACAGGTAGCCAAGAGCAATCTGTGCCATAAAGGAGGGACATGGGGCCCTTCCTCATAGGCTCTTTATCTAAGGGAGGGGGTTGAACATCAGTAACCACCATAAAGTTGGACATAGCGAGTGCCGCCGGCCCTGTGGGGCCTGGGGCAGCTGCTACCAACTGGGCTGGACAAGTAGGGGGAACAGCCGGCAACTCTAAAGGTCTAAAAACAGACGTGTTAGGGGGCTGAGCTGAGAGGGCAACTTTGGGATGAGACGAGGCAGGGGTTTGATAATGTTGTATCACATTGTGTAATAACTCTTTTACCTGATCAGAAGTCATCCATTTCCTAGAGGTATCTTTAGATGAGTTTGAACTAGCCTCAGAATAATTATTAGGGAGAGACTGAGGAGCCGGGGAGAACAAACCATCCGCCGGCTCCTCACTCTGCTCCAAGGTCTCTTGTGATTCTAGCCCATGTGAGTCTATCTCATTATCTGCCAGGGGCCATGATAAATCGGGCACTGACGACGGCAACACGTTGATGTCGCCGTCCTCAGTCCGTTCTGGAATGATATTTAGAGATGGGTCTGAATGGCGCCAGTAACCCCCTGCCGCCATGGGCAGGGAGTCCTGCGTCAACTGTGAGCTTAATTGGGCCCCCAGCGGATATCCCCTGAATTGGTCGGCTAGCACCCTACTAGGGCCTGCCGCCTTCACACCCCGGGGAATTACCGTTAATTTGGGTATTGCAAAAGTCACATTAGGAGGTTCACGTATAGCCTGTTCCTGCCTAGATGAAGATGGTAATGATTCAGATCCTATTACTGACCCCCCAGAATCACGTGTAAATGTATCCGAGGGAGGTGTAGGAGGGAGTGGCTGCGGAGTCTCACGCCGGCTGCTCGAGGTGTCGTACTCTTCTCTGCGGCGCTTGTGAGACCGGGAAGAATCTGAGGTAGAGTGGCGAGCGTGTGTCCTGGGAGACTTCGACCTGGACCTCGACTTCCGCCGCGTGGCACGGTCGGAGGAGGGGACCTCGGTGACGTCGCTCTCACTACTGCTATTTACAAACTCTTTACTGATAGCTTTAGTTTTGACCTTGGGTCTGACCGCTTTGGAGGATCCTGGTTTAACTAAGGGAGACTTGATAATTAGCTTGTCCCACAGGACCTCATCATCACACTGAAGGGCCTTGTGGGCTATGTTTTTTTTTTTTTTTTTTTTTAAGAGACAATGAACGGAGGAAGGAAAAACACAGATAAAACAAAAAGGTCCATGTGCCTAAAGGCATCCTCCATTCATAAAATGTTTGTAACAACTGGATTTAAACATTTGTTGATTGTAAGTTTGTGGAAAGCAATTCGAGGGAAGTGAATTCCAAAGAGTAGTAGCTCTAGGGATAAATGAATTCTGATAAGCAGAAGTTCTGCATTGTGGAGGAGAAAGTGTAAATTCATGGGCGCTCTCAGCTGCCCTAGTTCTACGGGGAAAGATGTGGAGAGGCGGCACAATTGAAGCAAGTTCCTTGGAACAATTGCTGTGAAAATATCTGTAGAATAATGCAAGGGATGCAACGTTTCTTCGTATGGCTAATGTAGGAAGGTCCTGTGTGATTGCAGGGTTATTGATTAATCTAATAGCTTTATTTTGAATTTTGTCCAACTGCCTCAATGCAACCACTCCACTTCCACCCCACAGAGGTGAACAGTAATCCATCTGAGAGCGCACATGACTTTTATATATTACGGCCAACTGCTCGTCAGTGAAGAATTCTCGAACTCTGTACAGGAGTCCCAGTTTTTAGAGGCATTCTTAGCAATGCTTCTAACATAATGTGTCCAGCTCAAGTTAGTAGTTAATGTTACACCGAGAATGTCAATACTAGGGGAAGTGGGAATATTTACATCATTAAAAAATATATGGGAGTCAGTGAGATTCGGTCGGTTAGAAAATTGAATGTACTTGGTTTTCTGTGCATTAAAGGAAACTAGATTCTCTTGTCCCCATTCATTAATTCTAGAAAGGTCCTGGTTCAGAGAAATTGCAGTGTTTATTTTTGAATTTATAAGATCGGGTTGGGTGAAAGAATTGGTAAATGTGAAGGAACTGTGGAGTGTTGAGTCATCTGCGTAGGAATGTATTGGATTATGAGTGGTAGATATGAGATCATTGATATGAATGAGGAACAGAGTTGGGGCCAAAACTGATCCCTGGGGAACACCAGCATTTATTGAGTGAAATTGAGAATAAAGGCCATCTACCATTACACATATTTTTCTGTTATGAAGATAAGAAGAAATTAGTGGAACTAATGATGCAAGGCCGTAGTGTGACATCTTCGACAATAAGGATTGATGCCAGACTCTATCAAATGCCTTTGATATATCCAGTGCTATTGTATGTGTTTCACCATGTTGGTCTGTAGCTTGGTTGATTTGATGCGTAAGAAGGCAAAGAATGTCTGCAGTTGATCGACATCGTCTAAAACCATATTGCCTATCACTGATTAATTTATTATTCTCCAGATGCTTAATTATGTGATTATTTAATATAATTTCAAAAACTTTGCCAAGAGTGGAAGTTATAGCTATTGGTCTGTAGTTTGATGGATCTGAAGAGGCACCTTTTTTAGGTACTGGATGGATGTTTGCTTCTTTCCAGGGTACTGGGAAGCATGAGGTATGAGTACACAGACGGAAAAATTTTGCCAATACAGGAGCGAGCACCAAGGAGCAATTCTTAAGTACTATTGGAGGAATTTCATCTGGACCAGGAGCCTTATCTACTGAGAGATTCTGCAAAATAGTTTTGACATGTCTGGTGTGGATCTTAAGTGAGGGAATTTCAGGTGAATTAAAATTAAGTACAGGGACATCTTGATTTATTTCATCTAAGGTTGAGTTGGTGGAGAAAATATCTGCAAGAAGGTTAGCTTTACCTCGTGGGTCACTTACAAGATTGCCAGTCGGAGATTTTAATGGTGGAATGGATGAAGCAGTAGTGAAGTTGGATTTGAATGAGTTAAGAGTAGACCAAAATATTTTGTTATCATTTGGATTATTTAGAAGTTTATTTGCCTGCTTATGGAGAAAGTTTGATTTAGTTAGGTTTAATACAGTTTTGGCATGATTTCTGATGTTTCTAAAGTAATTAAAGGCTTCATGTGTTTTTGATCTTGTGTATGCATTGTAGGCTATTGCTTTTTGTTCAGTTACTCTAGCACAATTATGGTCAAACCATTTAGGTGAATTAGATCTTTTACTGTACTTTTGATGAGGAATAAAAGTTTCCATTCCAATTTTTACAAAATCTTGTATGTGGCTCAAGGTGGAGTGTGCATCATTAGAAAAGAAAGAGGTCCAGGGAATATCAATAAAGAAAACTTGAAGACCCTCCCAGTCTGCCCTATCGTAATGCCATTTAGTCACCAAAACAGGTTCAGAGTGGGAAGGTGTGGTAGGTGATAGACAGGTGGCCTGTATCAGACAGTGATCAGAAGATCCAAGTGGGGACCTCACTGTAACATCATAATTTTCTGAATTGGTTGTTAAAAATAAGTCCAGTAGGTGGGAATTATGATTAGGATTATCTGGTACACGGGTGGGTTGGTTGACTAGTTGAATGAGATTAAATGAGTCTGCAAATAGCTCACATTCAAGACCAGCATCATCAGTCCTGGCTGAATGAGTGAGCCATTCAACATTATGGACATTAAAATCACCCAACACAGTGATTTCAGAAGAAGCATTTAAGTTGAGGACACTGAATTGTGAGGACAGAGAATCAAAAAGACTTTGCTCTGGAGGAGTATTTGGGGAACGGTAGATGCAACATATGTATTTAAATTTACCAGCAGAAAATAATTTGTATATAGAATAATCAAAATAGGGACAATTGAAACTAGTAACCTCCTCCAGGGCAATTTCAGATTTTGCGAAGCAACATACACCACCTTTAGGTCTGAAATTTTGGAGCAGTTGATAACCTGGAAAATTAAATCTAGATGTGTCAGATGTGGATGTTACTTGAGTCTCTGTCAAAAAAAGGAGAGTAGGGGATTCTGCTTGAAGAAATTGGTGTACAGAATTTATGTTAGAGTGAAGTCCCCTTATATTACTAAAGAAATAGCTGTACTGACAAGCAGCTTTGGGACGTTGCAATGTCTTTAGCATATGAGTTAAACGCAGCCTTCACCTCGTACAAGGCCGCTAAACAAGACAGGTCTTTCATAGCCAGCAGAGCGGATTTTAATTCAGCACAGATGGCGCACTTTTTGGACAACCACACGCCCCTAGAGCGGTCCAGACATTTCACGCATGTGATGCAAAGGGAATGAGCAAAAACTGGTAAAAGGGAACAAGAGGGCGTAGCGCAAAGTTCAAACCTAGGCATGGTGCCGTAAATGAGGTTCCCCCCCTCCGCCGGGATCAGAAGTCCAACTCCGCCGGAGAAGCAGCCGGGACCTGGAACATTTTCCAGGAATCAATGCTCCTAAGGATAACCTGCGAGGTATTAAACATCGTAATTCAAATCCGCCGGAAACTTTGCTATAATGCACCACTACGCTAACCTTCCGCCGGACTTGTCTAGCTGATTTTCACAAACTCACCTGTGTCACGGGTCAGACCGTGACTGTGATTATATACTATAGGGTTAGCTATATTTCTCGAGCGCGGGAAAAATTGGGGAGGCGGGAACAGCTGTAGAGAAGAGGGGTGGAGGCACAGGCATAGGCCTGTGTACCGCTAGGCGCCTCGCGTACATGTGTGCGTGTGTGCGTTCTTGCTTGTGAGCGTTGGTAGGCCGCCGTTACGCGTACATGTGTGTGTGCGTTCATGTTGTAGGCATGGTCATAGGGAGTGTCCAGTCTTTTCATTGGCACCAAATTCAAAATGTGATGGGGGAGGGGAAAACCGAGGTTATAAAGGGGGCAGGAATGCCCAGGACAGGCCTTATTCTCCTCCTGCCCGACCCCAACGAGATAGTCCATTTTTTTTGTGCCCGCGATGAATGGGTCGGCAGGGCTGCGAGGGCACCTCGTGCCCTAATTCAACCATAATCAGGTGAGTCCAATTCAGTTAGACAAGTGTCAACGTTGATTGAGATATCCAGAGTGATGTGTGGTGGTGAGAGTGATGTGTGGTGGTGTGCTTGTGTGCGTTGGCCAGTCACCAGGACTGTGCCAGACCGTACACATGGCCAAGGTTGTGACGCCGACCGAATTAGCTTAATGCTATGGCTGAGAATGGCAGGTGTAAGCATGACCCCACAGAGGGCTTGCTAAAGGCTAGGGATGCCCAGGGCGACATAGTTCTCCTGCGGCGATATCCCACTGATTTAGCTATGCACGTGGCCAGGGGTGTGTGTGGATGTGTGCAGGTGTGGTGAGTGATGCCGTAACGCTTAACCCCACAGAGGGTGAGGTTACCGCTAGAGGATAGTCGGCTTAAAGGGCTTGTCGTACTGCCCTTTTTGAGACTCTTTAATTTAGGCAACTCTCATTAGTCTAGCGAGTCACGTGTGTGGTGTGTCGGTGAGTGACGCCGTAGCTCTTAACCCCACAGAGGGTGAGGTTACTGTTAGAGGATGGTCGGCTTGACTCCCTAGGACTTGTCGTACTGCCCGTTTTGAGACCCTTTAATTAGGCAACTCTCATTAGTCTAGTGAGTCATGTAACCGAGGTGAGGAGGTGTGAGAGTGATGAGTGTGATTGACGGGTACTGTGAGTGTGGGAAAATCTTGTACCTTATTCGATCATGCGGTCATTTGCTGGGCTAGATGATTTCAGTAACACAGTAGACTAAAGGGTTGGTTGATGTGAGATTTCGTGTGACAAGCAGTAATCAGTATAATGATTTGGGGTAATCTTAGGGGTAGTTATAATACTGGGTAATTGTATTTAGGTAAGTGGATTAGATAAGTGGGTTAGATTGAGTGGCTGAGTGTGTGAATGAAATTGTCTCTTTGATAAATGCAATTTCAGTGTCGCTATTCAATAAAACCATTTTAGTAGGAATGTTTGTTTCTTTAATTCTTACTAACTTTAAGAATATAATTATTATCAATATATACCTATCATTACAATAAATCCGTGTACTCTATTATCCCGCAAGCTGGGAACTGCAATTTTCTTTTCAAATATATTACTGCATCGAGTCAGTATAGATATAAATGTATAGCATGTTCTGGGACTTTTGTTGCCATAATTTCACAAGGGATATTTGTCTATTTTTTATCTAAAGTAACGACACTTTCAATTATAGGTTTATTTCCTAGAGTGTTACAGTAACCTATTAGTCTTATGATCTATTACAATTGGCAATCTGGACAGGATTACTATTACAATTGGCACCGGGTATGATCTATTACAAGTGGCGACCGTGATACAGGACCAGTTTCTGATTTAGATGTACGGGATAATGAAGGATTTGTTGTATAATTGTGTTCATACAAAAGTAGCCCCACGCGGGAAATTTTCTTTTTTTCTTTCCCCTCGTGGTCAAGTCACATCCTGGGAGCGTCGGTGAACCTCCTTGTGTAAACAAGTTAATTCCTTTTCCCATCGCTCGCGCGCCCCACATTGTTTCATAATATTTAGTTCTACGATTCGCTTTGAGAAGTAATTGTGTCCGATAATTTTTGTTTGCTTGTCTATAATTGATCGCTGTTGATTTTTTTTTTGTGATTGTCGCTGTGATTTTATGCCATGTGATTAGTTTCCTTTAATTTCGTTCGCCATACGCAAGTGCTGTGATCGATCGTTTAAGGATAGAGGGAAGTGTTTTAATCCGATCGAGTCGTTGTTGTTTCTCTTATTCCGGGATCATAAATCTAGACAGTTTCAGTTGTGTGTCGGGCAGGATTTTTTTTGTTTGCTTTGATTGTTCTATTCCTCTCTTTAAAATCTGTTGTTCCTTGTCAAGGACAAGAGGGAGAGGGAGGAACGAGCATTGGATAGGACGAATACTAAATAAGTGAGGGATTGCGTAGCAGCAAGGGTTGGGATAGAAAGGGAAGACAATAGGAAAAGTTAGAGGAGACAGAGAGAGAGCGTCAGAGGAGGCTCGATCCTGCTTAAACTTGGGAAAAGTGTCGGGGTAGTGATGAGAGGGTAGGCCTGTGCGGCTTAGGCTCGCGGAGAGTCTGGGTGCTGTGATGAATAGCAACAGTGCATATTGCTAGCCAGCATCAGGTGAAAACTCGGGAAGGCCATCGTTGAATGAGGTCTGGGGCGTAAGTCGGGTTAAATAGTGGGGAGACTGATGATAGAGGGAGTCAACAATAAGTAGCGTGATATGGAATACGGGAGGGGAGGGGATGAAATTTTGTTTGTTCGCTTTTATTCTGCCGCTTCCAAATTTTATACAGTTACTGAGTTAGCCAGGCGTTCGTCGGGAGATTGGAGAACCCACGGCAGGAATCCTGGCCCTCAAGAAACTACGCGCAAGGATCCCTCATCAAGTCAAAACAAATGTTTATACCCAGCGGTCCATAGAGTTGTGCCGATTTTTTTGTTACACTGTTTCTTCACATACCTCATTTAAACCGTGTCTTACAACATCTCTGTTTACATGACATTAGCTGAGCTTAATTGTGTGTTCATTGTAAATGAGTGGGCAAAGCCACTAGTTTTCACTGTAAAAATAAATGGGTTAACCACCAGGTTTATGTCGCTGGCCGTGAATGAGACCTCAGGAGTTTTCCCCTTTCAGTAGAAATTTTAACGTAAATGCAAAGGGGTTTTTCTACTCAAGGGCGATCATTTAATGCACCAGCGACAGGTTAGACTCACACTACAGTATGGAAGACACTATGAATGACACCTGAGTGATTTTAGCAGAGCAAAATCAATGTTAGTAGGGGGGAATGTCACGGGTCAGACCGTGACTGTGATTATATACTATAGGGTTAGCTATATTTCTCGAGCGCGGGAAAAATTGGGGAGGCGGGAACAGCTGTAGAGAAGAGGGGTGGAGGCACAGGCATAGGCCTGTGTACCGCTAGGCGCCTCGCGTACATGTGTGCGTGTGTGCGTTCTTGCTTGTGAGCGTGGGTAGGCCGCCGTTACGCGTACATGTGTGTGTGCGTTCATGTTGTAGGCATGGTCATAGGGAGTGTCCAGTCTTTTCATTGGCACCAAATTCAAAATGTGATGGGGGAGGGGAAAACCGAGGTTATAAAGGGGGCAGGAATGCCCAGGACAGGCCTTATTCTCCTCCTGCCCGACCCCAACGAGATAGTCCATTTTTGTTGTGCCCGCGATGAATGGGTCGGCAGGGCTGCGAGGGCACCTCGTGCCCTAATTCAACCATAATCAGGTGAGTCCAATTCAGTTAGACAAGTGTCAACGTTGATTGAGATATCCAGAGTGATGTGTGGTGGTGAGAGTGATGTGTGGTGGTGTGCTTGTGTGCGTTGGCCAGTCACCAGGACTGTGCCAGACCGTACATATGGCCAAGGTTGTGACGCCGACCGAATTAGCTTATTGCTATGGCTGAGAATGGCAGGTGTAAGCATGACCCCACAGAGGGCTTGCTAAAGGCTAGGGATGCCCAGGGCGACATAGTTCTCCTGTGGCGATATCCCACTGATTTAGCTATGCACGTGGCCAGGGGTGTGTGTGGATGTGTGCAGGTGTGGTGAGTGACGCCGTAACGCTTAACCCCACAGAGGGTGAGGTTACCGCTAGAGGATAGTCGGCTTGAAGGGCTTGTCGTACTGCCCTTTTTGAGACTCTTTAATTAGACAACTCTCATTAGTCTAGCGAGTCACGTGTGTGGTGTGTCGGTGAGTGACGCCGTAGCTCTTAACCCCACAGAGGGTGAGGTTACTGTTAGAGGATGGTCGGCTTGACTCCCTAGGACTTGTCGTACTGCCCGTTTTGAGACCCTTTAATTAGGCAACTCTCATTAGTCTAGCGAGTCACGTAACCGAGGTGAGGAGGTGTGAGAGTGATGAGTGTGATTGACGGGTACTGTGAGTGTGGGAAAATCTCGTACCTTATTCGATCATGCGGTCATTTGCTGGGCTAGACGATTTCAGTAACACAGTAGACTAAAGGGTTGGTTGATGTGAGATTTCGTGTGACAAGCAGTAATCAGTATAATGATTTGGGGTAATCTTAGGGGTAGTTATAATACTGGGTAATTGTATTTAGGTAAGTGGATTAGATAAGTGGGTTAGATTGAGTGGCTGAGTGTTTGAATGAAATTGTCTCTTTGATAAATGCAATTTCAGTGTCGCTATTCAATAAAACCATTTTAGTAGGAATGTTTGTTTCTTTAATTCTTACTAACTTTAAGAATATAATTATTATCAATATATACCTATCATTACAATAAATCCGTGTACTCTATTATCCCGCAAGCTGGGAACTGCAATTTTTTTTTCAAATATATTACTGCATCGAGTCAGTATAGATATAAATGTATAGCATGTTCTGGGACTTTTGTTGCCATAATTTCACAAGGGATATTTGTCTATTTTTTATCTAAAGTAACGACACTATCAATTATAGGTTTATTTCCTAGATAATGGGCAAGTGTTACAGTAACCTATTAGTCTTATGATCTATTACAATTGGCGATCTGGACAGGATTACTATTACAATTGGCACCGGGCATGATCTATTACAACCTGTGATATTTCACAGGTCCCCTGACCTTGTTAAGGTGTGATCCTACTGAACAAGTTTGCAAAACTTTATTTTTTTTTTTTTTTTATAAGAGACAATGAACGGAGGAAGGAAAAACACAGATAAAACAAAAAGGTCCATGTGCCTAAAGGCATCCTCCATTCATAAATTTTGTTGTAACAACTGGATTTAAACATTTGTAGATTGTAAGTTAGTGGAAAGCAATTCGAGGGAAGTGAATTCCAAAGAGTAGTAGCTCTGGGGATAAATGAATTCTGATAAGCAGAAGTTCTGCATTGTGGAGGAGAAAGTGTAAATTCATGGGCGCTCTCAGCTGCCCTAGTTCTACGGGGAAAGATGTGGAGAGGCGACACAATTGAAGCAAGTTCCTCGGAACAATTGCTGTGAAAATATCTGTAGAATAATGCAAGGGATGCAACGTTTCTTCGTATGGATAATGTAGGAAGGTCCTGTGTGATTGCAGGGTTATTGATTAATCTAATAGCTTTATTTTGAATTTTGTCCAACTGCCTCAATGCAACCACTCCACTTCCACCCCACAGAGGTGAACAGTAATCCATCTGAGAACGCACATGACTTTTATATATTACGGCCAACTGCTTGTCAGTGAAGAATTCTCGAACTCTGTACAGGAGTCCCAGTTTTTTAGAGGCATTCTTAGCAATGCTTCTAACATAATGTGTCCAGCTCAAGTTAGTAGTTAATGTTACACCGAGAATGTCAATACTAGAGGAAGTGGGAATATTTACATCATTAAAAAATATATGGGAGTCAGTGAGATTCTGTCGGTTAGAAAATTGAATGTACTTGGTTTTCTGTGCATTAAAGAAAACTAGATTCTTTTGTCCCCATCCATTAATTCTAGAAAGGTCCTGGTTCACAGAAATTGCAGTGTTTATTTTTGAATTTATAAGATCGGGTTGGGTGAAAGAATTGGTAAATGTGAAGGAACTATGGAGTGTTGAGTCATCTGCGTAGGAATGTATTGGATTATGAGTGGTAGATATGAGATCATTGATATGAATGAGGAACAGAATTGGGGCCAAAACTGATCCCTGGGGAACACCAGCATTTATTGAGTGAAATTGAGCATAAAGGCCATCTACCATTACACGTATTTTTCTGTTATGAAAATAAGAAGAAATTAGTGGAACTAATGATGCAAGGCCGTAGTGTGACATCTTCGACAATAAGGATTGATGCCAGACTCTATCAAATGCCTTTGATATATCCAGTGCTATTGTATGTGTTTCACCATGTTGGTCTGTAGCTTGGTTGATTTGATGCGTAAGAAGGCAAAGAATGTTTGCAGTTGATCGACATCGTCTAAAACCATATTGCCTATCACTGATTAATTTATTATTCTCAAGATGCTTAATTATGTGATTATTTAATATAATTTCAAAGACTTTACCAAGAGTGGAAGTTATAGCTATTGGTCTGTAGTTTGATGGATCTGAAGAGGCACCTTTTTTAGGAACTGGATGAATGTTTGCTTCTTTCCAGGGTACTGGGAAGCATGAGGTATGAGAACACAGACGGAAATTTTTTGCCAATACAGGAGCGAGCACCAAGGAGCAATTCTTAAGTACTATTGGAGGAATTTCATCTGGACCAGGAGCCTTATCTACTGAGAGATTTTGCAAAATAGTTTTGACATGTCTGGTGTGGATCTTAAGTGAGGGAATTTCAGGCGAATTAAAATTAAGTACAGGGACATCTTGATTTATTTCATCTAAGGTTGAGTTGGTGGAGAAAATATCCGCAAGAAGGTTAGCTTTACCTTGTGGGTCACTTACAAGATTGCCAGTCGGAGATTTTAATGGTGGAATGGATGAAGCAGTAGTGAAGTTGGATTTGAATGTAAGAGTAGACCAAAATATTTTGTTATCATTTGGATTATTTAGAAGTTTATTTGCCTGCTGTGGAGAAAGTTTGATTTAGTTAGGTTTAATACAGTTTTGGCATGATTTCTGATGTTTCTAAAGTAATTAAAGGCTTCATGTGTTTTTGATCTTGTGTATGCATTGTAGGCTATTGCTTTTTGTTCAGTTACTCTAGCACAATTATGGTCAAACCATTTAGGTGAATTTGATCTTTTACTGTATTTTGATGAGGAATAAAAGTTTCCATTCCAATTTTTACAAAATCTTGTATGTGGCTCAAGGTGGAGTGTGCATCATTAGAAAAGAAAGAGGTCCAGGGAATATCAATAAAGAAACCTTGAAGACCCTCCCAGTCTGCCCTATCGTAATGCCATTTAGTCACCAAAACAGGTTCAGAGTGGGAAGGTGTGGTAGGTGATAGACAGGTGGCCTGTATCAGACAGTGATCAGAAGATCCAAGCGGGGGCCTCACTGTAACATCATAATTTTCTGAATTGGTTGTTAAAATAAGTCCAGTAGGTGGGAATTATGATTAGGATTATCTGGTACACGGGTGGGTTGGTTGACTAGTTGAGTGAGATTAAATGAGTCTGCAAATAGCTCACATTCAAGACCAGCATCATCAGTCCTGGCTGAATGAGTGAGCCATTCAACATTATGGACATTAAAATCACCCAACACAGTGATTTCAGAAGAAGCATTTAAGTTGAGGACACTGAGTTGTGAGGACAGAGAATCAAAAAGACTTTGCTCTGGAGGAGTATTTGGGGAACGGTAGATGCAACATATGTATTTAAATTTACCAGCAGAAATTAATTTGTATATAGAATAATCAAAATAGGGACAATTGAAACTAGTAACCTCCTCCAGAGCAATTTCAGATTTATCACTTCGTGTACACTTGACTGGGGGTGCCGCAGGCGGTACGTCTGACGTGTCACTAGGTCAGGCCGGGAGAGTTAACTCGGCGAGCCGAGTTTGTATCCTTGCTCGGAATGCAATTCCGCCGGAAGAATGGTTCAGCCAAACCACGCCGGGATCTTTTGAATGTTTCTACCCGTCGAAGACTAATAACCTGGACCCCACTCACGGGGCCGCCGGAACAAACAAAAACTGCCGGGAAAAAGGGGGTTAGCACAGCCCCTTTTGACCGCAGTCCCACACACATAAAATAAATGCAATAATAATAATGATAAGGGACGTCTCCCCTACCCCGAAGGAACAAGACCGCATGCAAGAACCAGAATCAGGAGCATACATAGGTAACAATAACAACAGAAAATTTAGACCACTAAATTACCTGAAACCTACGTTGGAGACCCCTAACTAGGCCGACCACATGGACTGAAGAACATCCCAGCAGACGACGCCCCAGCAACCAGCAGCCGCACCAAGCAGAGGGAGGCCACCCAAGGGGCCTAAGCAAAACACCATCTCTGGAAGGTGGAGCACCACGTGCAGACACCCTTAACCAGAGCTTTTGCTGATAATAGAAGAAAATGGCATGTACTACCTCAATATTGACAGTCTGTATCATGCCTCGTAGAGTGGTCGCCTTCTAGCTCAGTAAACACAACAGCTAAGGCGTATCACAAAACAAAGCAACACACGCGGTACACCCATCCGGGACTCGTAGACGCCTGTTACAATGGTACCCTATTTTAACACTTCTTCTTGCGGACCGACCAATCTGGCAGCCGTGCTAGCTAATCTAAACCTTGTTACTGCAACACAGATGTATACAAATGAGTAAGGACTCACTAGAAGCTCTGCGAACGACGAATGAAGCGGACACGGTGCGAGCCCTGTTGTCGGGAGGGACGCGGAATAAGGAAGGACGAAGATGGCCGCTAGGGGGCCTGGTGTCAGGGAAGCAAAGCATAAGAAATCCACGTATATGGCAAGTCATATAATAACAAATATTAAATTAAATTTTCTTTTTTCTTTTTTACAGAGTTTTTTTCTGTAGGGTACCCAATCAAAATGACGATTCCATAAGGGAATTAAGCGTGCACTTATGATGAGTACTCCATGATGCTTCCGCGCGGGCTATTCAAAATGCTGGCGCAGATGTTGAATGGAGACTATTACTATTAATAGGCGAAGTCGTCAATGATGGAGGGGCCCTATTAAATATGTATATTGTTACGTATCTTGATCCTCAAGTGGTTAACTTGATGAATCTAGATAGCACAGAGATATATATTAAGGTATCAGTCAGCTGAAGGCAAAACAAAAGTAAAATCTAATAAAATAATTTCCTGTTGTTGCTTCCTTTCCTTTTGGATCTTAGGACTTAGTATCCTTTATTGACTGATACTCTTTAATTATGAAAAATACCGAAACTAATTAAAATCATGTAGTATTTATAAAGAATTATTATTTAACCAAAGCTTAGTAGGCTATGGTTATGAACCGAATAAGTTATAGCTAAAGAAGGACTATTAATTTTATAAAAAGTCTTGAAAGATAAATAGTAAAGTAAGAATATTTCTGTCTCTTACCCTTTTTGAAATGAATAGATAGTTTTCTTATATGTCCTTTTATTTATATTTAATGTAATTATTCTTGGTTCTTGTCTTACGTTAATAGTATTATATTATTATTATCATCAGGATTAATATCAAAGTCACATAAAAAGTTAGATATATATTTAATAATTAGTTAAATGTATTTCTTAACCACGTAACATTGAGGTTTGATTATGAGTAAATAAAGTTACAGGATCGCTTCATAGATTCGATTCAGGTCTCACTCAAATAATATGAAAAGCAAAATAATATTTTGAAGCAAAAGAATTTTCTTCAGCTTAGGAAATCACTATAAGTAATATTAACACAGCCATGTTAGTCTAAGGCGATATTACTAATATGAGACAATAGCATCACCGTACTAAGCACCGTTAAGCAATGTAAGCTTAATTAAAAGAAAATGAAAGAACTCGTAAGTATTAATATAAAACAATAGTATTACTTTCATCATAACCCAATTACTTAAAGAGTTGCTTTAGTCCACAAGTTAGTCAACTAAAATAGTTAAGTACATAATAATAGCGTTAACGTTAAATCCCAATCAAATAGTTAAGTACATAAATAGTAGCGTTAACGTTAATTCGCAATCAAATAGTTAAACACATAATAGTAGCGTTCACGTTAATTCCCAATCAAATAGTTAAGCACATAATAGTAGCGTTCACGTTAATTCCCAATCACATATCTCACTAACCAACATAACGTAAGTGTTTACACTGAACACACTTAACACACATTTATATAATCTGACTGACAGTCACAAACCCATTATAATACTTCACCCTGTCTTCCTCCAGCTGCAAGTTCACCTTCCCCAACTCCAAATGAGACTGATTTGAATGCCCACAACTCGGGTCTTATATACCAAACAATGATAGTGTAGGAACGAATCAGGAGGCGGGGGTTGGTGCCTGCTCCAATCATAGCTCCTCGAGTCGCATAACAGGTGCCTGGTCCACTCACAGCTCCTGGCGTCGATCATACGTCATAGCATCGGTCATCGAGGTAGTTTGCAGGGTCCCCTATGACGCACGCAGGTGTGAAGGCTTGTTTGCAGGTATGCGGGCGAGCTGGTTTACCCACTCGCTCGTTCGCTCGCTAGTCTGCTTCACCGTTTGGGTAGTTTGGCTCCTTCAACTCTAATTCTAACTCTTAAATTAACATACAGGGCTCCGTATGTCAGAATATATATATATATCAGCAATACTCTTGTCCTTAGGAAAGCGTAAGCGAATAATGAGCAGCAAAACCAACGCTGTGACGAACATCTTTATTGGGCAACGTTTCGACCCCATACAGAGTCATTTTCAAGCCTAAAATGAAGTAAAAACAAACTATTAATATCTAAGGTTCACATTTGATATAAAACTATTGTATATTATATCAAATGTGAACCTTAGATATTAATAGTTTGTTTTTACTTCATTTTAGGCTTGAAAATGACTCTCTGTATGGGGTGAAACGTTGCCCAATAAATATGTTTGTCACTGCGTTGGTTTTGCTGCTCATTATATATATATATATATATATATATATATATATATATATATATATATATATATATACTGTATATACTTTATATATATATATATTTTTTTTTTTTTCTATGTGATTGAGGGAGGCAAAAGGCATAACTGCCTATAGCGAGTGCCTCCCCCATAGTTGAAAGAGTGACAGGGCCAAAATCAAGGGACGTTCAAGCCAAAATGCCTAGACACACAGAGTTTGAAGCAATTTAAGTCATAGGAAGAGGGAAAGACTGAATCTGGGAGAGAGTTCCAGAGCTCAGCTGTTGAGTAGAAGAAAGTTTGAGAGTAACGTTTCACTCTTGGGTTGGAGAGTTGCACAGAGTAGGGGTGGGATTGAGTTGCAAGACGGGTACCACGTGCCCTACGTAAAGGAGGTGGTATGCACTGGGATAGCTCTGAGGAACACTGATTATTATAGTAGCGATAGAATAGCGAGAGAGATGCAACATTGCGGCGGAGAGAGAGAGATTGCAGAGAGTTGGTGAGTGGACGGGAGTTAATGATACGAAAGGCCTTCCTTTCAACTTTGTCTAGGAGAGCGGTGTGAGAGGAACCTCCCCACACATGTGAACAATACTCAATACAAGGGCGCACTATGCCCCTGTACAGAGAAAGAAGCTGTGCAGGGGAAAAGAACCCCCTAAGGCGGTTGAGCACACCCAGCTTCTGGGAGGCTGCCTTAGCATGACTGGTAATATGGTCCTTCCAACTGAGAGCAGAAGAAAAAGAGACACCAAGAATATTGAGAGAAGATGAAGGGTTGATTTTTGTATTGTTGAAGAATAAGGGATAGTCCGCTGGGAGATCCTGACGGGTAGATAGATGGAGAAATTGGGTTTTGGAAGCATTAAAGTTAACAAGGTTTTCTCTGCCCCAATTGGAAATAGTATTTAGATCAGAATTTAAGAATTCTATGGCTTCATTACGTTTGTTGTTGAGGGATTGCTGGCTGGGGCGTTCTGAAAAACTAATGGAGTAGTGCAAGGTTGAGTCGTCTGCGTATGAATGGATGGGAATTAAGGTACAGTTAAGGAGATCATTTATAAAAATTAGAAAGAGAATAGGAGATAGGACAGAGCCCTGAGGAACACCGGAGTTTATAGGGTGAGGAAGTGAACAATGGCCGTCCACAACCGCGGCTATGGAACGGCCGGAAAGGAAATTAGAGACAAAGGCACAGATGGAGGGATAGAAACCGAAGGAGGGTAGTTTAGAAATTAAAGATTTATGCCAGACTCTATCGAAGGCTTTCGATATGTCTAGTGCAATAGAAAAAGTCTCACCGAAGTCCCGAAAGGAGGATGACCAAGAGTTAGTAAGATATGAAAGAAGATCACCAGTAGAGCGACCCTTAACACCTTACGAGCTTAAGGAAGCCATACTGGCAATCTGAGAGCAGATTATGAGAAGAGAAATGCTTAAGAAATTTGGAAGCAAGAATAGTTTCAAAAACTTTAGAAAGACAAGAGATAAGAGCAATTGGACGATAGTTGGAGGGTTGAGAGCGGTCACCCTTCTTTGGGACAGGTTGAATGTGAGCAAACTTCCAGCATGAAGGGAAGACGTTAGAGGATAGACAGAGACGAAAGAGTTTGCTAGGCAGGGAGTCAGCACGGAAGCACAGTTTTTGAGAACAACAGGAGGAACACCGTCCGGACCGTACGCCTTATTAGTGTTAAGCCCAGAGAGGGTAGAAAGTACATCTTTAGAAGAGATTAGGATATTAGGCATAAGTAAGAGAGAGGAGGGCGGAGAGGGAGGAATAGCACCGGAATCATCCAAGGTGGAGTTTCTAGCAAAAGTTTGAGCGAAGAGTTTAGCTTTGTCAGAGGAAGAGGTGATGGTTGTGCCATCAGAGTGGGAAAGGGGAGGGAAAGACAAGGAAGAGAAATTGTTGGAGAGGTTTTTGGCTAGATGCCAGAAAGCTTGGGAAGAGCTAGAGTTGGATAGTTCAGTGCATTTATTATTGATGAAAGAGTGTTTGGCAAGTCGAAGAACAGATTTGGCTTGATTCCGGGCAGAAACATATGAAGAATGAGAGTCTTGAGTTTTAAGGCGTCGGTACCGTTTGAATGCTTCCTCCTTATTGCGGACAGCAGTAGAACAGGCGTGAGTAAACCAAGATTTTTTAGCATTAGTCTGAGAGAAAGAGAATGGAATGTATGCTTCCATGCCCGATAGGATTACCTCGGTAATGCGTTCAGCACTCTCCGAGGGTCCTCGGCCATGGAAGCAGAAATCATTCCATGGGAAATCAAAGAAGTACTGCCGAAGAGCCTCCCAGTCGGCAGCGCCAAAGTGCCACAAGCGCCGCCGGCTAGGAGGATCGGGTGGCTGTACTGGAGAGATAGGACAGGTGACAGAGATAAGTTTATGGTCGGAGGAGCCCAAAGGAGAGAAAAGATCGACAGTATAAGAAGAAGGGTTAGAAGTTAGAAACAGGTCAAGAATGTTGGGCCGATCTCCGATGCGATCCGGGATACGGGTGGGTTGCTGAACTAACTGCTCTAGGTCATTTAGGATAGAAAAGACGTAGGCTTGTTCACCAGGTGGATCAGTAGTGTGAGAGGAGAGCCAATGG
This sequence comes from Paralithodes platypus, assembly GCA_032716605.1. NCBI lineage: Eukaryota > Metazoa > Arthropoda > Malacostraca > Decapoda > Lithodidae > Paralithodes > Paralithodes platypus. The sequence goes on along the minus strand of CM064528.1, from coordinate 39,752,531 downwards.
CGATGGTGAACGTTGAAATCTCCTAAGATGGAGATTTCTGAGAAAGGAGAAATAGATAAAATGTGTTCCACTGTAGAGTTTAGATAGTCAAAGAATTTGGGAAAGTTGGTAGAGTTAGGGGAAAGATAGACAGCACAGAAATATTTAGTAAGAGAATGACAGGAAAGTTTGAGCCATAAAGTTGAGAATTCAGAGGAGTCGAAATCGGGAACACGAGAGCAAGTGAGTTTGTTGTGCACATATGCACAACATCCGCCTTTGGCTTTGAAACTAGGATAGAGAAAGTAGGCGGATACAGAGAAGGGGTTGCTGGATGTTGCTACAGACACCTGAGTTTCGGTGAGGAAGAGAAGATCAGGTTTGTAGGAGGAGAGATGGTGCTCAACAGAGTGAAAGTTAGAGGAAAGTCCGCGAATGTTGCAGAAATTAATAGAAAGAGTAACAGGCCGAGGTCCAGGTAATTGTGTGGGGTCGTCAGGGGATGGTCGGTCGGGTAAGGGGGCATTTATGGTCCCCCACCCTGGGGACTCCGAGGCTGGGCTACAATTCATCATTTTTATTTATTTTTTATTTTGGTGTGGAAGAATGAAGTGTGGTGTGCATGTTTAGTGTAGTGAAGTGGATAGGAGGAGGAGGTGTTTGTGAGAGCTAGCTGGATTGCTCTCAGTGTAAATGAGGCACAAAGAAAATCAGTAAGAGAGGCCAAGCAAGTGAAACAGGAGTTCCAGCGACTTTTTATCACATGCCTATAACCTCACCTGGGTCTAGCCCTGATCGATTGGTGCCTACAATCTCCCCACCATAATATATATATATATATTTCTTTATATATATACAGTATATATATATATATATATATATATATATATATATATATATATATATATCATTACATCCACAAATGTCCTTAACATCTAACCACAAACACAATAGGGTTAATAAATGATGAATGATTGCAACTGCCGGGAATCGAACCCGGGACCCACAAACAGGACGACAGTGCTCTACCACTGAGCTGCCAAGAAGGTTATAAGTTTAGCCCACACTCTTAGATGTTAAGGACGTTTGTGGTTGTAATGATATATATATATATATATATATATATATATATATATATAACCTAAGGTAACCTAAGGTAAGGTATACTGTATATATATATATTCCCAGGGGAATGATACTGCACTATTATGATGTCACACTGAGTACTTCCTTTGATAAAGCACTTCACTAGTACTTCTTTGATGTCACACTAAGCACTTCAACAATAAGGCACTTCTGTAGTATTTCCGACGAGGGCCGTGGTGGTGGTCCTGACGTGAATGGTTGTCAGTGGATGGAAGTCGATGGAAAACTCTTGGGTTTTGGGTCTTGAATGAATATGTTCAGTTATACCAGTGTTATACATATACATATCATCAAACTAATGTGAGAAGTTAAACCAGTGTTGTACTGTCTCACTCAACTATTCTGACCTTTATAAGAGTTTTAATACAGAACCTTCCAGCACTCTTGGGTGTAGGGTCTTGAATGAATACGAATCTGCTATGCCAGTGCTGTGCATATCATATCATCGGACTAACATAAGAGGGTTGTTATGCAACGTCTCTTAACCCGGCAAGCGCGATAGGCCTCACGGAAGGCTTCCTATAGGGAACGCGATAGGCCTCACGGAAGCAAGACCATAAAAAAAGCCTTCCAAAAAAAAAAGGGCCTATCAAAACAAAGGATTTTGTCTCTAGGTGAGATAATTCCCCTCTAGTACTCATCCATGTGTTTCTCACCCCTCCCCCTCCCCTCCTTCCCCACCTTATTCCCCTCTCCCCCCCCTCCTCAATTATCACCTATTTATCCTCTTATTATCATCATTTATCGGTTATTTTTCTCTCCCGCGATAATGTAGCACAAGTGGGTTGCATAAAGATCGTTATGCAACACCCAGACACCGGCACACACCGCCCCGCTCGTCTCAGTTGACTCCCAGACAGCGAGAGGGGAGGGCTGCCTGTGGCTCTCTCTCGCCTGAGATTATGACCGGGTGGCCAATATCTTCGTTTTTCACCACCCAAATGCTTTTCCCACTTATTTTAGCACTCTTGAAGGTTCATATATACATCATATATGTAAAATAAAAGCATACCGAAAACAAATAATGCTTTATATTGTAAATATAACGAATTCTGTCAGAATCCAGGGCTAGAAATGCACAAATAACTACCCTAGCACCTAGGTCTATATCGCGCTTGTCTGGTACTGTCCTGACCGTTATAAGAGTCTTTCAGGGACTGGTGGATGGGTTTAGGCCTTTTACACATACGTATCTTAACCCTTATTTAGCGGGCTAGGTGGTCTATTTGACCGTAGCGCCCAGCGGGTTTTTTTTTAAATAACGCGATCATGTTCATGCCTAAATAAGACCCAGAGCGTAAAACAAGTATCTATCCCTGAAAGGGCGTAAACAGAGCTTTCCAATGACACCCGAACCATCCTTGTACGACCACTGGTTCTCTTGCAACGATCGTGCAACACGAGTGCAAAAACCCTGTAATTAGGTCATTTCCCTACAAAATTCCCTGTGTAGCGAGTGAGAAGAGGGGGAGAAAGTTAGAATACAGTTCAATTGGTCCACCGCGGTGGTGGGCGACGGTCATAGGCTTGCTACGCTCCTCCCATCGCTCAGCTCTCTCTCTCAGCAACATTACGTGGTGAAAATAGTGCACGACATAAGTTGTGAACCGCCACATAGTCCATATTTATTTCACACGACATAAGTTGCGCGCCGACAGTTAAGGGTTAATGCCAGTGCCTGGGACAAAGTACCGTATGGGCTCTATGCAGAGTGCCATTATGCTTTAATATGCTTTAACACCTTACGAGCGGCCTATGCGGTTTATTTATATGTACCGCCCAGCGGGGTGTTTTTAGCCAAAATAGGGCTGTTTACGTGATCATTTTCATGCCTAAATAAGACCCAGAACGTAAAACAAGTACCTATCCCTGAAAGGGCATAAACAGAGCTTTCGAATGACACCATAACGATCCTTTTATGATGGCTAGTTTTCTTGCAATAACCGTGCAACGCGAGTGCAAAAAGCATGTAATTAGCCACTTTCCCGATACAATTCCTTATATAGCGAGTGAGAGAGGGAGGAGGGAGCTGGGATTCGTGTCAGTATGTTCGCTGCGGTGGTCTGGAGCAGTCATATGCTCGCTACTCTCCTGCCACCACTTGTCTCTCTCTCTCAGCAACATTACGTGCTGAAATTGCCACTCGACCTATGTCGAGCGCCGCCACATAGTCCAGCTTTATTAAATACGACTTATGTGGTGAGCCGCTAATTAAGGGTTAAGCTACAGTATTTCGCGAGCCCTACATTTTAAAAAGCCAATTGCCAGTGTGTGAACTTTTTAAAAGGGTCCAGAATGGGGTCGGTTAACTACCGATAAAGTACAGCCTTCTTTCTCGACAGTAATTCCTAGTAATCGAGACGGAGCAATCAATATTGGGTTGCCACCTCCCTCTCTCCTACTTATGCCTAATATCCTAATCTCTTCTATAGATGTACTTTCTACCCTCTCTGGGCTCCATTCTAAGAAAGTGTACGGTCCAGACGGTGTTCCTCCTGTTGTACTAAAAAACTATGCTTCCGTGCTGATTCCAGGCCTAGGCAAACTCTTTCGTCTCTCCTCTAACGTCTTCCCTTCTTGCTGGAAGTTTGCTCTCTTTCAACCTATCCCAAAAAAGGGTGACCACTCTCAACCCTCCAACTATCATCCAATTGCTCTCATCTCTTGTATATCTAAAGTTTTTGAAACTATTCTTGCTTCCAAATTTCTTAAGCATTTCTCTTCTCATAATCTACTCTCAGATCGCCAGTATGGCTTCCTTAACTTAAGGGTCGCTCTACTGGTGATCTTCTTTCATATCCTACTACCTCTTGGTCATCCTCCTTTCGGGACTACGGTGAGACCTTTTCTATTGCACTAGACATATCGAAGGCCTTCGATAGAGTCTTACATAAATTTTTAATTTCTATACTACCCTCCACGGTTTCTATCCCTCCATCTGTGCCTTTGTCTCTAATTTCCTTTCCGGCCGTTCCATAGCTGCGGTTGTGGATGGCCATCGCTCACTTCCTCATCCTTTCAACTCCGGTGTTCCTCAGGGCTCTGTCCTATCTCCCATTCTCTTTCTAATTTTCATAAATGATCTCCTCGACTGTACCTCCAGTCCCATCCATTCATATGCAGACGACTCTACCTTACACTATTTAATTAGTTTTCCAGAATGCCCCACCCAGCAATCCTTCAAAAACAAAGTTAATGAAGCCATGGAACACTTATCCGCTGATCTAACTACTATTTCCAATTGGGGCAGAGAAAACCTTGTTACCATCAATGCTTCCAAAACCCAATTTCTCCATTTTACTACCTGTCTGGAACTCCCAGTGGACTTTCCCTTATTTTTCAACAATACAAAAATCAATCCTTCATCTACTCTCAATATTCTTGGTGTCTCTTTTTCCTCTGCTCTCACTTGGAAGGACCATATTACCAGTCTTGCTAAGACAGCCTTCCAGAAGCTGGGTGTGCTCAACCACCTCATGGGGTTCTTTACCCCTGCACAGCTTCTTGCTCTGTACAGGGGCACAGTGCGTCCTTGAGTATCGTTGCAAGTTCTTTGACTTGCCAAACACTCTTTCATCAATAATAAATGCACTGAACTATCCAACTCTAGCTCTTTTTGTCATCCATGCTGGTTCAAATGACATCATGCGCACCAGATCCGAAGAGTTGATGGAGAAATATCGCAAGATGATCCAGCACTACAAAAACAAGTCAAGGAATATCATCATCTCAGGCATTCTCCCCAAGATCGACGCACCTGACAAATTCTACGACAAGGCCTTCAGCACAAATAGCCTACTAAAATATTTGTGTCTGAAGGAAGAAGTTGAATTCATCAACCTGTGGGATAATTTCTATAACCAGCCTACTCTGTTCCGCAAGGATGGCACTCATCTAAACCCTGTGGGTTCAGCACGCATGGGTCGTCTCCTACACAAGTCCGCAGCCATGGATCAAAAAACGCCATCCGAGAAGAAGCAGCAGTGACATAAATCATCCAACGCCAAGCAAAAAACAGAGGCAACCGAGGACCACCAGCGATAAGGACCGAAGACAGCGAGGACCGAGGACAGCCATGAACATACATGTAGATCCGACAAGAACCAACAATATTATTAAAGAGCGTTCCGTGAGTTCTAAAATAACAAATTTAAAGGTTTTCTATGCAAACGCTCATAGCATACGCAATAAATTTTCAGATTTAGAGGAGCTAGTGTTTACAGAAAATTATGATGTGATTGGCATAACAGAATCTTGGCTCAATACAGAAGATAGAGACTTATTAGCAGAGTATTCACTTCCCGGTTATGTAATGTTTGAGAAAAGCTGAATAAATCGAAATGGAGGTGGCGTTTTACTTTATATCAAAGAAAGTCTTAACCCTACCCTCTTGTCAAAACCTCAAATTGAGAACGTCGACACATCTTTTGTGCTAATAAAGAATAATAAAGGTACAAAAATAATACTTGCGTTAATATACAGACCTCCAGCTCAATCAGTGCAAACTGACCGAGAAATTTACGAACAAATTGCAGATGTAAGTAACTCACAAGATACCGTAATTTTTGGCGACTTTAATTTACCTGTGACCAAGTGGGGCGATACTCTTACTTCACACTCCGGACATGACTTGTATACGAACTTGCAAGAGAGTTCGCTTTATCAATTTGTTCGAACACCGACCCGTGGTAATAACGTTCTTGACATTGTACTTGCAACAAAAGAAGAATTAATAGAGAATTTGAATGTTGGTGATGAATTCAGTAACAGCGACCATCGTACGATAACTTTCACTTTAAACTTTACTAGTAACGAACCAAATAGTAGCATCGAAAAAGTCCCTAATTTCAAGAAAGCAAACTTTCATAAACTTAGAGCTATGTTTAAAGAAACTGACTGGAGCTTTTTAATTAACAATAACGACATAAATACATCTTGGAAGTTATTCGAAACCACTTACCTAAAAGCAGTGCAAGACTGCATACCATCGAAAATACGGCGTCCAGGCCATAATAATAAGCCCAAATGGTGGAATAAAGATATTCAAACTGCCTGCTTGCTAAAAAATTTGCTAATGATAGATTAAAATCCTCACAATATGACGAAGAACGGGTGAAATTTGTAGAGCTACGACGCAAAGCCAAAAAGTTAATTAAGCAAAGTAAAAAGACCCTAGAGTTACATATTGCGAATCAAAGTAAAACAAACCCGAAAGAATTCTATAGTTATATCAGAAAGAAAAAAGCGGCTTGCTTGGTGTAGTGACTAGCGTCTCGGACTTCCACCCAGAAGGCCCGGGTTCGAGCCCACGCTCGGCGCATTAAAGATTTTTCACAAGCACTGAGTCGTTACCATCCCTCATGAGCAAAGGGATGGGGTAGTAGTACAGGACCCCAATGGAAATACGCCTAATCAGCCTTATTGCGCTATCCTTAGCTAGCTTAGCATGCGCTAGCTTTAAGAACTATTATTATTATTATTATTACTTCAACTGTTGGACCGTTAGTCGATGAAAATGGAGAATACACCAAAGACGAAGTACAAATGAGTAATGCCCTCAATACCTTCTTTGCATCAGTTTTTACAACAGAAGACCTCAGTGATATCCCTACACCATCGCCGATTCAGATTGATAATTCAGATGTTCTAAGCAATATCACTGTTACAGAGAGAGAAGTATTGAACTGTTTAGATAAACTCAAGGTAAATAATATGCCTGGACCTGATACAATCTCGCCTAAAGTTCTAAAGGAAGCTAAGGATGAGCTCTCCAAACCACTGACATTACTATTCAATAAAGCCTTGCAGTCTGGAACTATGCCTGATCAGAGGAAGATAGCCAACGTAACACCGATATTCAAAAAAGGCAGCAAATCCCTACCCAGTAACTATCGTCCAATTAGCTTAACCTCAGTTGTATGTAAAATGCTAGAAACGGTCATAAGAGACAGACTCGTAAATCACTTAGAGGAAAATAACATACTTAACACCTTACGAGCGGCCTATGCGGTTTATTTATGTGTACCGCACAGCGGGGTGTTTTTAGCCAAAATAGGGCTGTTTACGTGATCATTTTCATGCCTAAATAAGACCCAGAACGTAAAACAAGTACCTATCCCTGAAAGGGCATAAACAGAGCTTTCGAATGACACCATAACGATCCTTGTATGATGGATAGTTTTCTTGCAATAACCGTGCAACGCGAGTGCAAAAAGCAGGTAATTCGGTACTTTCAGTACATAATTGAGTATGTAGCGAGTGAGAGAGGGAGGAGGGAGCTGAGATTTGTGTCAGTAGGTTCGCCGCGGTGGTCTGGAGCAGTCATACGCTCGCTAGTCTCCTGCCACCACTTGTCTCTCTCTCTCAGCCACATTACGTGCTGAAATTGCCACTCGAGTTATGTCGAGCGCCGCCACATAGTCCAGCTTTATTTAACTCGACTTATGTTGCTCGCCGCTAATTAAGGGTTAAAGATACTCAACACGGCTTTCGTAAAAAACGTTCCTGTTTAACAAACCTCTTAGACTTCTTCCATGATATCCTCAACCTCTACGATGAGAGTAAAGCTGTAGATATTATATACCTTGATTTTCAAAAGGCCTTTGACAAAGTTCCCCACAAATGTTTACTGCTAAAACTAAAAGCGCATGGAATACAAGACGGTGTGTTGAAATGGATAGAAAATTGGCTCAGCGGCAGAAAGCAAAGAGTAGTCATAAACGGTAAGGCATCTACATGGACCAATGTAAGTAGCGGGGTACCCCAGGGATCGGTACTAGGACCAATTATCTTTCTAATTTACATCAACGACATAGAGGAGGGTCTCACCTGTACAATCTCAAAATTTGCTGACGATACAAAAATTGCAAATAGCGTACTCTCAAAAGAACAAGTTGACGATATGCAACACAATCTAGATAAATTGTCACATTGGGCCCAAATTTGGCAAATGAGTTTCAATGCGGATAAATGTAAAGTACTACATATCGGATACCTAAATGAGAAAGCAAACTATTCGATGAATGGCACTCAGCTTAAGAATGTAAACAGAGAAACCGATCTGGGAGTAACAATATCGAGTAACCTAAAACCGAGTCAACAATGTTCAGAAGTTGTTAAGAAGGCAAACAAAATAATTGGCTTTATAGGCAGGTCATTTGAGCATAAATCTAAAGACGTTATCCTAATCCTTTACAATTCCTTAGTCCGCCCTCTTCTGGAATACTGCGTTCAATGCTGGTGCCCTTATTACCAAAAAGACATAAACAAGCTAGAACGAGTTCAACGTAGAGTTACCAAAATGATACCTAGCCTAAAGAACAAACCATACGAAGAGCGTCTTAGAGAATTAAATCTATTTCCTTTAACCCAGCGCAGATTAAGAGGTGACTTAATTCAAGTGTTCAAAATCATCAAAGGCATCGACAATATGAACTGTAGTAAGTACTTCACTATCGACCAATCTAATTACACGCGGGGAAACGGTTGCATAATTATTGGTAAATCTTTTAACTCACACTAATCTAAGAATTTCTTCTTCAATCGAGTTGTTAACTTGTGGAATGGGCTTCCCCGAGACGTTATAAACTGCAGCACCGTTGATTCATTTAAACTCCGCCTAGTCAAATATCTCGCATCAAACCCGCGACTGACTGCGTTTGTAAATGAATAACTTTATTTTATCCTCCCCTCAGTTACTAACCCATATGTCCCCTACTAACTTCCTATTCCTGCCACGGACATTAGTTCCAGGGCAGTAGTTCCCTTTCCAATGTTCCCTTACCCACTCTAAACCACTGTTTGGACACTTGATCCTCAGTGTTTTGGAGGACAAGCAGCCTAGAAGGGTCACTAGATCTGTTGTTGCTTGATTTCCTTTGTACTCCTTTGTACTCCTTTGTACTCTTCCCAAGCTTTCTGGCATCTAGCCAAAAACCTCTTAAACAAATTCTCTCCTCGTCTTTCCCTCCCCTTTCCCATTCTGATGGCACCACCATCCTTTCTTCCTCTGACAAAGCTGAAGTCTTCGCTCAAACTTTTGCTAGAAACTCCACCTTGGCTGTTTCCGGTGCTATTCCTCCCTCTCCACCCTCCTCTCTCCTACTTATGGAGATATATACATTACACTCAACATTACACTACTCATTTAGTTTTCCAGAACGCCCCAGCTAGCAATCCCTCAAAGACAAACGTAATGAAGCCATAGAACACTTATCTTCTGATCTAACTACTATTTCTTGCTAAGGCAGCCTCCTAGAAACTGGGTGTCCTCAACTGCCTCAAGGGGTTCTTTACCCCTCCACAACTTCTTGCTCTGTACAGGGGCACGGTGCGTCCTTGTATTGAGTATTGTTCACATGTGTGGGGAGGTTCCTCTCACACCTCTCTCCTAGACAAAGTGAAAAGGAAGGCCTTTCGTATCATTAACTCCCGTCCACTCACCAACTCTCTGCAATCTCTCTCTCTCCGCCGCAATGTTGCATCTCTTTCACTATGCTATCGCTACTATAATAATCAGTGTTCCTCAGAGCTCTCCCAGTGTATACCACCTGCTCTACGTAGGGCATGTGGTACCCATCTTGCAACACAATCCCATCCCTACTCTGTGCAACTCTCCAACCCAAGAGTGAATTGTTACTCTCAAACTTTCTTCTATTCAACAGCTGAGCTCTGGAACTCTCTCCCAGAATCAGTCTTTCCCTCTTCCTATGACTTAAATCGCTTCAAACTCTGTGTGTCCAAGCATTTTGGCTCGAACGTCCCTTAATTTTGGCCCTGTCACTCTTTCAACTATGGGGGAGACACTCACTACAGGCAGTTCAGCATTTTTGCCTCCCTCACTCACATAGAAAACAAAATGTGTGGGGAGGATCCTCTCACACCGCACTCCTAGACAAGGTAGAAAGGAAGGCCTTTTGTATCATTAACTCCCGTCCACTCACCAACTCTCTGAAATCTATCTCTGTCCACCGCAATGTTGCATCTCTCTTGCTATACTATCGCTACTATAATAATCAGTGTTCCTCAGAGCTCTCCCAATGTATACCACCTCCTCTACGTAGGGCACTAGGTATCCGTCTTGCACCACAATCCCACCCTTACCCTGTGCAACTCTCCAACCCAAGAGTGAAACGTTACTCTCAGACTTGCTTTTATTCAACAGCTGAGCTCTGCTCTGAAACTCTCTCCAACAATCAGTCTTTCCCTCTTCAAATGACTTAAATTGCTTCAAATATACATATATATATATATATATTTGTATTTATTTATTTTTCCTATGTGAATGAGGGAGACAAAAGGCATAACTGCCTGCAGCGAGTGCCTCCCCCAGATTTCAAAGAGTGACAGGGTCGAAATCAAGGGACGTTCGAGCTAAAAATGCCTGGACACACGGAGTTTGAAGCAATTTAAGTCATAGGAAGAGAGAAAGACTGATTCTGGGAGAGAGTTGCAGAGCTCAGCAGTTGAATAGAAGAAAGTCTGAGAATAGCGTTTCACTCTTGGGTTGGAGAGTTGCACAGAGTAGGGGTGGGATTGTGTTGCAAGCCGGGTATTACGTACCCTACATGGAGGAGGTGGTATACACTGGGAAAGCTCTGAGGAACACTGATTATTGTAGTAGCGATAGAATAGCGAGAGAGATGCAACATAGCGGCGAAGAGAGAGAGATTGCAGAGAGTTGGTGAGTGGACGGGAGTTAATGATACGAAAGGCTTTCCTTTCTACTTTATCTAGGAGTGCGGTGTGAGAGGATCCTCCCCACACATGTGAACAATACTCAATACAAGGACGCACTGTGCCCCTGTACAGAGCAAGAAGCTGCGCAGGGGTAAAGAACCCCTTGAGGCGGTTGAGCACACCCAGCTTCTGGGAGGCTGCCTTAGCGAGACTGGTAATATGGTCTTTCCAAGAGAGAGAAGAAGAAAAAGAGACACCTAGAACATTGAGGGCAGATGAAGGGTTGATTTTTCTATTATTGACGAATAAGGGATAGTCCTCTGGAGGTTCCTAACGGGTAGTAAGATGGATAAATTGAGTTTTGGAAGCATTAAATGCAACAAGGTTTTCTCTACCCCAATTGGAAATAGTAGCTAGAACAGAAGATAAGTATTTTATGGCTTCATTATGTTTACTTTTGAGGGACTGCTGGGTGGGGCATTCAGGAAAACTAAATGAGGGGTGTAAAGTAGTCGTCTGCATATGAATGGATGGGACTGGATGTACAGTTGAGAATATCATTTATGAAAATTAGAAAGAGAATAGGAGATAGGACAGAACCCTGAGGAACACCGGAGTTGATAGGATGAGGAAATGAGCGATGGCCGTCCACAACCGCAGCTATGGAACTATATATATATATATATATATATATATATATATATATATATATATATATATGACCGCCGTGGTGTAGTTGATTAAAGCGTCGGCTATCGTCCTGACGGTCGGCGGTTCGAACCCCACTGAGAGATTAGAAACATATATATATATATATATATATATATATATTAATGAAACCTAAAGGTGAGTTACACAATATGTACCGTACAGAGCAACGCTTTATTTTTACATAAACTATGGGGTCTCACACAACAAGACTGCAAGTTATCATCAAATTTAGAATAGTACACAGAATACAATTGAATTATATAATATCAGATTTACCTCAGTTAGGGCTTGAATGTATATTTGCATGAATAAGGAATTACAGGTATGCCTTGAATAGCGAATAATGATATTTATGGAATTAAATATTTGCGTAGGTTCTTAGATTTAATCAAAGGTCATTTATAAGCACAACGATATTGATACAACTATTGCATACAATTTTAGGTAAGGAAATAATTAATTTGAATGCTTGATATTAACTTCGATATTTGGATAATACAATAATATGCCTGCCCGCATCTATAAAGAAGCACGTTTTCTCTGTTCAATCAACTCTAATTATTATGATCACGAGGAACAATAATTATTGCTATATTCGGAAGTCACTAAGTTATAAAGTGTACACGACAGATGTTGTATTTGTCAGAGTGAATTCCTACTATTAACTCATTAAGCGCACGCAGGGTGTAGTGAACACCACAGTTCTGGGCGGCAATATTAGGCTCCATTCCTACCTATAATCGTCATTTTACGATAAATATCGGCATTACTTATTCATATGCGCCTATTTTACCTTTAATATGAAGATAGTAACCTGTAACAACAATAAAACAAGTGGGAATATCATTTTTCTTGTCAAAATCGCGAATTGTTAGCGAGCGGTTCATTCATCAAGTGTGAGCCAGCTGGCCTCACACACTCCTCTCTCTAAGCCTGGAGAGTGACTGAGGCCTGTATATCTCTCTCTCTCTGTTTCCCACACATGACCACACCCTGCAACCAGCTTGCAGATGTTAGCACGAAAATATACCAATGAATAAGGGAATAACAGGGAAAATAGGTGATAATTGAAGGGGGGAGGGGGGGAAAGGAGGGGATATGGAGGAGTGATATGAGGTATGGAGGGGAAAAAAAATGTTTTAAGTGCTACTGGGGCCTATTGAAATGTTTTTTTTTAGGCCTTCCCTCTTAAGAGCTTTCTCGCCGTTGCCCAGTGAAACCTCTTAAGAGTGTTCTCGTCATTCCCGGGTTAATTATCTTTATTTACATTGGCACCAGAATATCCAATAGTAACCATATAATATTAAATAGGGGATAGCAAGGGACAGTATGTGTGTATTGCATTCCTGAAGGGAGAAATACTTATGGCAAGGAATGAACTCTAAAAATTAGAGACACTACTTGATGGGTTGGTAGAGAGGTGTCCTGACCAGGATTCAAACCCACTCACTCCAGGTATATTTGGGAGAGTCGGGCACCGTAACCACTCGGCCATGAGCGGATCATCATCCGCTCATGGCCAAGTAGTCACTGTGCCCGACTCTCCCAAATATACCTGGAGTGAGTGGGTTCGAATCCTGGTCAGGATACCTCTCTCCCAACTTGTCGTACATTATTTTTAGACACTACTTGATATTTATATTAGTGACTTTCCTGGTGTCAAGGGGGGATTAACTATGTTTTGCTTCGTGTTGGTGATGGGATCTTCGGTCTTCTTTTCTTGTAACGTCTGCTTCTGCCAGGTCTCAAACCACAGTCTTTAAAGTCGTCAGAGTTTCTTCTCTCCTCAGGGCTGCTCTTGGTCTTCACACCAAGTATCATATCACAGGCTATAGAGTGAGTAGAGGTGTGTCTCTGCTGTGGTGAGGCCGGTCTATTACACGGTGTGTGAGCTAAGTGCCTGACAGGTACCACAGGTAACACTTGTGTCGGTGTCACACACGACTTATTGCCACTTGGCAGGGTCAGTCCTGACCTGACAGGGCAAGGATAGTATTACACTTAACAGGGCCAGTATCACACTTAGGCCTAGCAGGGCTAGTATCAAACTTAGCAGGGTTAGTATCACACCTAGCAGGGGGCTCAGTCGTAGATCTGACAGGGCTAGTCTAAAACTTAGCAAGGCTAGTCTCACACTTAGCAGGAACCAAATACAGGGGGGGTTGAATTTGATGCTGGTTGCTTGTTTGTTGATCATAGTTTCTCGTTCTTCTGTGTTGTCTGGTGTTGAGAGCTAGAAGGGCTCGCTCTGACTCTGTTTTGATTCTGGTGGTGGTCAAAGCCACGACCTTTTGACAGTAGCTAGCGCGGAGACAGTTCCGCGCAGAAACCGCCCTCTGGGCCTCTGTTATGGCGGCTTCTATGCCATTCTGGTCTCGTTGCTGGTGTGCTGGTGGTGATGGCAGCTATTGTTATCGTTATCATAACATATATACTATATACTGTATATATATATATATATATACCGGTATATACAGTATATACATATATTATTTTTGTCTATGTGTATGAAGGAGACAAAAAGCAGGCTGCCTGTAACGAGTGTTTGCCCCAAAGCCAAAAGAGTGATAGAGGGACAAAATCAACGAGCATTGGGGTCAAAAAGCCTGGACACACAAAGTTTAATATAGCTTAAATCATAGGATGAAGGAAAGATTAATTGAAGAAGAGAATTCCAGAGTTCTCTTGTTGAGTAGAAGAAAGATTGGGAAAATTTGCCAATGCTTGGGTTGGAGAGCTGGACAGAATAGGAGTGGGACTGTGTTGAAAGGCAGGTGCTCCCCACTCACCGCAAGGGAGGGGGTATGCACTGAGAGAGCTCTGAAGAATAGTCATTATTGTAGCAATAGAAGAGTGAAAGAGATGCAACATTGTGGAGTGTAGAAAGAGATTGTAGGGAGCTAGTAAGAGGAGGTGAGTTGATGAGGTGAAATGCTTTTGACTCTACTCTTTCAAGAAGTGAGGTATGGGTGGAACCTACCCACGCATGCAAACAATACTCGATACCTGGGCGCACTGTGGCCCTATACAGTGTAAAAAGATGTGCGGAGGTGAAGAACCTATAGAGACGGTTGAGCACACCTAACCTCTGAGAAGCTGTTTTAGCAAGAGTGGTAATATGATTTGTCCATGAAAGTTCGGGTGAAAAAGATAGACTAACAATATTGAGAGAAGATGAAGGGTTGATTTGGGTATTGTTGAAGAGTAATTGATAGTCTCGTGGAAGATTGTGACTGGTAGATAGAAGAAGAAAAGATAGGCATGCTATGGCCTTGTCACGTGACTTTTGAAGTGAAAACATGCTGGGTTATTTTGAAAAGCTAGTTGAATAATGTAAGGTAGAGTCATCTGCATATAAGTGGATAAAACTAGAGGTACAGTTGAGGAGATCATTAATGAATATTAGAAAGAAAACTGGAGACAGTACAGAAACCTGAGGAACACCGGAGTTGATAGGTTGAGGAAGTGAGCGATGGCCATCCACAACCGCAGCTATGGAACGGTCAGAAAGGAAATTAGAGACAGAGGCACAGATAGAGGGATAGAAACCAAAAGAGGGTAGTTTGGAAATTAAAGATTTGTGCCAGACTCTGTCGAAGAATTTTGATATGTCGAGCGCAATAGAAAAAGTCTCATCGAAGTCCTGAAAGGAGGATGACGAAGAGTTAGTGAGATAAGCAAGGAGATCACCAGTAGAGCAACCCCTAACCTCTACTGTACCGGAGGATACAGTAATAAAAGTCCCCCCCCTCCCAGTCCCAAGCAATGTGGCCAAAATGGCAAAATATAACAACTTTCCACCTCAACAGATGAAGGAATACTGGCTCTCCCAGCCTTCAGAGGGCTGGATATAAGCTGAGAAGTGTTGCCATATCGAGAGCAGTGCTCAAACGGTCGTGGTACCAGGCACAGCCTGATACAGGCAGTTACAAGGAAAGATAAATACTCAAAAAAATTTGAATAAAGGATAGATTAATAAAGTTTAGAGATGAAAGAAATGAGAGCAATTGGACATTAATTAGAGGGTTGAGAGCAGTCACCCTTCTTTGGAACAGGTTGAATGAGAGAAAACTTCCAGCAAGAACGAAAGACGTTAGAGGAAAGACAGAGACGAAAGAGTTTGCCTAGGCAGGGAGTCAGCACGGAAGAACAGGTTTTGAGTACAACAGGAGGAACACCATCCGGTCCGTACGCCTTCTTAGTATTAAGCCCAGAGAGGCCAGAAAGTACATCCTTAGAAGAGATTATGATCTTGGCATGAGTAAGTGAGAGGGGGATGAAGAGGGAGAAATAGCACTGGAATCATCCAAGGTGGAGTTTTTGGCGAAAGTTTCAGCGAAGAGTTTAGCTTTGTCAGAGTGGAAAAGAGAAGGGGAAGACGAGGAAGTAAAATTGTTGGAGAGTTTTTTGGCTAGATGCCAGAAAGCTTGGGAAGAGCTAGAGTTGGAAAGTTCAAAACATTTGATATGATGGAAGAGTGTTTGGCTAGTCTAAGAACATATTTGGCTTGATTCCGGGCAGAAACATACAGTAAGAAGCATGAAATTCTTAAGTTTGAAGGCATGGTACCACTTGAATTTTTCCTCCTTGTTGTGGACAGCAGTAGAATAAACGTGAGTAAACCAAGATTTGTTTTGCATTAGGCTGAGAGAAAGAAACTGGAATGTATGGTTCCATGCCCGAGAGGATTACCTTGGTAATGCGCTCAGCGTACTCCGAGGAAGGAAAAATCATTGCATGGAGAATCAAAGAAGTACTGTACTATCGAAGAGCCTCCTAGTCGGCAGCGCCAAAATGCTGTGGGGTTTAGAAAGCCGAACTGGAGAGATCGGACAAGTAACAGAGAAAAGGTTGTGATCGGGGGTTCCCAACGGAAAGAGAAGATTTACAGTGTAAGCTGAATGATTAGAGGTCATAAATGTTGGCCGATGTCCAAGGCGGTCCAGGATGCGCATAGGGTGCTGAACTAACTGCTCTAGGTTATTTACGATAGACCAGGACTGACCAGGTTGGTCAGTAAAATGAGAGGAGAGCCTGGTGCTGAACATTGAAATCTCCTAAGATGGAGATTTCAGAGAAAGAAGTGATGGATAGAATGTGTTCTACTTTAGAAGTATGATGGTCATATAATTGTGGATAGTCAGTAGAATTAGGGGAGAGATAAACAGCACAGACATAATTAGTGAGAGAGTGACAAGATAGCTTATGCCAGAGAGCTGAGAATTCAGAAGAGTCAAAGTTGGGAACATGAGAGCAAGTAAGATTGTTTCGTACATACACAATATCCACCTTTGGCTTTGAAATGAGGATAGAGATAGTAGGAGGATACAGAGAAGGGTTTGATGTCATAGTCTCAGACAACTGGGTTTCGGTGAAAAAGAGAATATATATATATATATATATATTATATATATATATATGTATGTATATATGTAGTAATAAATTTATATATATGTATATATGTATATATATATATATGTAGTAATATATATATATATATATATATATATATATATATATATATATATATATATATATATATATATTTATATATATATATATATATATTATATATATATATATATATATATATATATATATATATTTTTTTTTTTTTTTTTTTTTTTTTTTTTTCTATATTCCAACTACTCCCTCTCGGGCATAGGCTGAGAGCCTGTACATTCCACCGCCCAACACGGTGAAGCCCGTGAGGTCTTGTTCCAGTCTGGGGAGTGAGACATGCGAAGCATCCATCATGGCTCGAAGCAGCTCCATCTCTGAAGCGGCCGGTTGCTTCGCCCAAGTGCTTCACCGTCTCACCCTCCAGACTCAGACCCTCACTCTCAGAACGCCACCTATTGAGCAGTGAACTCACTAGGCATTGTCCCCCTGTAACATATTTTGAATATGGGAATATTCATACAGTGTTATTTAATCAGGGAACAACGAGAGTATTTTTTTGGCATTTCGGTGGGCTTTGTGGTAATGCACTGATACTAGGTACAGCACAAATTCAATCCCAATAATATCTTCCCATTGACATATCGGGATTTGAACCCGGGTCCATTGGATTACCAATCCAGTGGCATGACCACTCCACCACACCTCCCCTATATATATATATATATTTATATATATATAAATATATATATATGTATATAATATATATATATATATATATACATATATATATATATATATGTTGGTAAAGCCAGGTAATAAATGTTCTTTAATACATACGAGGTTGAAAGAAATGGCAATTTCTGCGTTGGAAATTTTATTATTCAAAGTTTCCAGGTCTCTGATGAGTTTTCGCTGGGTGGCAGGAAGTAGATGAAGGAGATGAGCAAAATTCATGGTGGTACAGGGTTACATTAAAGTACATGAAGATACAGGATATACGACGCGTTTCACTGGACAACCAGCATTATCAAGTAAGGAAGGAATGATATAAAAGGTAAACAGGAAGGGTATATATAGAGGGTGAAGGATCAGAGGAGGCGGAAAACAGGGGGCAAAAGTCTGCTATTGGTGGAAGGGTAAACTAGGAGAGAGAAAGGGGGTAACCGCTTCACGCATGCGCACTGGATGCGGGATGGTGGTCGATAGGTGGGGTCGAAGCTGATTGGCTGCATGTCGAGGGGCGTGGCCTAAGTTGTGTGGCGCCTGCAGAAGACGAAGCTGAAGGAGGTACTTTAATGTAACCCTGTACCACCATGAATTTTGCTCATCTCCTTCATCTACTTCCTGCCACCCAGCGAAAACTCATCAGAGACCTGGAAACTTTGAATAATAACATTTCCAACGCAGAAATTGCCATTTCTTTCAACCTCGTATGTATTAAAGAAAATATATATATATATATATACATATATATATATATATATATATATATATATATATATATATATATATATATACCGGTATATATATATATATATATATATATATATATCTATATATATATATATATATATATATATATATATATGCATGGACCATATATAAGGATTGCCTGGTGAAGAATGCCAAGAATGTATGTGGTGTGTGCAGATCAGAAATAATCTGATTAGTTCATTTCACTCCCAACACCAAACACCTCTCAATGAAACTAATGAAAGCATGGAAGAAAAGGACAGCATGGTGGGATGAAGAAGTGAGAGAAGCTGTGGAAGATAAAATAAGTAAATGGCTTGTGTGGATGCAGAATAAGAACTATGGAGAAAATAAAAGGAAGTATAAGGAGAGCAACAATAAAGTAAAGGGGTTAGTTAAGGAAAAGAAAGAGAAAGTAAATGAGGATTTGGGAAAGAAAATTAATGAAAACTTTGCAGAGAATAAGAAATTATTTTGGAAGGAAGTGCGTAAATGCAGGAGAGAATGTGGTCAGAAATCTGAAAATGTGAAAGATGAAAGAGGAAATGTGATTACAGATGTTGAGCAAATAAGGGAGAGATGGAAGGAATATTTTGAAGGAATAATGAGTGGAAATTGAAACAAAACAGTTGTCATTGATAGAGGTCTGTTAGATATGCCACGTGAGAGACATGTAGAAATAGGGAACATTTAGAATTAATGTATGCAGTAAAGAAGTTGAAAAATGGAAAAGCTGATGATGATGTAGATGAAATACAGTGTGAAATGGAGGTGAAGTAGTAATGGATTGGCTGTGGAAATTATGTTCAAAGGCTTGGACAAATGGAGTGGTGCCAGTGGACTGGATGAGAGGAATGATAGTCCTGTTGTATGAAGGTAAAGGTGAACGAAATTAATGCAAGTGTTACAGAGGTATTAGCCTGCTGAGTGTGGTTGGTAAGCTATATGCGAGAATAGTGATTGACAGAGTGAAATAAATTACCGATTGAAAAGTGAGTGATGAACAGGGTGGATTTCGAAGTGGAAGAGGATGTGTGGATGACATTTTTGCAATGAGACAGATGATTCAGAAGATATGTAAACAAGATAAGAAGGTATGCATGGCATTATGCCTAATATCCTAATCTCTTCTAAAGATGTACTTTCTACCCTCTCTGGGCTTAACACTAATAAGGCGTACGGTCCGGACGGTGTTCCTCCTGTTGTTCTCAAAAACTGTGCTTCCGTGCTGACTCCCTGCCTAGGCAAACTCTTTCGTCTCTGTCTATCCTCTAACGTCTTCCCTTCATGCTTGAAGTTTGCTCACATTCAACCTGTCCCAAAGAAGGGTGACCGCTCTCAACCCTCCAACTATCGTCCAATTGCTCTTATCTCTTGTCTTTCTAAAGTTTTTGAAACTATTCTTGCTTCCAAATTTCTTAAGCATTTCTCTTCTCATAATCTGCTCTCAGATCGCCAGTATGGCTTCCTTAAGGGTCGCTCTACTGGTGATCTTCTTTCATATCTTACTAACTCTTGGTCATCCTCCTTTCGGGACTTCGGTGAGACTTTTTCTATTGCACTAGACATATCGAAAGCCTTCGATAGAGTCTGGCATAAATCTTTAATTTCTAAACTACCCTCCTTCGGTTTCTATCCCTCCATCTGTGCCTTTGTCTCTAATTTCCTTTCCGGCCGTTCCATAGCTGCGGTTGTGGACGGCCATTGTTCACTTCCTCACCTTATAAACTCCGGTGTTCCTCAGGGCTCTGTCCTATCTCCTATTCTCTTTCTAATTTTTATAAATGATCTCCTTAACTGTACCTTAATTCCCATCCATTCATACGCAGACGACTCAACCTTACACTACTCCATTAGTTTTTCAGAACGCCCCAGCCAGCAATCCCTCAACGACAAACGTAATGAAGCCATAGAGCTCTTAAATTCTGATCTAAATACTATTTCCAATTGGGGCAGAGAAAACCTTGTTAACTTTAATGCTTCCAAAACCCAATTTCTCCATCTATCTACCCGTCAGGATCTCCCAGCGGACTATCCCTTGTTCTTCAACAATACAAAAATCAACCCTTCATCTTCTCTCAATATTCTTGGTGTCTCTTTTTCTTCTGCTCTCATTTGGAAGGACCATATTACCAGTCTTGCTAAGGCAGCCTCCCAGAAGCTGGGTGTGCTCAACCGCCTTAGGGGGTTCTTTTCCCCTGCACAGCTTCTTGCTCTGTACAGGGGCATAGTGCGCCCTTGTATTGAGTATTGTTCACATGTGTGGGGAGGTTCCTCTCACACCGCTCTCCTAGACAAAGTTGAAAGGAAGGCCTTTCGTATCATTAACTCCCGTCCACTCACCAACTCTCTGCAATCTCTCTCTCTCCGCCGCAATGTTGCATCTCTCTCGCTATTCTATCGCTACTATAATAATCAGTGTTCCTCAGAGCTATCCCAGTGCATACCACCTCCTTTACGTAGGGCACGTGGTACCCGTCTTACAACTCAATCCCACCCCTACTCTGTGCAACTCTCCAACCCAAGAGTGAAACGTTACTCTCAAACTTTCTTCTACTCAATATCTGAGCTCTGGAACTCTCTCCCAGAATCAGTCTTTCCCTCTTCCTATGACTTAAATTGCTTCAAACTCCGTGTGTCCAGGCATTTTGGCTCGAACGTCCCTTGATTTTGGCCCTGTCACTCTTTCAACTATGGGGGAGGCACTCGCTATAGGCAGTTATGCCTTTTGCCTCCCTCAATCACATAGAAAAAAAAAAAAAAAAAAAATTATGGATCTTGAGAAATCATAGTTAATAGAGAAGGATTATGGAAAGTTTTAGAGCTGTATGATGTATAAGACAATTTGTTGAATGCTGTGAAGAGTTTTTATGATGGTAGTGAAGCATGTGTAAGAATAAATGGTGCATTAAGTGAGTGGTTTAGTGTGCAGGTCGGAGTGAGACAGGGATTTATGATTTCGCCCTCGTTGTTTAATATCTACATGGTTGATGTAATGAGAGAAGTAAAGGTCGTTGCACACTGACACGAAAGCCCCTCCAGGCGAGTTCCCGACTCGAAATTTCAGCCTGATACGGCGAATCGACAACATAATCGTGGATATCGGGAATTAGCCGTGGGTGACTCTTACGGTCCAAGCGACGTATGTAGGGTCGATACGAGATTTTGAGCTGCTCAAAAGTTCGTGGGAATCCCCCGGCAACTGTAAAAAATCGTCTAAGTCTGGTCTCCATCACGAACTCTCCGTATCACAATCGTTTGGTCCGTATCAAAGACGTATGGTCCGTATCAAAGCCGTATGGTGCGTAAGCCTGCCGTGCGGACCGGTACTCGGAAAAAAAGGCACAGGGAAAAACGGCACAGGAAGAAAAAGGCACAGGAAAAAAGGCACTGGAAAAAATGTCACAAAATACGGACTAGGAAAAAAGGGCACATACAACAAAATATTGTATTAAGAAGTAATAGATCAATAAAAATGTGTTTTGATGCAATATGCAATATTGCATAATGTAATTATATATATCTGGTAGTGTACTCACCATAGGTTAGGTTAGGTTAGAACTTAAGAAACCGGAATTTTGCATAAGGCCGACCGGCCCACACGAGGCAGATCCCATTCACACCCAGCCCATATCGTTCATATGACTATCAAGTTTGCACTTGAAATGTTCTACCGGTACCGTTCCTGAGCTAACCACACACTTCCACAACTCTGTTCCCAAACCAGTGCTTACCTATAGCTTTTCTAATGCAAAACTTATCCAATTTGAAGCCATTTGAACGGGTTATCTCGCCGTTATTAATCCTTAATACCTTATTTACTGTATATCTCCCTTGTTGATACTGTTCATCCACTTAAACACCTATATCATATCTCCTATACATCTTCGTCTTTCTAATGAATGCAAGCCAAGGGCTATCAGCCTCATTTCATATTATTTCATATGATAAATTTCTAACAATGTGGATCATTTGCGTCATTCTTCGTTGGACTGCCTCCAGAGAGTCAATATCCATTCTATAATAAGGACACCAACACTGAACAGCATAGTCCAAGTGAGGTCTCACATTAGGTGCCAGCCATTTTCGTCGCGATCTCTAGTAAATTCGGCAAGACACAGGATTTGTATGTGTCGTGGGTGTTCGTGCCAGTATTAAAGGGGCTGTCGTGCCAGTGTGCAACGACCTTAAAGGACAGAACAAGAAGAGAGGGAGTAGAGATAGTGAGTGATAGGAACAGAATGACTCTCACTAATGTTTTATATACAGATGACACAGTGATATGTGCCGAGGGGGAAAATGACCTGTGCCAGATGGTGGAGATATTTGTGGAAGCATGTGAAAGACGAGGTCTGAAAGCAAATGTTAATAAAAGCAAAGTAATGGTATTAGAAAGAGATGGAGACACTGTGTGCAATGTAATGGAGAACAGCTTGAACTAGTAGAAGAGTATATATATATATGGGAACCATGATTGAGAAAAGGGGAAAATGTGTAAGAGAAGTAGAAAACAGAGTAACACAAGGAAAAAAGGTAGCTGGAGCAATGACATCCTTGTTTAGGAGCAGAAACTTGAGTATGGAAGCAGTGAGAGGATTGCATGAGGGTGTGTTGGTGCCGACATTGATATATGGATGTGAAACTCTGATATGGCATAAACACGAAAAGTAACAAGCAAGAGCAGTTGAAATTGAATTACTAAGAAATGCGTGTGGAGTTCAAAGAATAGATAAAATAAGAAGTGTGAACGGAAGGGAGGCATGTGGAGTTAAGAAGTCGGTAGAGCAAAAGGTTGAAGAATGTGTTCACAGATGGTATGGTCACATGACAAGAATGCCTGAAGAAAGAATAGTTAAAGGGATCTATGTCAGAAAAGTGGAAGGAATAAGAAAGTGTGGAAAGCCGAGAACAAGATGGTATGATATGGTGTCAGAATGTGTGTCAAAGTGTGAAAAGGGAATAATTGAGGCAAAAAAAGTAGCAAATGAATGGAATGAATGGAGGAAGTTTGTTAAACAGAGTACATGAAGGTCTCTGGACCCTTTTTAATGACAAACCTGGAAGGTCTTTATCCCAGATGTTGATGGGAAGAAACCTTGTCCGAAAGTGTAACATCTGAGATGCAGCCATTGATTTCGGGGGCTGATAAGTGATTGGTGCTTCTGAATGCTTGTGTGCTTACTTCTTGTGGGCGAACTGTTATATGTATTCTTCTCCTGTCCCCTCGTTTTCCTTTCTTGTGTATTTTTTTTTTTTTTTTTTTTTTAATCCTTCCTACTCCATGTGGGAGTACGTGCTGGCTACTGATTGACATACTGAAATATAAACTGAACCCAAATAAGTATTTCTAAAAGGTTGATATCTCATAATAGTTTAAGGGGTTGTGTTTCTCTAGATCCCCTTCTCTTTTAAGACGTTCGCCCCATTAGTTTGGCTATAATAAGACCTTTCATGCCATTTAGATGTCGAGTTTTCTTGACGAGCAAAAATTAGCCTGCAATTTAGAAGGAACCGGCCTTCGAACTAAGCATTATAATGCTACCGAAAAATACCCAAATGTATCCCTAAAGGGGATCGTGGAGGTAGTTTTTGTTTAGTCTTGACGGAGGTCTAGGGAGTTAACTAAATAAATAAATTAATTAATTAATAAATTCCCGTTAAAGTAACTTTTATATATTCTACGGTGTCAAAATTCGGCAACTTACCCCCATATTATTTGCAAACAACTTAACACTCGGTATCAAACGTTCCTCCTGAAGATTAACCCTTTCAGTATTTGGGAACGCATTTGTGGACTTTATTTGGGTTAGTATTAGACGCTTGTATGCTATTTGTGAAAGATCTCTAGGAATCAAGGGAGTAAAAGCTATCTCAGTTAAGGGGAGATTATATATTTTTGTTTTTTACTTTGGTCCCTAGAGCTCAATCAAGCTTGAATAATACGCATTGTACATTTTTCGGTAGAACATTTACCAGCCAGTTCTTTCTAAAGTACAGGCTCGCTATCACTCGCCAGGAAACTATCGACACCTAAATGGCACGAAACATTTTAACATTGTCCAAAACAGGAAAACTAATGGAGCAAACGTCTTAAAATCTCAAAACTAATGGGGCTAAACATGAGGGAGAAGGGAGTCCAGAGAAAATCATCCCCTTAACTCTCTAGCTCCCACAAATCATCCCCTTAACTCTCTAGCTCCCACAAATCATCCCCTTAACTCTCTAGCTCCCACAAATCATCCCCTTAACTCTCTAGCTCCCACAAATCATCCCTTAACTCTCTAAGCTCCCACAAATCATCCCTTAACTCTCTAGCTCCCACAATCATCCCCTTAACTCTCTAGCTCCCACAAATCATCCCCTTAACTCTCTAGCTCCCACAAGCTCCCACAAATCATCCCCTTAACTCTCTAGCTCCCACAAATCATCCCCTTAACTCTCTAGCTCCCACAAATCATCCCCTTAACTCTCTAGCTCCCACAAATCATCCCCTTAACTCTCTAGCTCCCACAAATCATCCCCTTAACTCTCTAGCTCCCACAAATCATCCCCTTAACTCTCTAGCTCCCACAAATCATCCCCTTAACTCTCTAGCTCCCACAAATCATCCCCTTAACTCTCTAGCTCCCACAATTCCGTCCTAATCTGTACAATCTGCTCCTGCACAAGGAACTGGTAACGTATTAAATTAATATAGTGAGACCGTCAACATTAGATTGAGGAAAACACGGACTCCCAACTGAGCTTACTTCCTAGACCTAGTTTACTCCCTAGACCTCCATCAAGCTCTAAAAGATACTCCCAAGACCCCATTCGAGATACATGTGTACTTTTTTCGGTAGAAAAATGTACCGGCCGTAGGCTCGCTATCGCTCACCAGAAAACAAAACATCGACACCTACTGTAAATGGCACGAAAGGTCTTAAATTTGACATAAATAGAGCGAAAGGTCTTAATATAGTCAAACTAATGGGGCGATCGTCTTAAAATTTCAAAATGAATGAGGAAAAAAACCTTAAGTGAATATTTTCTCCTTAACCCCTTATTGGGGGCGCTCGACTTAACTCGTGCACCAATTTGCAGCAAGTTAGGAGCATTATTAAGGCTTTTAAAGGGTTAAAATCGAGTGCAAATGGCCGGGTCAGGCAGAGAGGAGGGTCACATCCGTCGCGGTCCGGGATTTTTCTACTATCCCGCGGGATACTGGTGATTAAACTTCCAAAAAATCACACACAAAAACAAACGTAGTGTCGCGGTTCTGTGAAGTGCAAAATCGAACCGATTGATAAAATATCTGGAGAGATATACGCGTTTTGGAGAAAAAATCCGTTAACTCCTACAGCAGTGCCACGGCGCTGGTCTAGGACAGGCCTAGGGCAGGCCCATAAGGCGGGTGGAAAGAAGAAGGGAAAGAAAAAACCGTTACGTCCCAAAAGCAAAGTGTTAGCTATATAGTCCTATGAAATCAAACAGGGCTATGGGAAAATAGGAAGCCTAAGTTAAAAGTGATAGTGAACATCGTATATCACGTAAATAAACTAGGAAAGTATAATACAGAGAATTAAAGTCAGGGGAACTTTTAACTTTTAGCTTGGGAACAGCACGTATGCTGTAAACAAAATACCCTCAGTGACCGCAAAGACCATAAACACATATATCCCCTCGCTCTCCTGGACACATCCCCTCCCCTCCCCCTATACGATTTTACCAAAAGCGAAACTTAACCTCGACAGGAAAGGGTACCGACAAAACAAATATCGTAAATAATAGCAAACAGAGAAAAACAATATTTAAACAAATTAATCAGTGCAGATTATTTCTCGACCATATCGCAGGTTAGTAGTGACGTTATTGGAGAGAAAGATCTCCCACGCAACCAAATGTGGTGAAAATTCGAACCTGAGCAGTGTTGAATCAAGTTGATAGGTAAAATATGAAAATTAAAATAGATAATATATACAGGTATAGGTAGCCTGGAAAGTTCGTTATTTTCCTAGAGTGCCGTATATTCCGTTAAACAGTCGACCAAAAACGGGAAAAGTGGTTAGGGCAGTGAGAATTCTGTTTCATAAGATAATTATTGAAAGTGTTACTTAAAGTTACTTAAAGTTTAAACATAACGAGTGTAAACGAGTGGCACTCCCCCCCCCCCCCCCCCCCCCCCCCCCCCCCCCCCCCCCCCCCCCCCCACACCCCCCCCCCCCCCCCCCCCCCCCCCCACATCCCCACAAACCGCGTAACAAACACCTCCTTGTCCTCCAAACCCCCCCCCCCCCCTCTCTCTCTCAAATGTGGTGAAAATTCGAACCTGAGCAGTGTTGAATCAAGTTGATAGGTAAAATATGAAAATTAAAATAGATACTATATATACTGTAGGTAGCCTGAAAAGTTCGTTATTTTCCTAGAGTGCCGTATATTCCGCTAAACAGTCGACCAAAAACGGGAAAAGTGGTTAGGGCAGTGAGAATTCTGTTTCATAAGATAATTATTGAAAGTGTTACTTAAAGTTTAAACATAACGAGGGTAAACAAGTGGCACTCCCCCCCCCCCCACTCCCCACAAACCGCGTAACAAACACCTCCTTGTCCTCCAAGCCCCCCCCCCCCCCCCCTCTCTCTCTCTCTCTCTCTCCCCCATGTAAGGGCGGGTGGAAAAACAAAAAAACAAACAAAAATGTTTACCAGAGACAACTGTACGAGTTGTAAGATGATTATACACATGCATGAAGGCACCGCATGTCGGATATGCAAGCAACCATACCACTGGATTTGCATAGGATTGACACCAATAAATGAGGCGTACAATACAAGAGGGAAGAACCTCCATTTCTGCGATAGTTGTTTCTATATCACATGGCAAGTCATACAGACTGTAGAAAATACAGAAGTACAAGATAGACTGAAATATAGCCAAGACATAGCTACCTATCACAGAAAATGGGGAACTATTGGGGCCTCAGGGCCCATACAAATATCACAACCCACACACGCACACCTTCCCATGATAATGCCCACATTGCCTCCTGCACATCAACACACATTGCCTGCCGAACAACAACCTTTCGCACCCTACATATACACAAACCCTGCCGCACATCCCCCCACACCTCCCCAGACCCAGAAAACACCCACATTAATCCCATCTATGGCCATTGACCACCCTACTGCTGTTGATCAAATACAATTGCAGGATGAACGTAGGATGCAACAAGCCCCCATATCAGGCTCCCCTTCCACATCATCTCCCCCCTCACCACTGCCACCTGCCCACCTACAACGACCCGTAACTCCACCCCCATGCAGGCCTCACCCACCCATACACCAAGCCCACTATCACCCACAACCACACTTAGCTCACCACATAACCCCTTGCAGCCCCAGCCACACCTACTGGGGTTGTCTACACCAGTGTGCAGATATTATCTGGAAAGAAGGTGCTACTTTGGTCAAAAGGGCGAATATAATGGGAATTCATGTAGATTTGCTCATCCCAAAATTTGCAACAACATAACCAGTCATGGAAAATGTAGATTTGGTGAAACCTGCAAATACCACCACCCATCCCTTTGCAAGACATCACTTGAGCACAAGACCTGCTACAATATGAAATGCCCAGCTTTTCATATTAAAGGGACTTGGAGATATGCTAGACCTAACACGAATGGTAGCCCAAAAAACTCTCTAGCTATGCGAGGACGAGACAGAGGAAAAAGGCAAGGAGGGAAAGGGCAGATGAAGATGAAGAGACTGAGGGAGATGGAAGAGCACATAGAACACCTCGAGCACCTCCTGGCCTCCCAAGAGTGGCCAATACATCCCGAAGACTATTAGGTACACATAGTACTCCAAACAATCCCTCCCCAATCTTGTTTGCAAATATCCAAGGCCTAAAAAATAGAACCACGAACAAAGTACCATTTATTAGGGGCCTGCTAGAAGAAGGAAACGCTATATTTGCGGCTCTCACAGAAACTCACATTAAAGATCAGGAAGATAGTGAGGTATGGATTCCTGGTTACAACCTACATAGGGCGGACAGAACGCATAGATCACATGGAGGTGTAGCCATGTACATACATGACTCACTGATATGTACTGAATTCCTAAATAACAGTAATGAAGTGGTGGAAATACTTGGAGTTAAAATAGAATCCCTAAATTTAGCAGTTATTGTTACATACAGGCCTCCAGACTCATCCCGAGAAGAATTCAAAACCCAGCTCAACAAAATAAAATCAGAAGTGGAAACCCTGGGGAACCCAACACCAAATATTATATGGCTAGGAGACTTTAACCTACCAAACATTAAATGGAGACAACTAGAAAACCAGTTAGTGGCAAATAACACCGGAGAAGCAAATACTAATACGAGAGAGCTTTTTGAACTTTGTGATTTTTTTAGTCTTACCCAACATATTGCTGAACCCACACGGAAAACAATATCTTAGACCTGGTCTTCACTAACAACGACTCTCTAGTACACAGCATTAACATATCGGACACAACATACTCAGATCATAAATTAATTGAGATCAAAACAACCTTAGAAAGTGTACAGACAACCTCAGAATCGAGAACAAAAACCGGCCCCTTCAGTAAATTTAACTTCAATAACAAAAACATTAGGTGGGAAGAGGTAAATCAAGAAATGGAGGAAATAGACTGGGAAGATTTAATGGATAACCTGACACCAGCAGAATGTCTAGTCTTAATAACAGAAACCATGACCCAAATCTGTAGCCACCATATACCTGCAAGACAAACAAAACGAAGAAGCAAACAAGATCGGGAAAGGAGGAGGCTGTACAGAAGAAGAAAATTACTCGCACAAAGACGCACACATCAAAATCTACAGGATAGGCAAAAGGTCGAAATAGATAGAGAAATTGTGGAAATTGAACAAAGGCTAAGAATATCATATGAATTACAACATATGGAAGAGGAGAGGAAAGCTATTGCAGGTATAAAGGAAAATTCCAAATACTTCTTTTCATACGCCAAACAAAAGGCTAAAACAACATCAAACATCGGCCCACTGAGCAAAGGGGACGGCTCTTTCACAGGGGACAAAAAGGAAATGAGCGAACTCTTAAGCAGGCAGTATGAAATGGCATTCAGTGAGCCTGATGAAACAAAAGTCATCAGAGACCAAACTACATTTTTCATGGAAACCTCCCCCACGGAAACCCCTCAGATGCTGGATATTGATTTCGGTCCAAAAGACATAGAAGAGGCCATTTCCAACATGCCATCCCACTCGGCACCAGGCCCGGACTCATGGAATTCGATCCTAATGAAAAAATGTAAGGAAAACCTCTCAAAACCCCTGGCTATAATGTGGAGAAGGAGTCTAGACACTGGTGACATACCAGATAGCTTGAAAAACGTAATAATTGCCCCACTGCATAAAGGAGGGAGTAAAGCACTACCAAAAAACTACCGCCCGGTAGCTCTAACCTCTCACATCATTAAAGTTTTCAAGCGAGTCCTGCGAAGCAAAATTTCAACATTCATGGAGACAAATGAACTACACAACACCGGTCAACATGGGTTCAGAGCGAAGATCATGTCTCTCACAACTTTTGGAACACTATGACAAAATTCTTAAAGCGCTAGAAGAAAAGAAAAACGTGGATGTCATTTACACCGATTTTGCTAAGGCATTTGATAAATGTGACCATGGTATAATAGCCCACAAACTGAAAGCAAAAGGTATAACTGGGAAAATCGGATGGTGGATATACAATTTCCTCGTAAACCGAAAACAATCGGTAGCAGTAAAACAAGTCACTTCTGAGCCTTCGGATGTCAAAAGCTCAGTGCCCCAAGGAACAGTACTAGCGCCCCTTCTGTTCCTCATACTAATTTGCGACATAGATACCAACACCAGACACAGTACGGTGTCGTCTTTTGCTGATGACACAAAATTAAGCAAGATAATAAACACACAAGAGGACACGGGCCGACTGCAGGAAGACATGAATGTAGTGTTCCAGTGGACCAGGGAAAACAACATGCAATTCAATGAGGAAAAATTCCAATTAATACGGTACAGAGATAATAATGGTGTTAAAAAAATTACAAATTACTTAACAGAATCTAACCACATAATAGAACGGAAAGACAGTGTGAAAGACCTTGGGGTATTAATGTCTGAAAATATGGGTTTCAAAGTACATAACCAGGTCAAAGTGGCGGCTGCGAAACGTCTAACGGGTTGGATTCTGCGTACTTTTAAAACACGCGGTGAATTGCCTATGATAACGCTCTTCAAATCTCTAGTGCTACCGCGGCTTGAATACTGTAGCGTATTAACATCCCCATACAAAGCAGGTGAAATAAATGACGTAGAGAGTGTACAAAGAAATTTCACTTCGCATATAAGTTCGATAAAACATCTACACTATTGGGAGCGTTTAAGAGCACTGAATCTGTACTCACTGGAACGTAGAAGAGAACGTTACCTAATAATATACACGTGGAAAATCGCAGAGGGTTTAGTACCAAACCTACATACTCCGATAGTCCTGAAATTCAGTGATAGGAGAGGCTGGGAATGCGAAATCCCCCGGATGAATAACAGGGGTGCTATGGGCTCTCTGCGAGAGGGCTGGTTATCACACAGAGGCCCACGTCTCTTCAACAAACTCCCACGGCGAGTAAGAGACATGAGGGACATCTCGTTAGACAACTTCAAGAGAGCCCTAGATGTCGAACTGCAAAAAGTGCCAGACGAGCCCATCCTCGCAAGGGAGCGAGCTGTCGCTTCAAACAGTCTACTGCACCAAATCACCACCCATAACGAGGGGCGTCGTGCTCCTTGGTGCCGCTAGAGGACCGGCGAACACATCCAAAGGTATCCAAAGGTATCCAAAGGTAAGGGAGCGCAGCGGGCCAGACAGCCGACTCCCAGGGCTTACCGCCGCCCATTAATTCATGTTACCTGTGTTCTCGAGAGGCCGGCAGTGTAGCCAGTAGTGAGCATAGCTGGGAAAAATATACCGCTATATGCTAAACTCCCATGTTCGTGGCACCACTGCAAGAGAACCACGAGTGCTACGTAGCTCGTTCTGGTCTCATTTTGAAGCTTTTAGCGCCTAGTTTTTTGCTGAATACATTTCTTTTCATGCAGATACTTGATTGATCATTCAGGAGGGCCTGAATAGGCCCAAATGAGCCCAAAACACCCTGCTAGACAAGGGTTAAAGGAATTGTTTCCATATACTGTATGCGATCCACGTGTGGGCTGTGTTCAGTAATAAAGTGTAGCATCTCTCACTGCAGGCGATTATACAGTCGTGCTCATTAATTATAATCATTTCGAACACCAAAACGCAATAAGTGGGTAACAAATGAATAAGCTGTTTCAGTTGATCCCAAGACAACTTTGACAATGTATGTATACGCATTATTGACCGCGGCTGTACACTCAGAGCCTAAAGTTTGTGTAGCTATCCTGAACTGAATCGAATCTTCGCAATCCTTCTTTGCCTGTTATTTACATTTCGAAGATTTACTTATTCTGTCGGAGGGTTTATATTGGACCAGGAGTTGTGCCTTAAAGTGTACAGTCACTCACAAAAATCCATGGACATCACCTATTTCGATTTATAAAAGTATGTCACTGGAATCGAAATTACGAATATAATTTTCTATAAATCAACTACAAACCAATATATACTATTTATTGAAAAGCAACTTCCATCTAAAAATATATCCAGATATATAGAATTGCATAAAGCAAATCATAGGGGGGGGGGGGGTCAACGAATTTGTCTAAGTGACTGCACACTATAAGACAATCCCTGGCACAATATGAACCCCCAAACAGAATAATTAGCCTCAGATATGTAAATTATTATGTTCTATCCAACAACCAACTCTATTCCTAAAATCGATTAATGAAATTTAACAAACACATGTGGCAGTCCGTGGATTCGAACCCAGGACGCTCACACCGAAAATCAACACCTTATGCATTATGCCATAATAGGTAGATATTTAACGATAAGATTCATTTAAGATCGGGATAGCTTCTAAAACTTTCTTTTTTGTTTTATGGCTATCATTAGACGATTCTATTCAGATCAAGAAGGGTATATGGAAGTTAGGTTAATTACGATAGCCTTCACCCTTATAATTCCCACAGATCCTTCCTAAACTGTATGAAATCGTCTAATGATAGCCAGAATAATCTGCCAAAACGCGTCATGATCCTCAAGGGGTTAAGACCACGATTTCTATCCTAGAGCGTATTGTACTGGTACTGGCACTCAGACAATACAACCGCTCACCACCTCTCCCCAGTAATGTACTGGCACTGGCACTGGTACTCAGACCCCAGACAATAAAGCCGCTCACCACCTCTCCCCGGTATTGGTTCGTTCCCGTTGTTTACCGTTTCCCAATGTTGATTTTGAAGTTGAGACGATGGAGGAGGTGAAGAGGGATATAAGGTCGAAAGGTAAATAGCCAGGGGTGACGCGGTGGTCCAGGATATATATATATATATATATATAATATATACTGTATATATATATATATATATACAGTATATATGTATATATATATATATATATATATATATATATATATATATATATATATATATATATACAGTATATATATACAGTATATATGTATGTATGTATATATATATATATATATATATATATATATATATATATATATATATATACCGGTATATATATATATATATATATACAGTATATATATGTATATATATATATATATATATATATATATATATATATATATATATGTATATACTGTATATATATATATATATATATATATATATATATATATATATATACAGGTATATATATATACCGGTATAATTGGATGAATGATGTAAAAGGCAAAACTGTCTGTGACAAGTGCCTCCCCCAGAGTTGAATAAGTGACAGGGCCCAAATCAAGGAATGTTCGAGCCAAAGTGCCTGGACACACAGATTTTTAAGACATTTAAGTCATACCGTAGGATGAGGGAAAGATGGATTCAGGGAGAGAGTTCCAGAGCTAAGATGTTGGATAGGAAAAAGATTGGGAATATCGTTTCACTCATGGGTTGGAGAGCTGCACAGAGTAGTGTGGAATTGTGTTGCAAGGTGGGTGCTGCATACTCTACATAGAGGATGTGGTATACACTGAGAGAGCTCTGAGGAACACTGATTATTATAATAGCAGTAGAATAGTGCGAGAGATGCAACATTGCGGTGAAGAGAGAGAGATTGCAGAGAATCGGTGAGTAGACGTGTGTTAATGAGACGAAATGCTTTCTTTTCTACTTTGTCAAGAAGTGCTGTGTGAGAGGAACCTCCTCGCACACGCGAACAATACTCAATACATGGATTCATGGGGGTAAAGAACCCCCAGAAGCGGTTGAGCACACCTAGCTTCTGGGAAGCCGTTTTAGCAAGAGTGGTAATATGGTCTTTCCAAGAGAGATCAGCACAGAGAATACTGAGAGAAGATGAAGGGTTGATTTTTGTATTGTACAATTCTAAGGAATAGTTCTGTGGGCATTCTTGACGGGTAGATAAATGGAGAAATTGAGGTTTGGAAGCATTGAAAGCAATAAGATTTTCTCTTCCCCTATTGGAAATTGTTGATAGATCAGAGGAGAGGCGTGCCGTGGCCCTGTTATGTGAGTTTTGGAGTGATTGCATGCTGGGGCGTTCTGAAATACTAGTTGAATAGCAGAGTCATCAGAATATGAATGAATAAGACTGGAGGTAGTACACTCACGCGTACTAAAGGTTGCTCAGGGGTGGGTCCTTCCTTCCCCTACTCCACCCTGAACAGGTGGAAGCGGGGAGTCGTTTTCAAGTCTACCCTCACCTCCCACCCCCAAACTATCCCCAACTCCCCCCACCTTCCTCCTCTGGCTGCTAGTTGGTGATTAGCAACGAATGTTCTCATGTCTTGTAAATTATTACTAAACCATCATTGCACTCTCTTGCAATGGCTTACATTTAAAATGTATTAGGAATTTAATACAATATGTAATTGTGTTTTCAAAATGAGTTTACATACAACGTCGGCTACATGAATTTCGGCTGTAGGGGTATTCTCTCTCTCTCTCTCTCTCTCTCTCTCTCTCTCTCTCTATGACCAAGGTTTAATGTGATTTGAATATGATACCGTAATTTAATCCAATCTCATACAGTATTACGGATAACATGTTCACCATCATTGCCATACACATCAACGTGCCCTCTACAATCTAATCATACATTATGAAATCACTTACGGCAGTCGTCCTTTTTAACACATAAGGAAAGGACAAAAGGCAAATATTGGCTGGAATAGTGTTGCGACTGTTACTGGTTGTTTTGTTTATCATTTCATTCAAATTGTCCCATTTATGCAATACCATACATACTATAAACGGTCTATGTTTCATTCTACGTGGCCTTTACACTCATTTTTCAATCAATTAAATGTAGAACTCCATGTAAATTACAATCAAAGTCGGTGTTAAATTATAGTAAGGTTTGAATATCGAGCACCTGAGTAGCAGTGCTCGCCTTCTCACTTCCCCCTCCTTTGTCTTTGTCTGTGATCCCAGCTTCTCATTTCTACAAAACCCCAACTAAAGATCAAGGTTTAAGAGACAGATCTACCATCAACTCTCCTCTATGTGTATCGAATGCAGGCAACATTCATCACACACACAAATTAAGGGATATCTACCCCATTCAGACCTGTTAAATCTTGGTCGTAGATAGTGTAGGCTATGAGAGACAGTGAGAGTAAATGTGACAAGGAGTTACAAGGAATAGTATATCAAATATCTTGTGGTCCATTCCGGAGGGATACTCACAGTGGAAGGAAAAACATTGTTTAGTGCACTACACTCATTACATAGTGTGGAAAATACTATCTATTATCTTCTTGAATTGTTCTACTGAGGACATTTACACTGCTTCTGAGGGAAGTTTGTTCCACGTAGAGCAGTTCTTATATGTGAAAAAGTGTTCACACATACTAGTGCTGAACCATATCAATTTTAACTTCCAGCCATGGTTGCGTGATGTATTCATATTGAGGCTAAACATGTTGCTATAATCCACATTGTCAAAAGTCATTAAATATTTGTTTTAAATTCAATTACCTGAACTCGTAGTCTACGAGTTGAGAGAGTGAGAGAGAGAGAGAGAGAGAGAGAGAGAGAGAGACAGAGACAGAAGACCCCTACAGCCGAAATTCATGTAACCGACGTTGTATGTAAACTCCTTTTGAGAATACAATTACATATTGTATTAAATTCCTAATACATTTTAAATGTTAGCCATTGTAAGAGAGTGCAATGATGGTTTAGTAATAATTTACAAGACATGAGAGCATTCGTTGCTAATCACCAACTAGCAGCCAGAGGAGGAAGGTGGGGGGAGTTGGGGATAGTTTGGGGGTGGACGGTGTGGGTAGACTTGGACACGACTCCCCCCTTCCACCTGTCCAGGGTGGAGTAGGGGAAGGAAGGACCCACCCCCGAGCAACTTTTAGTACGCGTGAGTGTACAGTTGAGAAGATCATTAATGAATATTATATTAGAAAGATAATTGGAGATTGGACAGAACCCTGAGGAACACCGGAGTTGATTGGATGAGGAAGTGAACCTTGGTCATCCACAACTGCAGCTATAGAACGGCAAGAAAGGAAATTGGAGATAAAGGTACAGACAGAAACCATAGGAGGGTAGTTTAGAAATTAGAGATTTGTGCCAGACTCCATCGAAGGCCTACGATCTGTCTAGTGCAATAGAAAAGGTCTCACCGAAGTCCCGAAAGGAGGATGACCGAGAGTTAGTAAGATATGAAAGAAGATCACCAGTTGAGCGACCCCTAAAGAAGCCATACTGGCAATCTGAGAGTAGATTATGAGAAGAGAAATGCTTAAGAAATTTTAAAGTAAGAATAGTTTCAATTGGACGATAGTTGAAGAGTTGAGAGCGGTCACCCTTCTTTGAGATGAATGAGAGCAAGTTGAATGAGAGCAAACTTCCAACAAGAAGGGAAAACATTAGAGGAGAGACTGAGACGGAAGAGATTACCTAGGCAGGGAGTCAGCACAGAAGCAAAGTTTTTAAGTACAACAGGAGGAACACAATCTGGACCATACACTTTCTTAGTATTAAGCCCAGAGATGGTAGAAAGTACATCTTTAGAGGAGAGATTAGAATATTAGGCATAAGTAGGAGAGAAGGGGGTGGAGAGGGAGGATTAGCACCAGCATCATCCAAGGTGGAGTTTCTAGCGAAATTTTGAGCGAAGAGTTCAGCTTTGTCAGAGGAAGAAGTGATATGGTATTGCCATCAAAGTGGGAAAGGGGAACGAAAGATGTGGAACAGAAATTGTTGGAGAGGTTTTTGGCTAGATGCCAGAAAGCTTGGGAAGAGCTAGAATTGGATAGTTCAGTGCATTTATTTTTTATGAAAGAGTGTTTGGCGAGTCAATGAACAGATTTGGCTTGATTCCGGGCAGAAACATAGGGAGAATGAGATTCTTGAGTTTGAAGGCGACGGTACTGTTTGACAGTTTCCTCCTTATTGCAGACAGCAGTAGAACAAACGTGAGTAATCCAAGATTTTGTTTTGTTTTTGCATTAGTCTGAGAGAAAGAATTTGGAATGCATGCCTTCATGCCCGAGAGGATTACTTCGGTAATGCATTCAGCACTCTCCGAGAGTCCCCATCCAGAAAAAATAATTCCATGGGAAATCAAAGAAATACTGCCGAAGAGCCTCCCAGTCGGCAGTGCCAAAGTGCCACAAGCACCGCCAGCTGGGAGGATTGGGTGGCCGTACTTGAGAGATAGGACAGGTGACAGAGATGAGTTTAAGGTCAGAGGAGCCCAAAGGAGAGAAAAGATTAACAGTATAAGTGGAAGAGTTAAAAGTTAGAAACAAGTCAAGAATGTTGGGCCGATCTACGAAACGATCCGGGATATAGGTGGGTTGCTGAACCAACTGCTCTAGGTCATTTAGGATAGAAAAAATGTAGGCTTGTTCACCAGGTTGGTCAGTGGAATGAGAGGAGAGCCATTGGCGGTGGTAAACGTTGAAATCTCCTAGGATGGAGATTTCTGCAAAAGGAAAGATGGATTGAATGTGTTCCACATTAGAGTTTAGATAGTCAAAGACTTTGGGAAAGTCAGTAGAGCTAGGGGAAAGATAGGTAGGGTGCACTTTAACCCTTTCTAGATCTAATTGCGCATTTCTTTTCTGTGTTTTGGTTGTTAGTAGACGGTTTTTATTCAGATTAGGAAGGGAATGTGGAAACCAGAGAGTTAAATGATATAGTCTTTACCCTTATAATTACCACACACTCTAAGGAGAGGTTTTTAGTTTCCTCCCTACGCCTCCATCACGCCTCCATCACGTTAGTTAAAACCGGAATTAAGAGGCTATCAACCCTTCTGAATTACGAAGCCAGCACACTGTAAGTCAAGAATAGCGTCAGGACTGGAGCCCCTTTTCGAGAAATCCAGTCCCATGACCTCCATCAATCTAAAATATAATATCCCTAAGACCACCCTTCGAGATAAATGTTTACATTATTAGGTAAATGTCCCGGCCGATGGCCGGTTCCTCCTAAATCACAGACTCGCTATCACTCGCCAGGAAAAAAATTGACATCTAAATGGCACAAAAAGGTCTTATAATTAACAGAAATGGGTCGAAAAGTCTTTAAATCGTCAAGGTAATGGAGCGAACGTCTTAAAATCTCAAAACTAATGGGGTTAAACATGTGAGAGATAGGAATCCAGACAAAAATCCCTTAAGCGAAAATCTCCCCTTAAAAATCAAGGGTATAAAAGACGTAGGTACAGTCACGGTCATTAATTCTGATACATGTTGAATCCTCAAACAATGTAAAGGAACCTCCGAAATACAAATATCAGGGCAAGAATTGATAAGAAGCTTTAATTCAACCCGAGACAGCTTCAATAATATATGTTTCAGCTTTAATCCAT
Source organism: Paralithodes platypus (assembly GCA_032716605.1). Taxonomy (NCBI): domain Eukaryota; kingdom Metazoa; phylum Arthropoda; class Malacostraca; order Decapoda; family Lithodidae; genus Paralithodes; species Paralithodes platypus. The sequence goes on along the minus strand of CM064528.1, from coordinate 39,714,142 downwards.
TGGCTGTGGGAGACGTTCTGGAACGTTCTGGCAATATAAGGCAATTTAAAGCCTCTTAAACCCTGTGGGGGCGAGTGTAAGAGAGCGGGAGCACGGCAGTCCCCCCTCCACTCTCCAGCACGGCTGCCGGGGTACTGAGACTCGGGCCTAACATATCGCGAGACAATGCAGCGCTGACAAAGGCAAATGTAGCGCGACTTTGCTCATAATTAACTAATATTTGCCGATGTCTATGGTAGCGCTGCAGGTGAATCCCCCACGGAGCTCGTTCTGGCATCATTTTGAAGCTATTTTCTTCTAGTTTATGGCTGAATGCATTTCATTTCATTCAGACACTTGTTTAATCATTCAGGAGTGCCTGAATGAGCCCTAATATAGCAGAAACAGGCGGAAATTTGTCAGTAGCGTAAGTGTTAATGAACGCGACTGTACATCCATGGGATGTACTAATAGTTATATACCTTTCTATCCTTACAGTATATTAGATGGGTTTATTACTACCAATATACATCTATATGGACACATTAATAACACTTTGTATACCTAAAAATCTGTAAAGTGTTGAGGAGATAAAATAGGGATAAAGACGAAGATAAATAGGAAGGGGCGACTCAGTGGTCCAGGGGATAGTGAGCTCTGTATATATTGGTCTGGATGATGAGCGGGGCTAAAGTGCAGGGTGGGTTCGAGTCAGGGTTTGTGAGTTTTGGTCTTGCTAAATATTAAGCCTAATCCGCATTAACCTTTAAACGGACACATGTGGAGGAGTGGTAGAAAGTAATGGAGCGGAATTATCTCACCTCCTCACATATTACTTTGTTTTGAGTGCCACTGGGGTGTTTTGAAAGTGTTTTCTTATGTGCTGGTTCTATAGAGGACGCTCGCATTCCACCACAAAAGCTCTATAGAGGACGCTCGATGTTTAAAGGTTAAAAAATAAAAAAATTTACCACTGACCTCTACCAATTTTCCTCCTGTAAATTATAAGTGTCCAAATCCAGAGGCAGATCCAACTGACCTTCATCACTTTTTTTTTTAACCCTATTTGATCTGAGGGGGGTATTTTTGGATCTCACCTGTTTAGCTCTATTAGTTTGGAGATTTAAAGACGCTTCTCCCTATTAGTTTGGCGATAATAAGACACTTCACCCAATTCTCCCTACCAAGGATACAACTAGATCCCGTGTTTTACAGTTGTAAAGTAGGTCTAAGTGACTAAGAAACAATATGGGTCTTCTCATACCTCAGGCACCCAATGTTCACACAAATTACATCTCTAAAATGGGTTAATGTTATCTATAATCATGCATTGTACATGTTGTAATATGTAAGTATATCCAATACCTATATTGTTTGGTAGTCAAACAAATGTCCACATCCAACAGATGTGGAATTTAAACTTTCTCAAAAGTTTGATTTTTTTTTCTGTCTCAACCTCGGGACCGTAGGCTTTTCAGTAGCCTGTAACTCTTACGAGGCCCCGAGATTATCAATTGAAGCTTCGAGATGTTGGGTGCTTCGTTTGTTTCGCACTAGTTGGTCACAGTGGAGCTTCAAGGTGTTGGTTGCATCCTTTCTGCCACACTAGATGACGACACCTTATTCATACACGTCACTTGATTAGGAGAGAGCAGCTATACGGTCATTCACAGCACCTTCGAATATGGTGCATTGCTGTGAATTGGTGAAGATGTAAGGGGTATTTTCTTAATGTGGCAATGTAGCCAGGATATTTGTAGAACAGCTGGAACGATCAGATCACCTCAGAAAACCCCCGACGTTTGGCGTGGGCTCCATCTGAGGTCCTTTTGCAGTCCACGATGGTATCCATTGTGCTATCGCCTCCCTCACCTCATACCTCAGCCACTCTCCTCTTGCCGATGAGAATAGCTCTAATAAAACTATTAATATGCATTTGCTATGCTTATCAATTACTTAAACTTATAATACGCAACTACATTTAATGCTTGGGATGTGTGGTAGGCATAGAAGTGTCATAATGGCGCCAATCTGCTGTGGCGCCATTTTGTGTCATAACCTTGTTAGGGAGAATTCCGAGATCGATTTTTTTTCTGGGAGAGCGATAGCGAGCCTGTAACTTATATATATTGGCCTTTGGCCAGTACATTTTTCTGTCTTAAAATGTACACATTTAGCTTGAAGGGGATCTGGCTGGACACTTTTTGTGTGAAGGAAGTCTGGGAAGACGTTTTCGTTACCCTAGGGGACAAACTACAATAAATTGCTCAAAAATGGCAAAAGCAAACAAAATCTTCAATAATAATCATACAAAATCTCATAATAACCCACAAAAGGTCGGACCTGGTAGTATTAAATGTGAAGTGAACAGACACGTATATAACGACAGAAATCCACAATATCGTGGATTACAGTAATTTCACTACCAACATTTGTGACATAGAACCGACATCTGAATTAAATATATATATGCTTACCAATTTTCAGTTCAATAATCTGAACAAATATTTCTATAATTATTCTCTCACTAAAAACAAGAACACCAAGACCAATAGGCGTCTTCACAGCTGCGTATTGTATGTTGGACCCATGTAATAAATGGACTGAAATGAGGCACACATGCTTGTTGAGCTGATTCATAAACATACATTTGTTTAACTATATAAGGCAAGATCAACAGGTAGAGTCAGTAAGGACTTTAACCCCTAATGTACCGGTGACGTCTTTTGTATTATATTCTAGCTATATTTAGACGATTTTGTGCAGTTTAAGAAAGATCATTGTTAGTAAAAAGAGTTAAGTGAGATAGTTTGAAGCCTGTTATATGCTGTATAAAATCGTCTAATAGTAGCCAGAATAAAGCCAAAAGGACGGCGCCGGTACTAGAAGGGTTAAATTTGATTGATGGGCTCTGGAAAGATTTTTGGAAGGTCCAGAACGGCCCATATCTAGCTAGCAATCAAACTACTCCCTCTCGGGCATAGGCTGAGAGCCTGTACATTCAACCGTTATGAACGGTGAAGCCTGTGAGGTCTCGTTTCAGTCTAGGGAGTGAGAGATGTGAAACATTTTTTTAGCTGCAACCAGCCCCTGCCATCTTGCCTTTGCAGGATGCATGGGGCTTAGTTGCTCACTCACTGCTCGCAGCAGCCCCATCTCTGAAGCTGCCTCGCTCCAGTGCTTCACTGTCTCATCTCCTAGACTCGGACCCTCACTCTCAGAACGCAACCTATTGAGCAATGAACTCACTAGGCATTGTCCCCCTGTAGCCTATTTTGAATATGGAAATATTCATACAGTGCTATTTAATCAGGGAACAATGAAGGTATTTTTTGTTGGCATTTCTGTGGGCTTTGTGGTAATGCACTGACACTAGGTACAGCACAAATTCCATCCCAATAATATCTTCCCATTGATATAATATCAGGATTTGAACCCGGGTCCATTGGATTACCAGTCCAGTGGCAAGACCACTCCACCACACCTCCCCTATATAGGAAGTGGTGTGGAGGAGGAGGGATGGGACAGTAGAGGAACGAAAGGCACTCGATTGATTATATAATATATAATCAATCGTTATTGATTATTCGTTATAATTATTCGTTCATTCACACATATTATGTGTGAATGAACGAATGAAGAATTATGTGCTGGATGCTAGGGTGTATAGGGGAATTAGGGGGTGTCTTTTGGACCATTATGTAGTAGTAGCTAAACTTAGGATACAAAAGAAGTGGGTGAGGAGAGTTGGAGGGAGGCAAGAGGAAGGTGGAGTGGCGTGGAGGGTGGAGAGGTTGCAGGAGGAGAAGGTCAGGGAAGCTTTCAAGAGAGCAGTAGTGAGACGACTAGGTAGGTTTGACCTGGAGGGTATGGAGGAAGTGGAGGAGGTGAGCAAAGTGTTTAAGGAAGAGATATGTGCAGCATGTGAGGAGGTGTGTGGAGTAAGGAGAAGAGAGAGGAGAGTGAAGTGTACAGCATGGTGGACTGAAGAAGTAAATAGCTGTTGAAGACAAGAAGAAAGCGTATAGAGAGTGGTTGGGTAATAGAGGGAATGAAGATTTGGAGAGACAGAAAAGAGCGAGGTACTTGGAGAAAAAGAGAGTGGTGAAGAGAGTAGTGAAGGAAAGTAAGAGAAGAGCAGATGAGGAATTTGGAAGGAATCTGAGTGTAAAATGAAGGGATTGTAAGAAGCTATTCTGGAAAGAGGTCAAGAAAGTTAGAGAGGGTAGCAAGGGAAAGAGTAAGGGTGTGAAAGATAAGAATGGGTGAGTGATAGCCGAGAAGCAAGAGAGAGTCGAAAGATGGATGGAGTACTTTAACGAATTGCTAAATGTAAGGAATGAAGCACCAGCAAACATAGTTGGATGGGGTATAGGAGGGAGAAGAAGAGAAGTAGTGGAGTAGGAGGTGGGAATCAGGAGGTCAGAAGTGTGTGAAGCTATGAAAAGAGTGAAGATGGGGAAAGCATCAGCGATAGTGATCGAATGGGTATGGAAAATGTGTAAACTAGCATGGGAGAAGGGGAGTGAACCTGATGACTGGAAGACAGGCATAATAGTCCCCCTGTATAAAGGTAAAGGGGAAAGCGGACTGTGTGGTAACCACTGGGGAATATGCCTTCTAAGCGTAGTAGGGAAGGTGTACAGTATGGTAGTGATTGAGGGAGTCAGAGCGAGAACGGAGAAATGGATAGGTGACAAGCAGGGTTGGCTTAGGAACGGAAGAGGATGTGTAGATCTGAAGTGTGCTCTGAAATGTGTTGTGGAGAAATATCTGGAGAAGGGACATGAGTTGTATGTTGTCTTTATGGACTTGGAGAAGGCTTATAACAGAGTGGATAGAGAAGTTTTGTGGAAAGTACTGAGAATATACGGAGTAGACGGCAAGTTGCTGAAAGCAGTGAAGAGCATGTATGAGGGTGCAAAGGTATCAGTACGTGTGGAGAATGAGCAGAGCGAGTTCTTTGATCTGAATGTTGAGTTAAAGCAAGGGTGTGTGATGTCCCCATGGCTGTTCAATATATATATATATATATGGAAGGAATCATGAAAGAAATACAAGGAAGAGCAGTGGATGTTGGTGTACCTCTGATAAGGGAAGGAAAACGAGTGGAAGTTGCCTGTACTGCTGTTTGCTGATGATACAGTTCTGATGAGCGATAGTGAATGGGAGTTGCAGGGGCTGGTAAATATGTTTGGAACAGTGTGTGAAAAACGGAATCTGAAAGTAAATGCAAGGAAGAGCAAGGTTATGGTCTTTGAAAGGGGTGCAGCCACAGACTGTGAGTTGAGGTTGAATGGTCAGGTTATGGAGAATGTCAACTCATTTAAGTATTTGGGCAGTGTGTTGAGTAAGGATGGGAGTATGGATAAAGAAGTGCGGGAGAGGGTGCAACAGGGAAAGAGGGTTGTTGGAACGGTGAGAGCAGTAACAAGAAATAGGGTGGTCAGCATGGAAGTAAAGAAGTTCTTGTATGACAGTGTGGTAATCCCGACAGTGACTTACGGGAGTGAAGCATGGACGTTGGTGAAGAGACTCAAACCAAGAGTGAGAAGGGTGGAAATGAGTTACTTGAGAAGTGCGTGCGGAGTCACATGGAGGGATAGACAGACGAATGAGGAAGTACGAGAGAGGTGTGATGTGGATGTAGATGTGCTGGAAAGTGTGAAAAGGAACAACTTGAGATGGTTCGGCCATGTGGAACGTATGGGAAGCAAGAGAATGACTAAGAGAGTGTACGAGAGTGAGGTGGAAGGACAGAGAAGGAGAGGTAGACCGAATGAGAGGTGGAAGGATGGAGTTAAGAAGTACATAAGTGAAGGTGATGCTGGATGGGAGGAGGGGCGTCGAATGACTGGGGTCACATGTGTATGGGGCCGTTTCGTTTGTGGCCACCCCTTCGGGGATCACGACGTCCGGCAATATATGTATATATATATATTTATATATATACCGGTATATATACTGTATATAAATATATATATATATATATATATATATATATATATATATATATTTATAAAAAAAAAATACTAACACAAATATCTGAAAATAAACACCAAATACCGGTATATAATACATGTGAAAATGGCATGATCACCAACTGAGTAAATAAGCTTCTAGAATATCTAAGACAATACAATACAAACTGGAGCACTTGAGAGCCACTTAGAAAGGCCATACGATATATACAAAACAGGCGTACACACGATAATAAGCTGATAAGAGGAAAACAGCTTTATCAGGTACTATATAACACTATCTGCTCCGACGTTTTGTGGGTTATAATTATATTTTGTGTTATTATTATTGAGGATTTTGCTTGCTTCATCCATTTTCGAGAATAAAATCGACTTCGGAAAACCAGACCCCTTTTAGTCAGGTGGCTTAGCGGCAAATATTGCCATTATCGTTACATGACGGATAAAAGTACCAAATTTTGTATGAGGCTTCCTTGGGGTCTAATAATGAATTTTAGAAGGGTTGCCCTCCAGAAAATTTAAGAGAATATATAAAACCCCTTCCACCTGAAGGTGGAAAAATTGCATTTTTCTCAAATCATAAACATCGTAATTAGACGGTATTGATTGAACATACATTAAATTTGATACCTCACTTATGAAAGGAAATTATATTTTGTATCTTTTTTATTCTATGCACTTTTTTGTATCTGATTCGTCGTTATATGAGGGTTGAGTTTTTTATAGTTTTTGAGCTAAATGTTTTTAATTGTTGTTGTTGTTGTTGTTGTTCCCCAAGCTGCCTGGCCGAACAGCCCCAAGGCCCCGAGCAAGGCCAAGGCCATAACCGAGCGCCCCCACAGAACCCTCCCTGCCGACCACAATAAAGCCTGGGTGACCGAAGCCACTCCATGGCGGGGAGCTGAGGAGGGTGCGGAAAGCCCAGGAAACCAAAGACTCACCCAGGGCCCTGTGCCCCTCAGCAATTATGAAGAGAAAGTTGAGGGGCAAAGGAAAAATGTGACGCTTTGGCTTCCAATCTTGGTAGATTGGGAGGTCAATCCACAGAAGAGACGCCGTCACTTGAGATCTAGAAAATATATAAGTAAAAGGAACAGTCAGAGTAAGCTATGGGTATGGCAGAGATCGCTCAGTTCTCACTCTGATAGACCAGCCCATTACCACATGACTAGAACCCAATCCTCTCAGCATCAGCTAGGAAAGGCCCTAGAAAGCCGCCTTTGGCGGGGGGATAGCTCCCCTATTTCAACCCCTTTCGGGGTTGGGCTTCCGCCCTGTTTTTAATTGTAATAACACGATATTGGTTAAAGATACATTAAATTTGAGACCACGCTTAAGAAGGGAATTTATATTTTGCATCTTTTTCATTCGTGACACGTTTTTTATCTGATTCACCGTTTAGGAGATACTGATTTTTTTTTTCTATTTTTGAGTAATTGAATTTGTAAAATTTACCAATTTTTAAGAAAAATATATATACTGTATAGGCATTACATGGATAGAAAAATGTATTTTATACTCTAATAATATATTATTATTGAACAAATCCATGAAAAAATACATAATTTCATAACATATGTACAGTCATAAGTTGTAGTCAGGTGGCTTAGTGGCAAATATTGCCATTATCGTTACACGGCGGATAAAAGTACCAAATTTTGTATGAGGCATCCTTAGGGTCTAATAATGAATTTTAAAAGGGGTGCCCTCCAGATTTTTTGGGGGAATATATGAAAACCCCATATTGAAGGTAAAAAAATTGAATTGTTCTCATATCATATAAATCGTAATTAGACGATATTGGTTGAAGATACATTACATTTGATACCACAGTTATGAAAGGAAATTACATTTTGCATAATGTTTATACTAGCCTATGCACTTTGTTATCTGATTCACCATTTACGAGATATTGAATTGTTTTAGCTTTGAGCTAAACAAAATGAATTGTAATAAAACGATATTGGTTAAAGATACATTAACCCTGTCCGACATAAGTTGCTAACTTACTGATGGGGTAGCGGAGCGCCCGGTATTTCCCTCACAACACTCTCTGACACTGAGGTACTGGTAGAAGTCGGAGGTATTTGGGGTTGCCACCAACCGACAGATTCTGATCTAACTTACCTAACTTATTGAGGTCAATATGACGCAAATGCGTCATATAACTTACTTATTGAGCTACTTCACTAAGTTCATATGATGCGATTGCATCATATGATACTCTTGGGAATACTGCCATATGACGCGATCGCGTCATAGATGTCGGAGGGGGTTAAATTTAAGACCACGTTTAAGAAAGGATATTAAGTGTTGCATCTTTTTCATTCGCGACACTTTTTTATCTGATTCACCGTTTAGGAGATATTGATTTTTTTTTTTAAAGTTGAGTAATTTTATTTGTAAAATTTACCAATTTCTAAAAATAATATCATTATAGGCATGTAATGCCTATAATTATATTATTCTTGCAAATTGGTATATTAAAAACAAAATATTGCTCAAAAAAATAAAAATAAAGAACTCAATATCTCCTAAATGGTGAAGCAAATAAAAAAGTGTCACAGATGAAAAAAGATGCAACATTTAATTTCCTTTCTTAAGAGTGATCTCAAATGTGATGTATCTTTAACCAATATAGTTTTATGACAATCAAAAAACATTAGCTCAAAAACTAAAATAAATCAATATCTCGTAAACGGTGATTCAGATAAAAAAAAAAATGCATAGAATACAAAAATTGCAAAATTATATTTCCTTGCATAAATGGGGTATCAAATTGAATATATCTTCAACCGATACCGTCTAATTACTATGTTTATGATTTGAGAAAAATGCTATATTTCCACTTTCAATATAGGGTTTTTATATGTTCTCTTAAATTTTCTGGAGGGCACCCCTTCTAAAATTCATTATTCATACAAACTGTGGTGCTTTTATCCGCCGTGCAACGATAATGGCAACATTTGCCGCTAAGCCACCTGACTACAACTTATGACTACATTTGTTATGAAAATATATATTATTCATGGATTTGTTCAATAATAATATAATATTAGAGTATAGAATACAATTTCCTATCCATGTAATGCCTATAATGATATTCTTAAAAATTGGTAAATTTTACAAAAAAAGTAATCAAACATTGGAAAAACCCTCAATATCTCCTAAACGGTGAATCATATATATAAAAAGTGTCATGAATGAAACAGATGCAAAATTTAATTACCTTTCTTAATTGTGGTCTCAAATTTAATATATCTTTAACTAATATCGTGTTATTACAATTTAAAAATATTTGCTAACAAACTAAAAAAAAATCAATATCTCGTAAACGTAAACGGTAAATCAAATACAAAAAGTGCATGGAATAAAAAAGATGCAAAATTTAATTTCCTTTCATAAGTATGGTATCAAATTTAGTGTATCTCCAACCAATATCGTTTAATTACGATTTATATGATTTGAGAACAATTCTATTTTTCCACCTTCAATATAGGGTTTTTATATATTTTCTTAAATTTTCCTGAGGGCACCCCTTCTAAAATTCATTAATAGGCCCTAAGGAAGGCTCATACCAAATTTGGTGCTTTTAGCTGCCGTGTAACGAAAAAATCGCTAAGCCACCTATTTCAATCTAAATTTATACAGTACATTTTTCGAGAAAAAAAGGTCCCAGCCGAAGGCCAATTTCTTCCAAGTTACAAGCTTGCTTGTAAAAAAAAAAAAAAGCGTCCTAATAACCCAAACCTAATTGGGTGAAAAGTCTTAGTCTTCAAACTAAAGGAGCGAAACATGAGTTGTCCCAAAAGTCTCTTCTCGGTTCAGATATGATTAACATTTCAAGTAGGCGAAAATGTATCCCCCTGCAACAAAATTTTTACATATAACCTTTACACTTTATTATTTACAATAGTGTGTTTATTATTAATAGATGAGGATTTATCTCTTTTCGCCATTTTTGTATTTAACCTTTTCACTTTATCATTCAATATAGTAGGGTTATTCTTAGTAGGCGAAAATGTATCCCTTTGTAGTTTTTTTGTATATTTAATCTGTTTACTTCATCATGCACTATAATCGGGTTATTCTTAGTAGGCGAAAATGTATCACTGTGTAGTTTTTTTGTATATTTAATCTGTTTACTTCATCATGCACTATAATCGGGTTATTCTTAGTAGGCGAAAATGTATCACTTTGTAGTTTTTTTGTATATTTAATCTGTTCACTTCATCATGCACTATAATCGGGTTATTCTTAGTAGGCGAAAATGTATCACTTTGTAGTTTTTTTGTATATTTAATCTGTTTACTTCATCATGCACTATAATCGGGTTATTCTTAGTAGGCGAAAATGTATCACTTTGCAGCAATTTCAGTATACCATGACCAATATAGCATGTATTCTGGATATCATTAGAGGATTTTAATCAGCTTAGGAAGGACCTGTGGGATTCAGATTGATGAATAAGATATTTATTACTCATTTGATTCCAAGAGGTACTTTGATATATTAGATAGGTTTATTTATACCTATAAAAGGGTATATTATCATAGACACTTTAATTACCTTTTTCGTAGCCATATTTGGTTTAGAATGCATAGTGTTATCTGAAATATAACGAGTCCAGATTTAGCGTAGTATATATAGTTAATTAGGTTTGTGGTTAATAAAGTTTGTTGTTAATTAATTTGGTGATATATTATAACAGTTCATTATTGTTTTATTTGTCAATGTGGATAATTGTTCTTATGATGTATAAATGCCGTAGAAGATCGCCTTTGTTTTAAATTAGTTGCATCGTATAGAGAAGCAAAGTATATTCACAAACTATCAATTACATATTATAAATGTTCTGATTATCATAAGTATTTAATTATTTGGTATATGAAAAAGTCTTACTCTGTGAGTATAGTGGAATTTCAGGGCTATATTATTCATAGTGATCGGAAATATTGTACAAAATATATTCACGATGGAAAATGTTATTTCATTATACCGTATTAATTTCATGTACTAAAATTGATTTCACATTTTTTTATAGTGATACATTAATATTAATTTTCAAAAAAATTCTTATCAAACATAAAACATTGAAAAATTTAATATCTAGATATTCTCTGCAACCAACTAATGGAAAATCAATTATGATAATTACATATATATTTGTTACGTGTGTATGAAGGAGACAAATGGCAAAGCTGCCTGTTACAAGTGTCTCCCCTAAGTTGAAAGAATGAGATAACTTTGTTTTTGTTTTGTTTGTTTTTATGTGTGTATGTTTTTTGTTCTGGTGTACAACATTGGAAAGAAGAGCGATGTGCTTGTTTAGTGTAGTGAAATAGATAGGAGGAGGAGGTGTTTGTGAGAGCTAGCTGAATTACTCTATGTAAGTAAAACAAAAACAGAAACAGTGAGGGAAGCCACGCAAAAAAATAGAAAATAAAAAACAGGAGTTGGAGCAACTCCTTATAAGGCCTCCCCTGGGTATTGTGTTGCTTGATTGGTGTCAACAATCTCCCCTAGCATTTATGTGCATTGGTGTCAACAATCTCCCCTAGCATTTATGTGCATTGGTGTCAACAATCTCCCCTAGCATTTATGTGCATTGGTGTCAACAATCTCCCCTAGCATTTATGTGCATTGGTGTCAACAATCTCCCCTAGCATTTATGTGCATTGGTGTCAACAATCTCCCCTAGCATTTATGTGCATTGGTGTCAACAATCTCCCCTAGCATTTATGTGCATTTGACGAAGTTATAAGGTAGTATCCATTTGTGCCAGTCATGTCATTCTTAATTAATTATCTTACTAAAATTCAATTTGCAATCAACCTGGTATTCTAATCGACTTATGTTTGTTTACAGGTGGAAAATCCATAATTTTCAGAATAGTGCAAGACCCAAGACAAAAATACAGTAAAATAATAATGTGGATCACAGGAATAGTTACAAGTAAACTTAATAAACCATGTGAAGAGAGACTCAAGTGTGTAGGAGGAGAGGAAGAGAGAGAGAACACAAGAACAGAGAGAGGGAGAAGGGAGAAAAACAGGAATAAAGAGACAGACGAGAGAGAGAAAGAAAGGGCATTAGAGACAGCAGTGGGAGGCGAAAGAGAAAACGAGAGTAAGAGAGAAGACGCTAGAGACTGTGAATATATACAAGAAGAAAGGAGAGATAGAACAGACATCGATAGAAAAGAAAACATTATAAACACGGAAATGCTAACAGACCAAAAGCGAGAAGAAAGAAAAACGAAAATAGAGGAGCAAGGGAGTGAATTAGGAAAACAAAACAAAAAAACAAGCGAACCAACAAAATATATACAAGAAAGGAGAGGAAGCAATCAAATTGAAGAACACACAGAGAATATTTACGAAGGAAGAACAAATCGAAATATCGAAGCACCACTGAAGAAGGATAGAGAAAGAATATTCACAAACGAAGCAAAAGTAGAGGACAGCGAAAGAAGAGGAGGGGGAAGAAGAAGAGACTCTGGGGGAATTAAAGACGTATATGGGGAAGGCAGAAGAGAAGAAAGAGGAGGGAAATCGAATGGAAAGGTAGGAGCACAAACAAGAGATAAAGTTCATAGAGAACGAAGGAACGAAGATAAAGGAAGACAGGAAAGAGTTGGAATAAGAGAAAAAACAGAGGGAGAGGGAAACAGAAAAGAAGCAGGAAGAGAAGGAAGGATGGCAGAGGAAGAGACTGTCCATGAGAGAGGGAGGATATCCGCGGTGGTAGCTCGGAGGCCTCACTACTTCCACCACCACCATCACCACCACAGCAACATCCTGCCTCTTCCAATGATGGTGATGGTGGCAGTTGTGATGGCAGTAGTGGTTATAGTGGTGACACCCCAACCTGCCACCGCTGCTCTACATCACCAACACCAGAGATGGACACCACCTTACCCACACCGCCTACCACTGCCTTTGATACGGCTGCCACACAAGGTAATATGCAATGTATTTTCATAAAAGTAAATTTCACGTATATATATATATATTATAGGTTTGATTCCCGGAGGGAAGTCATGAAAACCTAATATTTAGTAGGGGCCCCGTAATCATTGACGATTTGCCTATTAATATAATAGTCTCCATTCAACACCCGCGTCAGCCATTTTGAATCTACCGCCGCGGGGATGAACAGAGCATTCCTCATAAGTGTAACGCAACTTGCAACTTCTCTTATGGAGTCGTCATTAGATCGGGTACCCACTACGAAAAAACTTTCATAAAAAATAAGAGTAGAAAAAATAAAAATTTCACTTAAACATTGTTATAACACACTTCCCACTTCGGTGGATTTCTTGCGTTGTGGCTCCTTGTCGCTCCTCACTAGGCGTCCATTCGTCCTTCACTGATATACCAAGATAACATCCAAGATATTAAGCGAATGGGAAGGGGATGGATGGGAGGGCCCTGTATCGTCAATAATTATGGGGCCCCTACTAAATATTAGGTTTTCATGACTTCCCTCCATCATTGAGGATTTGCCTGAATTCCCAAGACTGGAGGGGGACATTCGTAACAATATCCTAAACCTCAGAACCGTAAGGCATAGTCAAGAATTCATATAACAGAATAAGTCTTTATTGTTAGCATACAATACAAAAATATAAAATATTAAAGGATATGAGCAATGCGTCACTTCAAAGAAGATCTGCTCCAAAAGTTTACAGGATCTCGTCTTGAGATTCTGTTCGATAGCGATTTGAGAAGACATTCATAGTTTTCTTTCCACTATCCCAGATTTTTATACTGTTCACAGTTTATTATCTGGCATAAAACTGTATCTCTTTGACCAGTTTTATACTCAACTAAAACTATATAGTTGCAATTACGATAGAAAAAAAACTTTCTTAAAATACAACTTAAAACAAAACAACGAGCTTTCAGAAAGCTGTCTTAAAACAATTCAACAAGCTTTTACATAGCCCCTTTTTTAAATAATGATAGATTCTTTTAAAATCAAAACGAAACATGTGAGCTTTCGCCTAGCTCACTTTTGTAAACAATGCCAGTGGTCTTCTCCGGCGGAGGAGTCTGTTTCCGGCGGAGGAGTCCGTTTACGGCGGAGGGGCTTGGGTATACTGGGATGCTCTCATCGCCCCCCCCCCCTTTTTGTTGTCCTCCAAGGGACTTAAATTACTATCACCGTGACCATAAGCTCCTCAGCCGTAAAAAAAACACTTAAAGTGCTTGCTAGTGGATACGTCAAGAAAGATAGTACCCGACATACTTTGAAAATGAGGGGGAGATTCCACTGCAGCATTGATATCTTATACAAATGAGGGTAAAGGGGGTAACTCTTTCGTGACACGAACTACTGCTGTAGGTCAATCTTAAGTGGGTTCTAAGAGGGGGGAATCAAGATAGTTTTCCTAAGCTCCAAACTATTTCTATATACAGCACCTAAAGATCCGCATGCCCTTCCATGTTCATGTCGGGGCTTCGTACAATGAATTTCAAAGAACAGATTCATACTCGTCATAAGCCTGAGGCACTTAATGTTATTACTTGCTCCGGCAACTCGTGGGTGTCTTAATTCATCCGGTAAGATTCTGGTCGGCGGAAGACTATTTCCGGCGGACGCCAGAACTTGAGAGAAAAAATTGATGTGGGCTGGATGTACTAATCTGCTCCTAAATGATAACAAACCCCGAGCTGAATCTGCCTAAGTAATGGTATGACCTCTTACGACTAAAAAATTCTGATTGTCAGGGGCATGAGCAGCCTAGGCTATATAAGAGCCGAGGACCGATTGACTCAATTTGAGTTTCGTAGACTTAATCTCTTCATTCTTGTGGTTCCGGTAATATCTCATTTCCGAACTTCAGGTGGGTTAGCTTTTGCCGTACCGAATGCTACACTTAGTGGGATAGAGGTATCTGCCTGCTGAGACAGACCTCCAAGGGAAAAAACATCGAAGTCGAGGGCTATCCCTCGCCAGTCAGAATAGTCCGGAGTGAAAATGGTTAGTATGAGTGCATTGCATATAAGAGTAGACTGGTAGTCCACTATTAACTAAATGACATTCCGATGACCTTCACTTTCCCGTTATCCCTAAGTTTTTTCGGCGTGATTGCTTTCCTCCGTGGACCGGAAGGAAGGGATGTATATCCGAACCTTTGTATACTACTTCAACC
The DNA here is from genome assembly GCA_032716605.1 of Paralithodes platypus. Taxonomy (NCBI): domain Eukaryota; kingdom Metazoa; phylum Arthropoda; class Malacostraca; order Decapoda; family Lithodidae; genus Paralithodes; species Paralithodes platypus. The sequence goes on along the minus strand of CM064528.1, from coordinate 39,699,022 downwards.
TTTCTTGGTGTCCGTTTCTACTACCTAATTCGAGTACCACGGAACCACAAGAACGCGTGAATGAGACAATTTCTAGCCACGAAGGAGTAGCGTTGTCAATTGTAACTGAAAAACTTATATTGTACAGTCATTATAACCGGTATAATATATCCCTTATGGCCCTTAGTGCCTAAGCTACTCATGCCACCGGCGAGAGGAACAAAAAATACTATTATGGACTCATGCCACCGGCGGGAGGAACCATAAACACCCTATTACTTGGAGGCATAGCACGATTACTTCGTCCCTCAGGAAAAAGGGGGGGGGGGGGGCCTGGCTCGTTTGGTGAGATCGCTGTTGGTCCTGGTAGACTGAAGCCTACTACCGTAGAAGCCTTCTGAAAAAAAATTATACTTTTTAAAATGTTCCCGAGGTGAGAACTGTATTTAAGATAGTGCAAACTGCCATTTATCCCAGTGCTTGTGACTGAAAACCTTTTATACCCGAGAGCAGCCGTGCTCGTGCCATGTCCCATGCAATAGTTAATCTAAACATTCTACTTCTTTGGATATGATATTACACTACTCGTGTGATGACATCCCTAGAAAAGTTATCCTCTGATTTTTCTCTGTACAATTCAACCCGGCGTAATGATACATTTTCATAGGCCTGGCGAGATAACCCTGATTGAGTCTCGGGTCACTAAGTTAGTTACTGTTACTCTAGAGAGTCTAGGCAGTGGAGGAGAAAAAATTCAAACGGCTTTGGCCAGCGACCGGCGGACGCATATCCGAGCCTTTGAGAGTCAGCCAGTGGACTGATTCCCGTAGTATCCTTTACACTTAGGGGAGGTGTGGTGGAGTGGTCATGCCACTGGATTGGTAATCCAATGGACCCGGGTTCAAATCCCGATATGTCAATGGGAAGATATTAATGGGATTGAATTTGTGCTGTACCTAGTATCAGTGCATTACCACAAAGCCCACCGAAATGCCAAAAAAAATACCCTCATTGTTCCCTGATTAAATAACACTGTATGAATATTCCCATATTCAAAATATGTTACAGGGGGACAATGCCTAGTGAGTTCACTGCTCAATAGGTGGCGTTCTGAGAGTGAGGGTCTGAGTCTGGAGGGTGAGACGGTGAAGCACTTGAGCGAAGCAACCAGCCGCTTCAGAGATGGAGCTGCTTTGAGCCATGATGGATGCTTCACATGTCTCACTCCCCAGGCTGGAACAAGACCTCACGGGCTTCACCGTGTTGAGCGGTGGAATGTACAGGCTCTCAGCCTATGCCCGAGAGGGAGTAGTTGGAATATAGAAAAAAACAAAACAAAAAAAAAAAAAAAAAACGCTGTCAGCGGTACCTACAATGACTTCATAGGCATAGGTGTACTTTTTGCCTAAAAATTGTTGTTTGTGGGAGAGAAGCCTGCTTGTCCCGCTTACCAGTGCCCGAACGTGGCCTGTTTGCCGTGTAAACTTGTGCCGAAAGATATCCTCCTCCAGCCAGTTTCACGGTGGGCTCCGTGGGAGCATATACGTCAACAGGTATGCCATGTTCGCCAGTACGCAGCCCGGACAAACCGTAGTGACCCTTGGCGCGGCCTGGGTGTTTAAAGACGGTATCACTCGGAACCCTGTACCAGAGCACGGCTTAGGGAGAGAGGTCGAAAAAAGGAGGGGAATCTTCCAAGCCTTGGGAAAAAAATTGAAAAACAAACCAACAAGCGGGTATTAAGGTGTGGTAACATCTTGCCTCCGCTTGTCGCTGGCCATCAACCTGTGTAAAGCCTAGGCTAACCATACTATGATGTCACCTTCCTTATCCCAAGCATCGTATCTACATCTCTTTGAGTCTGTGAATCAATCATCGATGCTGTTAGTATTGGGGGGGAAAAAAACTGTAATAAACATTATCGGGTAACCCCTTCACCATATCGAGTTTGAGAAGTTGTCTAGCTCGAACTGCCTCAAACAAGGCTGTTCGGATGTCCCTGATCGATCTCGCCGGGTGCGGCAGGAGATATTGTTGAAAAGCTTTAACCGTTTCCTCCTGACACCTCGGTGGGTTGGGCACCGGTTTAGCAATGGCTTGAGCTGTGTCTCTAGTTAGCAGAAAACCAATAAATTTACGGTGAGCGTTATCACGTACTAGGAACTCTCGTTGGAGTTCAATAGGATCTGGAGTTTGGAAAGGAGCTGGGAAGTGTTTACCTTCTAATTGAGGGGCAATAAGGAACTCAAATATAGCTCGTGGGACACCGCCGGGCCGTGGCTTCAAACTCAATATGGTGTGGTGGGGAGACAGGTAGAGAAACATTGGAAGCTATGTCAATGGCAAACTGTTGGAGCTCCTGATCCCAACTCACCCATGGTCCGTGCCCCACCTCTCCCAGATTTAATTCCCTTCTCTCCTGTTGTGAAGTTGTCGGAGTAAAGGCTAAACTTGGTTCAATCAAACCCAGTGAATGACCACCATTGTTGTCGTAAGGCTGAGAGCGAGCGGGGCAATTAGGAACATCTGGGGAAGGAGGGGCAAGCCGACGTGGTTCATAGACAAAATATTGATAATTGGTAGGGTTAGGAATTGCTTGAATCTGTACCCCTATGATATTTCCTTGGGCATCTTGGGCCCGGAAGACTTTATGTCTGTTTACTTCAATGGACCATTCCCTAGGTACTGGGACCTCCCCACGTATGGATCTGTGCCCGTCTCCTGCCTTAGACGAGGTAACAGGGAGCCAAAGCCTGCCCGGTTCTTTTCGACCCTGCAGCTTGCCCTCCGTTTGCGATTGAGATAGTTGGGATTGAGCAACTGGTATAGAACCATGAGATACTACGTGCTCCGGCGGAGGCTTCAAGGGTTCCGCAGTTGAGTGAACTGCTACGTTAACTTCAGGAATACTAGCACTAGGCTGTGAGCAAGAAACTGTCTCCTTCTCCGCCGCGGTAGAAGCATTGACGTTAGCTGCCAAATCGCTAGCTTGTGATAGTCTATCTGAACCGTCTACACCCGGTTGGGACCCGATAACCATCCGTGCTGTGACCGCGGCCATGGCTTGTAAGTCCGCCGGATGATTACTAGTGGTGGAGAGTGGCAATTTAGTTATGGTCGAAGCCCTGATCTTATCCGGGTCTGTGATAACATTTATTTTGGCTGGTGACAGGGGATGTATTGGAACGTGTTCTGGCATTATTAAGTTAGTGGAGGAGACCGAATGGAGAAACAAAACCTCGTCGTCCGTAGAGGTGGCAGGCACCGATCCCGGCGGGGGGGTTACCGTCACCTCAGTAGGAGTATCCCTAGGGTGTTTGGAAATAGCACATTGTTGGAGAACCTTTTGTAACAATTCATCTAACTGTTTTGCCGTGACACATTGGGACCTTGGCCTTTTGAGAGATTCAGACTTTACCTTATCCTCAGATGGTGGGTCCTCTACCTGTACCGTTGGACATGGTTCCTCAAGCACTTTACCTTCGTTATGCAGAGTTATTGGTTGGGGAACTTTTACCGGCGACCTTTTAACGTGCGTCACCGACGCCTGACTAACCAGTCGAGAGGGTTGTGTAACCCTGTCCCTTGGAACATTGCTCAACTGATCCTCCATCATGGTATGACCTGTAGTGACAGACTCTGACCTAGTGTTAGGTACTGTTACTCCTGTGTGTCTGGCCTCTGGCCTAGTGGACAATCGTGGGACGTCTATCGCCGGCGTGTCTAAACCCGCCGCTATATCATGACTTTGTTCCATGTCAGGCGCCGGAGACAAATACAACCCTATTTTGCCGTCCGGTAAATTACTCTGAGATAGCACTAGTTTAGAACCTTGTAGTCTTACTCTAACACTTGGTCTAACCCTCATTGCCGGCAGAGATTGCTCGGCATCCGTCCCGACGAAACCGGGGAAAACCCCCGGCGTCCCCGAGGCGGATGTCAAGGCGACCGGTTGTGAAGCAGACTTACACACATGGGTGAGGGGGCTATCCTGTATTTCCGCCGCAACCTGGTGCTGCAGTGGGCTGGACAACTTGCACTTCTTGGATGGCAAGTAATCTAAACTGGATCCCCTCTGACGAAGTTGCTGGGGTGATTCCGGTTCAGTTGAAGGTACGAACTCCAGCGACTCTGAGCGAGTTCTCTTGGTTTGAGGAGGGGAGCGACCTTCGGATGCCTCGGATGACTGGGGGGAAGCAAGATTTGAATTTGGTACCAAAGGAACCTGTGCCTGATGGACTGAGGGATCTTCGAAAGAATACAGGCGAATGATTCTAAGTAACTGCATTGTCACAGAACAATTCTACATCCGCCACCCTTGAAGCGTAAGAAGCAAACTTATTCTTAATTTCAATAAGGGTTAACAAGCATGACATATCTTGACTAGCTAGCCATTCATCGAATAGATCCGAGCAAACCGGACATTTACGAGCTGTCCATGAAAAAGTAGTCTTGTCCAAACATTTAATACAGCGTATACACAGCCTGTGCGCTGCTACTGGGATTGAAAGACAGGTAGGAGTAGAACAAATCGAGAATAGAGGCATGGTTACTGACTCCCCTCCCCGCCGGAAACAGTTCCTCTTTAGCCGCCTTGCTCGAGATGTGAAGAGATCTGGAAATAGAAAATTTCCAGGAATCAATGCTCATAAGGATAACCTGAGAGGTGTTAATAACATCCTACCTACTTCCCGGCGTCCAAAAAGTAGTGGGCCACTGCCCAACTATTTTTCCGCCTCCTGAGAGTTTTCGTGAACAACCCCACGCCCTTTTCAATCGGGGGGAAGTCACGCGAGTACTTCTTACCTATGACATGGGTCACTGGCCCTAAACAGAACTCCTAGTAAGCGTCGTCGTGCAGCTGTTCGCTAGCTAGACACCGCTAAACCTGTTACCCAACTGTGCCGCCGGGCTGGCGGGCTAAACTGGCAATTCACAGGGCGAGTCGTTAGACATCGGTCCGAGACCGTTCTCCCTCCGCCGGGCCATGCACGTCCGTCGGCAAGGAGGGTAGTGGCACACTACCAACAAAGAAGGGGTAGGTAAGCCCAAGCACACCAGCACGGCGGCAGCCGGGCTCATTACGAAGACAGAGGACCGGCGGGCCAAGGAACTAGGGAAAAAACCGTCTAAAGCACAAGACCACCATTCCCGTACCAAAAAAACCCACACAATAAGGAGGTCTCCTAGAGTTCCCGGCAAGTGCTCGACACCCGAACCAGGTAACACAGCAAAAGGGGGGGGGGGACATAATATAAATATCATAGAATTAGTAACACCCCTAAACCTTAAGGAGACCCTACTGAGGCTGGCCACGAGGCATAAGGAACCCATAATGTAGGAACAAACTTACTCCTGAAGACATTACAACCACAGCACGAGGAGAAGAGAGGGGCCTAAGAGCAGGCTCGAACACCAGAAGACTCCACACCACGTGTGACAATCCTTGAAGTGGAGCGTCTGCTAAGATGAAAAAACACACGGCCCCTAGGCCAACACGCTGGACTGAAGACCATACTGCGATGAAAAATAGCCTCCTAGCTAAAGATAATCACAAAACTAAGGCGTGCAGAACCAAAGAAACAACACATGTGGCGATTGTCCTGGAGAACACGTAAGCGCCAGTACAATACCCTAATTTTAACACTTCCTGCGGGCAACAAGTAGGGTAGCCTGTGCTAGCTAATCTAAACCTTGTTCAATACAACTCAGATATATACAAATGAGTAAGGACTCACGAGAATTGAGCGAACGACGAAACTGGCGGAGCGCAGGCGACACACGTCTGACTAGGTTGCCCGCGGGGAAGAGAAGGACGAATGGATGCCTAGTGAGGAGCGGCAAGGAGCCACAACGCAAGAAATCCACCGAAGTGGGAAGCGTGTTATAACAATGTTTAAGTGAAATTTTTCTTTTTTCTTCTCTTATTTTTTACGAAAGTTTTTTCGTAGTGGGTACCCGATCTAATGAAGACTCCATAAGAGAAGTTGCGTTACACTTATGATGAATGCTCTGTTCATACCCGCGGCGGTAGATTCAAAACGGCTGACGCGGGTGTTGAATGGAGACTATTATATTAATAGGCAAATCGTCAATGATGGAGGGGCCACTATTAAATATATATATATATATATATATATATATATATATATATATATATATATATATAGTTATGAGCACTTCAGCAGTAGATTTTGGGCACTTAAACCTCCATATCAAAAGGAAATGAATTGACAGGGCGCCAGGCAACATCTTTATTTTTCAAATTTTCGGCTAACCTTAACCCTTAATTAGCGGCGAGCAACATAAGTCGAGTTAAAAAAAGCTGGACTATGTGGCGGCGCTCGACATAGGTCGAGTGGCAATTTCAGCACGTAATGTGGCTGAGAGAGAGAGACAAGTGGTGGCAGGAGACTAGCGAGCGTATGACTGCTCCAGACCACCGCGGCGAACCTACTGACACAAATCTCAGCTCCCTCCTCCCTCTCTCACTCGCTACATACTCAATTATGTACCGAAAGTACCGAATTACCTGCTTTTTGCACTCGCGTTGCACGGTTATTGCAAGAAAACTATCCATCATACAAGGATCGTTATGGTGTCATTCGAAAGCTCTGTTTATGCCCTTTCAGGGATAGGTACTTGTTTTACGTTCTGGGTCTTATTTAGGCATGAAAATGATCACGTAAACAGCCCTATTTTGGCTAAAAACACCCCGCTGTGCGATACATATAAATAAACCGCATAGGCCGCTCGTAAGGTGTTAAGCCATCATCAGGAACAACATTCCCTAAAAATAAGTAATATACTATTAGAAACAACGCAATTTGTAAAAAATAGGGTATATGATTATCGAATCTATAAAAGGTAAAACTTGCTAAATACAAACAATCTTATATTAATGTCTTACTAGATACAAAATTAAATTCCGTACACAAACCATGTAAAACCAGTGAAGATACCGAAAAGCAAAATAAAGACCATCACAATTGAACTATAACAAATATTTTAACCTTTGAATACAAAAATTGTTTCCATAAATTCAAAACAAAGTCACAACACAGGCTAATACCATACAACGGATCAAGAAACGATCTCCCAATTTTTCTAACACCTTTGATTTATCAGTAAGGAAACTATATAATAATATTTCGATAACTAGCATTAACTTACATAACCCCTGACCAAAAATCCAAACACAAATGATAATCTTAGCCAAAAACATGAAAACATATCAATAAACTAAGTCTAAATCAATCTTAAATATCATAGCAAAATGAGACTGAAATTCAACCCAATATAGAGATTTAACACAAAAAAACACATCACTCCTAATGAATAAAGCAAAAATATGTTTTTTGGATGACAAATATAGCTAACAGGGCTAGGATTCGAACCGTACAGGCAGGAGGTCATATATATATATATATATATATATATATATAGAGAGAGATATAGCTGACAGGGCTAGGATTCGAACCGTACAGGCAGGAGGTCATATATATATATATATATAGCTGACAGGGCTAGGATTCGAACCGTACAGGCAGGAGGTCATATATATATATATAGAGAGATATAGCTGACAGGGCTAGGATTCGAACCGTACAGGCAGGAGGTCATATATATATATATATATATATATATATATATATATATATAGCTGACAGGGCTAGGATTCGAACCGTACAGGCAGGAGGTCCAGTCACCTACACCACCACGAGAGTTAAAAGAAGGAACTTGATACTTCTATCAGTATTCCTTCCCAACTCGACTCTGATGGGGGGACAGACTGTCATTTAATCGAAATCCGGCTGCCCTAAGCATGACAAGTTGTTTATTGGATGACAAATATAGCTGACAGGGCTAGGATTCGAACCGTACAGGCAGGAGGTCATATATATATATATATATATACTGTATATATATACCGGTATATATATATATATATATATATATATATATATTTTTATATATATATACAGTATATATATATATATATATATATATATATATATATATATATATATATATATATCTTTTATATATATATATACAGTATATATATATATATATATATATATATATATATATATATATATCAATATGTATATATTATAATATATATATATATATATATATATATATATATATATATATATATATATATATATATATATATATATATATATATGGAAGGTGTTAAGGATTTATGAAATTGGAGGAAATTTGTTAGAAGCAGTTAAGAGTTTTTATGAAGGGAGCAGAGCATGTGTGAGAGTAGGAAATGGTGAGTTGAGTGAATGGTTTGAGGTAAAGGTAGGTTTGCGACAGGGTTGTGTAATGTCACCATGGCTGTTTAATATGTTTATGGATGGTGTGGTGAGGGAGGTGAAAAGGAGAACTATGGGAAGAGGATTGGGTTTAGTAGGAAAGAATGGTAGAGATTGGGAGTTGAATCAGTTGCTGTTCGCTGATGACACAGCATTGGTGGCGGATTCTGATGAGAAACTGCAGCGGGTAGTCAAAGAGTTTGGTGTGGTTTGTGGAAGGAGGAAACTGAAGGTGAACGTCAATAAAAGTAAAGTAATGGTGTGTAATAGGGGAGAGCATAGGGTGAATCTAGATGTGAGGCTGGATGGGGAAATATTGGAAAAAGTAAGTAGAGTGTTTTAAATATCTAGGAGGAACAATAAGCAGGAGTGGAGGTATGGAAGTGGAGGTAAAACAGAGAGTGTGTGAAGGAAGGAAGGTTTTCGGAGCAATGGGAAGTATGTGGAAGACGAGAAATCTCGGAGTGAAAGTAAAAAGTGCACTGTATCAAGGAATTGTTGTGCCAACAGTGATGTATGGGGCTGAGACATGGGCTCTGAAGAAAAAGGAGAAAAGAGGGCTGGATGTGATGGAGATGAGCTGCTTGAAGAGTATGTGTGGAGTTACTCGTAGAGACAGATTGAGAAATGAAGAGATACGTAGGAGAGTGGGGCAGCAGGAACATTTGTCAACCAGAGTGGACAGAAGGGTGCTGAGCTGGTATGGTCATGTTGAACGAATGGGAGATGAAAAGCTTACAAAGAGAATATGTGAGTCAGGTACAAGGGGAGATAGAAGGGCAGGAAGACCCCCATTGAGATGGAGAGACTGTGTAAGAAAGGCTTTGGATGATAGAGGAATGACTATAGATCAGGCAGGGGAAGTGGTGGTGGACAGGAGTGAATGGAGAATGCTTGTGAATAGTTGAGTGAACACGTGGTCATTTGGAGTAAGGGGTCGGGCGCAAGTTGGACTAGATAATAGTCCATCAGGCGCCTGGCCCGGGGAGACGATTAATATGAAGGGTGTGCCTGGAAGTGTGGTGGGAGGGCTTGTCGCTTTGGCTCCGCTGCATGTCTGCCTGCCGAGATCGGAACCTCTCCTGGTGGTCAGGGGTCGGGGGAGTGCTGGAGCGACCTTGGTAACCCTGGTCTCTGGGTCTTCTCCTGGGTGACCTGGATGTGTGAGAGTTTGTGTTTTTTATCTGTGTTTATTTTTTGTTTTATGTTGTTTTTGTGTTTTCCCTATTCTTGCTCTGTCTTGAGTCGGCTACCCCCAAAATAGGGATTGGGCCTGAGCATATAGATAGATAGATAGATAGATATATATATATATATATATATATATATATATATATATATATATATATATATATATATATACCGGTATATATATATATTTATATACAGTATATCGTGGTCAAGGTTAAAGCAGGGCGAGCGGATGAGTTTGAACAGTTTAGGAAGGAGCTCTCGCTCGGCTCCACAGGTTAGGAAGGGACTCACTGTCTCGCTCGGGTAGCGTATACTATAGGTTTCCACGACCTCACACGATACTCTATGTTGTTAAATTTCAATTTCGATGTTACCATTAATTCTTTACTGTATTTAATGAGGTTTACCATCACTTATTATTCTTCAGTCGTATGTAACTTTTAATAATTAAAGCAATTCTCAGTTACCTCATAAGCTGCGCAGCTATGGTATTTGAAAGTGCCCGCCATGCGAAGGTATTTGATTCATTCCTGACTAAACTCGTCAATTTACCATATATATAATTAATACTTATCCATATGCGCCTATTTTACTTTTAATATGAACATATGAACATTGAAAAGCAATAAAACAAGTGGTAACAGCAATTGGCTGGTAAAATTCGTATATTTTAGCCCTACTGTCGTAATCTGACCTTGACCGGCGAGAGTAAGACACCCTCCCTCTCTCATGTCTGGCATGGTACTGAGAGACAAGGGGAGCTCTCAGACTGGCTTAGAGGGTCGGAGATACACTCCTCCATCCTTCCCCCTCTCTCCCAGCCGTCCTCGCACGAAAATACTCTATAAATACCGGGAATAATAGGGAAAATACCAGATAATTGAGGAGGGGGAAAAGGAGGGGGGGGGGGGGGGGGGTACACATGTGTAGGAGTGGTAGAAAGTAATGGTGGGGAAATATCTCACCTAAACATAACTTGCTTTGTTTTGAGTGTCACTGGGATGTTTTGAAAGCTTTTTTTTTATGCCTTGGATCTTAACAGTCTGGCCACATTCGCCCAGTAGAACCTCTTAACCCTCTCACATTCTTGACGCAATTTTTAGTCTATTAGGGATACTTTAAAGCCTTTGTTACCATCAGGGGTATTTAGAAACCTTTAGTTTAGTTACTTCAACCTCTGCAGTTGTCTTTGAGTTATCTGTGGGCAGAAAACTAATTTTAGAGAGGTAATTATAAGAGTGAGAGAACTCTATTTAGTATTGCTAATCTGGCAACCTCTGCGTCATATGGTCGTGAGAGGGTTAAGAATCTGGCCGCAGTCCCTGGGTTAAATCAATAAAACCAGAACGCCGAAAATTACTATAAAAAAATTATCACTTTTAAGATGTCCAGTTAAACTATATTAAGTCACGTTAAACTGAATGGTAAATCCCACAATTTATGACCGAATAAAATTATGTATGTTATAGTGGTTTTATATACTAAAAAAAAATGCTGTTAGATATTTTTGTGATTTACTTAACATAATTAATCCTATATGAATTTCTATTAAAAATTGATTTTGCCAAGGGGCATTCGTCTAGGGTTATAAAACTCATTGATTAAAAGAACTATGCAATCTAGAATTATCTTGTCTACCATTGTCTCTTTTATCACTCAAAGACATGATTCAGAACAATCCAACTATAACCCTTCTTTCTACTTACGACCAAGATAAGGAAGTTCGCCATTTGTGTTGGTGTAGGGTGTACACTAAAGCACACTATAAGTACACTATAGGAAATGACATTCCTGTACTGAGGCTAGATGCTGACTGAGTTAATCTTGACTAACTTTTAAGATTCGTGATGCTAGCCCTGGTTAGAAAATGGGTATGGTTAGGTCTAACCTTTTAACCTACACCAAACAATAAGTTTACTAACATCCAATGAAATGTACCCAGGGGCGTTTTATACTATGACCTATATCCAATCATGATAACCAGTGGGTGTGGTTATGAATATGAAAGCCAATCAGGATACTTTTTAAAGTACTCCATACTCCAAAGTACGCCAATTGGCGTAGGGATGTGGCGACCCCACCGCCCGTCACTTTGTGGCGCAGATAGCCCATGGAGGTTGGGACCGGGAATCCCACCTCCAGAACTGTTAGGAGGAGGCTGAAGGCACCAGCCGAACAGGGTGGTACTCCCAGGGAGTGCTAGGTGGTTGATAAAGACAGCTGGAACTCCTGTTTCACCACCTGGCCTCCCTAGCTGATCCTTTCTGTGCCTCATCAACATTGAGGGCAGCTCAAGTCTGCCCTCCAAAACACCTTCTCCTCCTATCAATACTTTATACTACAAATACCTTACGTACTACACTAGCTTTTACAAACAAAATATGACAAATTCATGACCCGCCTCGAAGTCCCCAGGGGGGGGAGACCAGAAATGCCTCCATTGGTCTGTCCCCTGGAAATGACTCACCAAAATGCTCTGGACCACCTCCTTCTATTCTTACTATCAACTTCTGCAACATTCGCGGCCTTTCCTCTAATTTCCACTCTGTGGAACACCACCTCTCCTCTGCCAACCCTGATTTTCTCTTTCTCACCAAAACACAGTTGTCTTGGACTACTGACAGCAAACTCTTCTCTGTATCCTTCTACTATCTCTATCCTCAGTTTCAAGCCAAAGCTGGATGTTGCGTATACGTACGCAACAATCTTGCTTTCTCTTGTGTTCCCAACGTTGATTCTTCTGAATTCTCAACTCTCTGGCTAAAGCTTTCTTGTCACTCTCATACTAAATATTTCTGCGCTGTTTATCTCCTCCTAATTCTACCGACTATCCAAAATTCTTTGACTATCTAACTTCTAAAATGGAATACAATCTATCCATCTCTCCTTTCGCAGAAATCTCCATCTTAGGAGATTTCAACGTTCACCACCGCCAATGGCTCTCCTCTGTTTCCACTGACCAACCTGGTGAACAAGCCTTCATATTTTCTATCCTAAACAACCTAGAGCAGTTAGTCCAGCAACCCACCTGCATCCCGGATCGCTTCAGAGATCAGCCCAACATTCTTGACTTATTTCTAACTTCTAACCCTTCCTCTTATACTATAAATCTTTTCTCTCCTTTGGGCTCCTCCGACCATAAACTAATATCTGTCACCTGTCCTATCTCTCCGGTACGGCCACCCAATCCGCTCTACCGGCGGCGCTTGTGGCACTTTGGCGCTGCCGACTGGGAGGCTCTTCGGCAGTACTTCTTTGATTTCCCTTGGAATGACTTTTGCTTCCGTGGCCGGGGACCCTCGGAGAGTGCTGAACGCATTACCGAGGTAATCCTCTCGGGCATGGAAGCATACATTCCATTTTCTTTCTCTCAGTATAATGCAAAAAAATCTTGTTTTACTCACACTTGTTCTACTACTGTCCGCATCAAGGAGGAAGCATTCAAACAGAACCGACGCCTTAAATCTCAGGAATCTCATTCTTCCTATGTTTCTGCCCGGAATCAACCCAAATCTGTTCTTCGACTGGCCAAGCACTCTTTCATCAATAATAAATGCACTGAACTATCCAACTCCAGCTCTTCCCAAGCTTTCTGGCATCTAGCCAAAAACCTCTCCAACAATTTGTCTTCATCGTCTTTCCCTCCTCTATTCCATTCTGATGGCACAACCATCACTTCTTTCTCTGACAAAGCTGAACTCTTCGATCAAACTTTTGCTAGAAACTCCACCTTGGATGATTCCGGTGCTATTCCTCCCTCTCCACCCCCTCTCTCCTACTTATGCCTAATATCATAATCTCTTCTAAAGATATACTTTCTACCCTCTTTGGGCTTAATTCTAAGAAGGCATACGGTCCGGACGATATTCCTCCTGTTGTGCTAAGAAACTGTGCTTCCGTGCTGACTCCCTGTCTAGGCAAACTCTTTCGTCTCTGTCTCTCCTCTAACGTCTTCCCTTCTTTCTTTAAGTTTGCTCTCATTCAACCTGTCCCAAAGAAGGGTTGATGTTCTCAACCCTCCAACTATCGTCCAATTGCTCTCATCTCTTGTATCTCTAAAGTTTTTGAAACTATTCTTGCTTCCAAATTTCTTAAGCATTTCTCTTCTCATAATCTACCCTCAGATCGCCAGTATGGCTTCCTTAAGGGTCGCTCTACTGGTGATCTTCTTTCATATCTTACTAACTCTTGGTCATCCTCCTTTCGGGACTTCGGTGAGACCTTTTCTATTGCACTAGACATATCGAAGGCCTTCAATAGAGTCTGGCACAAATCTTTAATTTCTAACTTACCCTCCTTCGGTTTCTATCCCTCCATCTGTGCCTTTGTCTCTAATTTCCATTCCGGCCATTCCTTAGCTGCGGTTGTGGACGGCCATCGCTCACTTCCTTATCCTACCAACTCTGGTGTTCCTCAGGGCTCTGTTCTATATCCCATTCTCTTTTTAATTTTATAAATTATCTTCTCAACTGTACCTTCGGTCCCATCCATTCATACACAGACGACTCTACCTTACACTACTCAATTAGTTTCCCAGAACGCCCCACCCAGCAATCCCTCAAAAACAAAGGCAATGAAGCCATAGACTACTTATCTTCTGATCTAACTACTATTTCCAATTGGGGCAGAGAAAACCTTATTACTTTTAATGCTTCCAAAACCCAATTTCTCCATTTTACTACCCGTCCGGAACTCCCAGAGGACTTTCCCTTATACTTCAACAATACAAAAATCAATCCTTCATCTTCTCTCAATATTCTTGATGTCTCTTTTTCTTCTGCTCTCACTTGGAAGGACCATATTACCAGTCTTGCTAAGACAGCCTCCCATAAGCTGGGTGTGCTCAATCGACTCAAGTTTTTTTTTACCCCTGCACAGCTTCTTGCTCTGTACAGGGGCACAGTGCATACTTGTCTTGAGTATTGTTCACATGTGTGGGGAGGATCCTCTCACACCGAACTCCTAGACAAAGTTGAAAGGAAGGCCTTTTGTATCATTAACTCCCATCCACTCACCAACTCTCTGCAATCTCTTTCTCCCCGCCGCAATGTTGCACCTCTCTCGCTATTCTATCGCTATTATAATAATCAGTGATCCTCATAACTCTCCCATGGTATACCACCTCCTCTACGTAGGGCACGTGGTACCCGTCTTGCAACACAATCACACTCCTATTCTGTGCAACTCTCCAACAAAAGAGTGAAACATTACTCTCAGACTTTCTTCTATTCAAGAGCTGAGCTCTGGAACTCTCTCCCAGAATCAGTCTTTCCCTCTTCCTATGCCCTAAATTGCTTCAAACTCCGGGTGTCCAGGCATTTTAGTTCGAACGTCCCTTAATTTTGGCCCTTTCACTCTTTCAACTCTGGGGTAGGCACTTGCTACAGGCAGTTCTGCCGCCTTTTGCCTCCCTCACTCACATAGAAATATATATATATATATATATACAGAGTGACCCAAAAAAAAATCCCACATTTCAAAGGTAAATCAAACAAAAATGGTTAAAGATAATTAAAATATTATTTGCACAGATGAAACTTCATTCAATACAGTTTTTCTTCATCATGTTTTAACATTAAAGATGACATCCTCCAAATGGTGGCCGTCATTGTCTATACATGCTTTGGAGGCGATTTCTGAAGGCTGCCATGGCTCGACGGGTCATGTCGGGTGGAACAGCGGCTATCTCCTGCTGAATAGCAACCTTAAGGGCTTCAAGAGTTTGGGGTCAATGAGTATACACTCGGGATTTAAGGTAGCCCCACAGACAAAAAATCACAAGGGGCGAGGTCAGGGGAACGGGCCGGCCAACCAACATTGCCACGCAACGAGATCACCCGATCCGGAAACATTTCCATAAGCACTTGCAATGATCGATTTGTGGTTTCAGCAAGATGGAGCTACGGCACACACAGCTCGACGATCATTGCAAGTGCTTAAGGAAATGTTTCCCTTAATCACGAGTGTATACTCATCGACCCCAAACTCTTGAAGCCCTTAAGGTTGCTCTTCAGCAGGAGATAGCCGCTGTTACACCCGACGTGACCCGTCGAGCCATGGCAGCCTTCAGAAATCGCCTCCAAGCATACAGTATATATATATATATATATATATATATATATATATATATACTGTATATTTGTATATATATATATATATATATATATATATATATATATATATATATATATATGTATATATATATATTTTATATATGTATATATATATATATATATTTTATATATATATATATATATATATACTGTATATATATATATACCGGTATATATATATATACCGGTATATATATATATATATATATATATATATATATATATATATATATATATATATATATATATATATATATTAAAATAATGGGATTACCGCAGTTCCCCGCAAGCAGAGAAAGGAGAACTTCTGAAGGACCAAGGACAAATGAAGCGGGAAGACAAAAGGAGAGAGGAGAGACAGAAGTAAAATGAGAAACGGAAGCAGATAAAGGAAACACAGGAAAGACGAACTTCAGACACTACATTCCAGACCCCAGAAATAACAACGGAATAAACGATCTGGATAAGAAGGAAAAGAAAAGGGAAGTCGAGAAGGAGAGGAAGACAAAAAATAAACATCAGAAGAAAGAAAGCAAGAAACAAGAACAAGATGGCTACCACCAGAGAAGACGACTTTCGGTCACGAGTAAAGGAGAAACTAACCTAGAAAAGGACACACCAGAATAAAAAACACAACACAACAAAGGATATTCGCCCTACCACGTATTCCGAAATTACCCTGCACTAACAAGAAGACAGAAGAAGTAAATAAAAATAAAGGCGAGAAGGCATACTAGTGATTTGTAGTCCTATAATTAACCTCCCATTCAGTGGAATAAAAGGCATGCCTAATATTCCTCAGGTCTGAGGAGTTACTTTACCTATTGAGGAATCTTTATTGTTTACGCGTCATGACACAGTATCAACATCGAAATCATTAATCGGCATACACCTTAAATAAAGGAAGTCTAAGCTCGAAGGACATGTCCCCAATTGACTCCTTTTATTAAAACCCTATTCCCACAACTACCAAAGGATACTTGGCATGCTAATATTCTCTAAGTAGCTCAGGGCTTTGCGAGATACCTTAACAGGCACTCTGCATATAGAAGTCCTTTTTACTTTTGTCCACTGACATATTGGCTGGCAATTGTAAGCAAAAGGTTTAAACACCGCCCCGAGTTATCTGAACCTCTTATAAAGCTCAGTGGTAGTCAAGGAAAATAGTATTGGTCATGATCATATTATCTACTTGCATTAGCCCGATATCTTGTCACTGTGTCATGACACAGGCATTATATTAAAGACCCCAAGTCAAGAATACCTGAACAGAACTTCATCAACAAGTAATATAACGATCAGGATAGTCAAGTACTTACAACATACTCACGTTAGTCCGATGAGGTGCCCAGTGTCATGATACCAAGTAACCACATTTAAGATCTTATACCCATTACTCCATCTGTAACTAAACAACTGATTCACACGACAGACCAATCTGGACGGCCCAACGGCCCCAGACGACTACAAGCTGCTACCTCAACTTTTACTCCAAGTGTTAATTCTGGATATATAATAGAAATCTGAATAAAGTCGATACCAGTGACGAGGTATATGAGAGTTAGAGTCCCAACCTAGCGACTCTGTATAATTCTTCATAAGTGTTATAAAGTTAGAGTCCCTAATATATTGACTCTGTCTCAGTCTCACCAGTGCGCAAGGTGACTTATAAAGTTAGAGTCCTACATATTGACTCTGAATAAATTACCACAAGCGTGATAAAGTTAGAGTCCCAACTTAATGACACTATCAAATTCTTCACCAGTGTTATAAAGTTAGAGTCCCTCACATACCGACTCTGTCTCAGTCTCACCAGTGCGCAAGGTGACTTATAAAGTTAGAGTATATATATTGACTCTGTCTAATCTTCCACCAGTGCATTAAGTAAATTATATTTCATGATATTAACTCAGTGTAAAACCTCGTCTAATTCGTGTTCATAGTGATCATATGTATATGTAAATTTATACATAGGTATTATCCGACTCTTCAGTATTTCAAGAAACTATTATTATTGTGTACTGTACTAGAGGACAGCTAAACTTGATTTATATACCTGCGCTCCTTCTAGATCCTCGACCGTGCTTGAATTCAGTGTCTTTATGTTGTATCAACTTTTACCATTTATCCTAAGTATATCTATCTGTTATTAATGTATGTAAAGCGTAAGATAATTAAACTGTTCTTTAAACTATATCTTGGTGTTATATGTATCCTCTAATTATTGATTCTTTGCATGTATTGTATGAACTCTGAATTCCCCAGTCTTGATAGAACTAACTATAACCAAAATACAAACCTGGTAAAAAGCCTGATATAATATACAGTATATATATATATATATATATACTGTATATAATTATATATATATATATATATATATATATATATATACTGTATATAATTATATATATATATATATATATATATATATATATATATATATATATATATTGTTACGTATCTTGACTTAGAAGTGGTAAACTAAATAAATAAAGATAGAACAGTTAATGTGAAAGTGTAGCAAACAGCTGAAGGCCAAAAGAACGTAAAATATTAGTTAGTTCTGTTGTTACTTGCTTTCCCTCAGTTGTTGGGACAGTTATCCTTTATACTCTGATACACTTCAATTATATTTAATCAGTAAACTATTTAAAGTTACATTGAATGTTTTAATATGAAAGAGGCTATTAATTACGAATACAAAAGTTCGGTATGTAAGCAAAGTTTTAAGACACTAGAATATCTCAATTAATCTTGATTATCAGCAAAGTATTAAGATCTTTTATATAATTAATTTAAGTTTGTTAACCCTTTAAAGATTGTTTTACTCTTTATATTATCTCTTTATTCTTAGTTTATTATTATTTAGTCTCCTTTAGTATTTTATCTTATTTATTCTTATTACTGAAAGACATTTGACTAAATAAAAAAGGTAAGGAAATATTATAAAGTCACATATAAAATGGAATTGTATTTATAAACGTAATAAAGGTATTTTACATTTAATCAAAATAATAATTAATGAAAGTTATGATAGATTTCAGGATCGTTTTGCATACGTTCTGATTTAACTAAAGTGCAAATTAAAGTTTAGTAGGCTTAGGACCTTTACAATGCCTATTCCGAATAATAGTCAGGTAAGTATTTAACTTATACAAGGCTTAATCATTAATTATGAATGACAATAGCTTTACATCAAGTTAGTTAATTCTTAATAAGTAAAGTAGAATATTCAATCACAAAATAATCATCTCTGAATCAAACATTAATTCTAATCACCAAAATTAAACAGTAATTCAAAATATATATCTCTCCAATCCAACCTATATGATTTCTCCAATCACAAAATCTTAAATCAAAGGAGTGTATGTTGTCGACATACCTCTGGTTAATTAATGATCACGAGATCACAAGTGGTTCTGCAACTCACTGAATTAAACTAGAAACCTATCTATACAAGCCTGTTCTCTCCATGCAGCTCTTTCCACCTCCCAGCTATGAATGTACTAGTTTGAACTATCAAATCCCAGGCTTATATATCGTTCCCCGGACCAAGCTATCCAATCAGAAGGCAGGAAACAGGTGCCGGAACCAATCACAGGCAGGTGGTGTGGGCCAATCACAGACGAGAAGCAGGTGAACAAGGGCGTGTGAGTGGTGGGGCATTAGGGCGAAGGGGCCTGGTTCCGCCTCTCAAGCCCCCCATCCAGTAGTTCCCCCCCCCCCCCCCCATACTGTGGAATGTGAGTGGAATGTCAAGTCCACACCAGCTGGCTGCTTTCTCTCTCTCTCTCTGGTCAAGTAAGCAGGGTTGAGTTGTTGCCACGTGGTTGTAGTTGTAAAGTCACGTTCAACAGGTTGGTCTGGTCACACGTCAAATCTTGGTTATCTTCCAGATGTCACACCTCCACCGCTAGAAAAGAGTTCAAGAGGAGGAAAGTATATGACAAATTTTCAGACTCTTGACAGACAATCTGCCAACACATTCTGGACCCCCTTAATATGTTTGACATCTAAGGCGTACTCCTGCAGCAACAAGCTCCACTGCGTCAGTCTTTGATTCTTGTTTTGGAACTTGTGCAAATAATTTAATGGGTGATGGTCAGTATATACAGTAATGGAACCAGGGGCAGATTGAACATAAACACTAAAGTATTGGAGGGACAAAATCAATGCTAACAGCTCCTTTTCTATTACAGAGTAATTACCTTGAGCAGAATTTAACTTTTTACTAAAATAGCAAACAGGATGCAATACATTACAGTCATCCTCCTGGAGTAACACAGCTCCGACCCCAGTATTACTTGCATCAACAGCTAGGGAGAAAGATCTGGTGAAATCAGGGGCACGGAGAACAGGATAGTTAGATAGAATGTATTTAGTAGCACTGAAAGCCTCCTCACAATCGGAGGACCACTCAAACTTCACATCATTTCGGAGATCTGTTAAAGGTGCTGTTAACCTTGAGAAATTTAAAATAAACCTCCTGTAGTATCCAATCATCCCTAAGTATCTTTGGATTTCTTTCTTATTGGTAGGCGTTGGGAAATTTGAAATTGACTCTACTTTAGCATGAGGAGGTGCAACCTGACCCTGTCCTACTATATATCCAAGATATTGGACAGTACTCTTAATGAAAGTGCACTTTTTTAAGTTCACTACAAGATTTGCTTCAGCAAGGTTAGCAAAAAGCAGTCTGATTTGTTTGAGATGTTCTTTCCATGTATGGGAAAAAAGAAGGATATCGCCAATGTACACCACACACCCAGGTACCCCTTCAGTCACCTGATTCATTAGGCGCTGAAAGGTAGCTGGAGCATTTTTCAGGCCATAAGGTATTACTTCACAGCAGAAGGCTTGATTGTTTACCACAAAACATGAGATATCCCTTGCTCTGGATGTAAAAGGTACTTGCCAATATCCTTTCATAAGGTCAATTTTACTTATAAAACTGGCTGTGCCAATCTGGTCAATATACTCATCAATCCGTGGCCGTGGATAAGTATCATTCTTTGTTACGGCATTGACTTGACTGTAGTCCATACAAAATCTATGACTCCCATCTGGCTTAGGCACTAGTGTGACCGGACTACTCCACTGGCTTAAGGCTCTAGTAATTATGGCATTGGACAACATGAAATCTAATTCAACTTGCAGAATACTCCTGCACTGTGGTGAGACACGGTATGGGGATAATTTGATGGGTGCTGCATCCCCGACATCTATGTCATGCACGGCTAATGAGGTGAGCCCTGGAGTATCACGGAACACACTGGGAGACTGTGATAAAACATTGATTAGTTAGTTAGCTTTCTCTGAGCGAAGATGACATAATTTAGTTGGTAATTCCCCCCAGGCTACTGAATTATATTTAAAGTTGGATAGACCACAAAACAAGTCAAAATCGATACCTTCAGGATCTGGGACAGTCTGCTGCGGGATCTGTGGGCAAGGACTACAAGCATCACCTGCACCAGGATGTCCACAGGTCCTTATTACTGCCACAGCAGGAGAATCTGGAGGAGAGGAGTCAGGGGACCTATGATAGGGTATAACATATTTATGTGAAATACTTGCTTAGGCTTCCTCCTGTCTGGGGTAGCCACTAAGTAGTCAGTAACACTCACCCTTTTTACTACTTTATATGGTCCTCTAAATTTTGCTGATAAAGGTTGGCCGAAAAGGGGAATGAGAACCAAGACCTCATCACTGGGCTGAAACTCCCTCACACAGGCTCTTTTATCGTACCATACTTTCATGGTGTCTTTAGCCACTCTTAGATTTTGTGCTGCAAACTCGCACGAAGATCTCAGCCGGGTTTTGAACTCTGACACATACCTGAGGAGATTTTGGTTCCCTTCCTGACCAACTAGGCTGTCCTGTAATAGCTGCAAAGGGCCACGTACCTGGTGACCGAAAACTAGTTCATTAGGTGAAAAACCCAGAGATACAGTTGGAACTTCACGGGTGGCAAACAACAGAAAAGGTACCCCCTTGTCCCAATCACCTCCAGTTTCCTCACAATATTTTCTTAACATAGACTTTAGAGTTTGATGGTATCGTTCGAGGACCCCTTGACTCTCTGGGTGGTAGGAGCTGGACTTCACATGGTCGATACCCAATTCCTTCAGGGACTGCTGAAATATATTGGAAGTTAAATTAGTACCTTGATCACTCTGCACCTCATGGGGGAAACCCATTCTGGTGAAGAATTTGAGCAGTTCCTTAATAACTGTTTGGGCTGAAGTATTTCTTAACGGTATGCTTCTGGGTATCGAGTTGCCATGTCCATTATAGTTAACAAATATATATGTCCCTGAGATGTCTTTGGCAATGGGCCAACGATATCCACTACCACCCGAGTGAAAGGGTTCTCGAACACTGGTAAGGGCACCAGAGGGTGTGCAGGCACCTTTTGATTAGGGTTTCCTGTCATCTGGCAGGTGTGACACACTCTACAGAACTCCACTACATCTGCACGCATTCCTGGCAAGTGAAAGTGGGCTCTAATGCGATCTAAGGTTTTCCTCACACCTAGGTGCCCTGCTAAGGGTATGCTATGGGCCATTTCTAGTATATCTCTACGACAAGGTTTAGGAACTACTACCTGATGTACGTCACATGCCCCGTCATCAATAGGTCTATGTGGCGGTCTCCACCTACACCACAAAACTCCATTCTTCATATAGAAACATTCACCCTTCTCCTTCTCGCTCTCCTCTTCACTCACGGCACTGGCAGCTAACTCCTTACACTCACTGCCATCTTGCTGCAACTCTACCAGGCCACTAGGACAATTAGGAGGGGTGTCATGATCATTTGGCTCAAAGTTAGCCATAAAGGTGTCAGACAGATCTACTTCAGTCTCCACATCAGGCACAGTTAAAGCATCATTCACTACTCTTACATCCCTTCTATCTACCTTCACAGGTGGTACAATTATATCTGAGGGAACTGCTACTTGGGCCATAGATCGAGTGACAGCACACACGGGGAAAACCTTTGGCATCTCCTTCTCGAGCTCACCGGTCAGTGGCTCGTCAACAGGAAAAAGTGACAAAATGGGGTCTGGTCGGACCCTCTCACCAGCCACATCATTCCCCAAAAGGAGTGTTACCCCAGGCACAGGGATGTCCTGAGGCCTACACAAAGCTATACAGGCTTCACCCTTCAGCAAATCACACTCAATCTCACCATTCACCAAGTTAGCAGAAAATTGACCTCCAGCACCTCTCATTATTACTGATTCGCTAGTTGGGCATTCAGAATTAGGATTCACCATGAGGGTGCTAGTAGAACCAGCATCTCTTAAGATTTTTACCTCATATACACAACCATTTATTTTCACACATCCAGATGAAATAAAGGGACGGTAGCTATTCTGAACTGATGGAGACACTAAGACAGGCTTAACCCTTGCGGGTTGCACCACACACGCTACTACACCATTTCCTGTCTGATTTACGTTAGCTAGGTACTCCTGTGGTCGGGAGTCCTGCATCAAAGGCACATTTGGGTGGTTTGGATTATTTGGGGAGGCAGTTACGGCGGCTACTGTCGGCCCCGATCTCTTGGCTCTCTCCTTGGCCCAACATTGATAAGCTAAGTGGCCTCTCTTGCCACAATAGGTACACACTTTCTGGGATACATTCCCCTTGTAAGCATTATTATTATTGGTTTGGGCCCCACCTCTGTTACCATTACCAGGTGTCACATTCTTAGTTGGGGGAGCATTTTTAGTTTGGCTTGCATGGAGAGACGTTACAGGCTTTTGCGAGTGACTAGATTTATCAGATTTGTGATTGGAGAACTTATTATTATCATAGGGCTTTCTCCCACGAAATTTGTTGTTTAGTACATACGTATCAGCCATATCTGTAGCTTCGGCAAGAGTTTCTACCTTTTTCCCTCTCAAATGATAGGCTACTGATGAATCTACCTTCCATAGGAAGTTCTCAAGCAAGATTAACTCTTTCAGACCCTTAAACTCAGTGACATTTTTACTTGTTAGCCAGTTATTTAAAGCTTTGTTCATGGTCCTGGCAAACACTGTATGAGTTTCCTCGAATTTGTTATGAGTCTTTCTGAAAGTCTGTCTATATGCTTCAGGCAGCAGTTTGTAGGTTTTAAGAATGGCTGCTTTGAGACGGTCATAGTCTTGCCGAACCTCAGACTCTACTGATATGTAAGTTTCCCGACCTTGTCCTGTCAACACCGTTTGAACATAAATGGCCACCTATCCCTTGTCCACCCCATACCTGTAGCAACCTCCTCGAACAACACAAAAAAGTCCTGAACATTGTCTTCGGTTGAACGGGGGAATTACACTAGTCATGGTTAATCCCGGAGGGGGAGCAAGCACATTGGTTTTGGACTCTGCTTGAGCAGCTAATTGGGCCATGCGAAATTGATGATCTAGCTCTAGCCGAGTTTGGGCTTGTTGTGCAAGTATTTGGGTTTGTTGTGACTGTGCTTGCAGCTGAGCGTCTGCCTGGGCAGCATTTAATCTAGCTAAATCAAGATATTGGTCAGGGGTAAATCCCTCTGGCAAATTATCACTAAACCGCATCTGTATCCCATTACCAAGTCCTCCACCAGCCGCTCAATTTGGCTCACTGCCCTCGGCTCCATTATGCTCACCGCCCTCGTCTCCATTATGCTCACCGCCCTCGAGAATCCCAAATAATTCTGACTTTATGATCTGGGCTATTTCAGGCTTTGTCATGTCCGAGACCGTTAGCTCATAATACGAGGCTAGTACTATTAACTCTGCCTTGGACAAGAGATCGATGTCCTCGGCAACGGGTGACGATTCTATAAAAAGCTTAACATCTTCCTTATTTATAATTTCAGGCATGATTATGATATGATATGTACTTAGTGAAACTTATACAAAACGTATCCTGGCGAGGTCGCCAGTTAATCTGTTACGTATCTTGACTTAGAAGTGGTTAACTAAATAAATAAAGATAGAACAGTTAATGTGAAAGTGTAGCAAACAGCTGAAGGCCAAAAGAACGTAAAATATTAGTTAGTTATGTTGTTACTTGCTTTCCCTCAGTTGGGACAGTTACCCTTTATACTCTGATACACTTCAATTATATTTAATCAGTAAACTATTTAAAGTTACATTGAATGTTTTAATATGAAAGAGGCTATTAATTACGAATACAAAAGTTCGGTATGTAAGCAAAGTTTTAAGACACTAGAATATCTCAATTAATCTTGATTATCAGCAAAGTATTAAGATCTTTTATATATAATTAATTTAAGTTTGTTAACCCTTTAAAGATTGTTTTACTCTTTATATTATCTCTTTATTCTTAGTTTATTATTATTATTCTCCTTTAGTATTTTATCTTATTTATTCTTATTACTGAAAGACATTTGACTAAATAAAAAAGGTAAGGAAATATTATAAAGTCACATATAAAATGGAATTGTATTTATAAACGTAATAAAGGTATTTTACATTTAATCAAAATAATAATTAATGAAAGTAATGATAGATTTCAGGATCGTTTTGCATACGTTCTGATTTAACTAAAGTACAAATTAAAGTTTAGTAGGCTTAGGACCTTTACAATGCCTATTCCGAATAATAGTCAGGTAAGTATTTAACTTATACAAGGCTTAATTATTAATTATGAATGACAATAGCTTTACATCAAGTTAGTTAATTCTTAATAAGTAAAGTAGAATATTCAATCACAAATCATCTCTGAATCAAACATTAATTCTAATCACCAAAATTAAACAGTAATTCAAAATATAAATCTCTCCAATCCAACCTATATGATTTCTCCAATCACAAAATCTTAAATCAAAGGAGTGTATGTTGTCGACATACCTCTGGTTAATTAATGATCACGAGATCACAAGTGGTTCTGCAACTCACTGAATTAAACTAGAAACCTATCTATACAAGCCTGTTCTCTCCATGCAGCTCTTTCCACCTCCCAGCTATGAATGTACTAGTTTGAACTATCAAATCCCAGGCTTATATATCGTTCCCCGGACCAAGCTATCCAATCAGAAGGCAGGAAACAGGTGCCGGAACCAATCAAACACAGGCAGGTGGTGTGGACCAATCACAGACGAGAAGCAGGTGAACGAGGGCGCGTGAGTGGTGGGGCACTAGGGAGAAGGGGGCTGGTTCCGCCTCGTCTCAAGCCCCCCATCCAGTAGTTCCCCCCCCCCCATACTGTGGAATGTGAGTGGAATGTCACGTCCACACCAGCTTGGCTGCTTTCTCTCTCTCTCTCTCTCTTTCTCTGGTCACGTTCAACAGGTTGGTCTGGTCACACGTCACATCTTGGTTATCTTCCAGATGTCACAATATATATATATATATATATATATATATATGAATACCGGTATATATATATATATATGTTAGTATAGCCAGGTAATAGATTCTCTTTTAAACAGACGAGGTTAAAAGCAATAGCAGTTTCAGCATTCAGGATTTTATTGTTACAGCTTTCAATAGTTCTAACAATTTTCCTCTGGGGTTCAGAGATGAGGTACAAAAGGTTAGCAAAATTCATGGTGGATCCAACGTTTCACAAGTAAACATCTTGCATCTTCAGGGAATGGAGAGGTAATGGTTAGATTTTTTTTTTTTTTTTTTTTTTTTTTTTAAGGTAGGGGGGGGGGGGGAAGAGAGGCACCTCAGAGTGGGTGGAGGGAAGAGAAAGTAGGAAAGATGAAATACAGTGGAAGAGAAAAGTTAGTGGGCCGTCCACCTTGCTGTTGTTGAGGGATGTTTATTACTTTATTTTGTTTGTCTAGTCATTTTTTAAAAACTTTCATTCATGCTTTATTGTTGTACTTAAGTTACTAAAGTGCTGATAAGAATGATTTTAACTTTGGGATGTCTATATCTGATCTTTTGAGTCTTGCTTTCAGTTTGTTTTTTCCTTCATCTGTGAGAGTTCGTTCCAAGTCTTCTTGATTAATATAAGAATATGCTTTCCTCATAACGTCGGGATCTTATTCAAAGACGTCACAGATGAATCCAATACTGCCCAGTGTTAGTTCTGCAAGCTCGATGGTGTCTTCTCCCGGTTCCGTCTCCTTGGCGATTTTTGTTGTTGTCTCCGGATTTGTCGGGAGGGGAAGGAGTGGTCCTGGGGATCTCTTTCTGGGCAATTTTAGCTTGGTGTTGGGGGAAGTTGGTGGTGATGATGATGCTCTGGCTTCCTCGGGTTCCATTTGTGTCTCGTCCTCTTCTTGGTGTTCTTCATGGATGTGAAGAGTTGGAGATTCCTGTAGTTCTGGAACTCGATCTTGTGTCTTGGAGGGCTTCTTCTTTGTTGACGCCCTTTTGATGTTTGCAGGGGTCGCGGAGAAGGCCTTCTGAGGTATGGTGATGGTGGGAAGATTGTTGTGTGACAACAGACAGGGGATTAGCTGGCAGAGTTGGTGTTTGTCTGGGCCAGCAATGGCCATGGCTGACTGAATACAGGCAAAGATCTTGGCCCTCAGTACTGCTTCCCCATCTGCTGTAGTTGTAGGTGGTGTCGACTCTGGTGGAGCATTCTAGCGCTTGCCTGAAGGAAGAATTTGAAGGTCTTGTGTTTGGTTGTTGATGCTGGGCTTGAGTGTTTGGATGTATAGAGCTTCTAAAATAGCTAGTCTTCTGGGGTCTGATTCTTTGTCGAGTATGGTGGTTTGTTTGTCTAGGTCAGCGCGAGTTAGGGCAAATTGGCGCCAGGCTATAGCCGGGCGCCGCCAGTTAAGGGTTAAACACCGCATAGTAAACACTAGCCACTGAGGATCCACGACAGTGGAGAAATGCATTTGGCATAATTTTAACATATTTCTTCCTATTGCTTTTGCAAATATCTTATTGGCATATTGTTAACATATATTGTCCATTTTCTTGACAGTTTTTTTATAAATGATTAAGCATATGGCATGAATAATTTGTTTATCCTTTTTAAGTAGACTCCGCATAGTTGAGCTTCGATCTTTTATTTACATAAAGAACGACGACATCTTGAGTATCAAATCTTTGTAATTACCTGCAACAAAGTACAGCATACTTTTTAAACTTTATCAAGCATTTTGCATGAATAAATGTTTTAAATGTTTATGTATAGCCAGCATAAGTTGAGCTTAGTTGTATAATTGCATTCCTGATTTGGCATAAAGAACGTCTAATAAGACATCTTGAGCCACACACCTTTTAATTTTCGCAACAATACGCAACATACTTGAGCTCAGTCTTTTATGTGCATTTTGTATTTGGCATCAAGCATATCTAAAACTATATCTTGAGCCACAGACCATTTATATTTGGCCCACAAAGTTTGTTTCTCTGCACTATACAGTATATCTCTTTTCTGTATTTATTTTCCATTGGTGATCGCGGGGTTTTATTACCGCCCTTTTTTCTTTGTATATATATATATATATATATATATATATATATATATATATATATATATACCAATTGCCCTAGAAGACAATTCCTTTCTGACCTCTCTCCTTGGCAAGATACTGTGTACTACAGGTATGGCTCCCTTCCTCCTAACTTTATCTAACACCTCCCTGTACTGCCGAAGCAGTTCTTCCGTCCTACCTTGACAAACATCATTGCTCCCTGTACTGAGACATATAATGAGGCTTTCTCCAATATCTGTCATAATATCATCTATTACCTCTAACACCTTTCCAACCCCGACACCAGGGAGACGGACAAGCTTCTTAACATCGGTACAGGTAGAACTACCTAGGTATCTGACCACGGAGTCACCAACAATTGAGAACGACTTACCTATCCTTGTCGATGACATGGTGGCAGCCGCGGCAGAGGCAGGAACTCCTGGTGCAGCAGCAGTCGTAGTTACAGGTACTCCTGAGGCAGCAGCAGTTGTAGGTACTCCTGGCGAGGGTTAGCAATCGCAGCATTCCCTGAAGTAGTGGCGACAAGTGCTCCTTCAGACCCACCCTAATCCTGGTTAACCGTTTCTTTCAGCAGACACCATTTATATGTTGTTGATACTTTTATTCTAGCTTCCTGCAGACGATTTGTTGTGGTAGCTAAAAAGGTATATTGAGGTCATTTGTATTTTTTTAACTGACCACAGGCAAGTTTCATGCTATAAGTAGACATCAATATTAACCAGAATTGACAATACAACTAGTATACAGTCATACTATTATATATATATATATATATATATATATATATATATACAGTGTATATATATATATATATATATATATATATATATATATATATATATATATATATATATATATATATATACAAATAAATTAAGCATACTTTCTATCCATCTAAAATATGCATTATTATTGCAGTTCTGTTTTATATTTATAGTTATGGCTCCGACTTCCGTATAGCCTGAAACTTGCAAGTGGTCAATTGCTAGAATCTTTTTTAAGCTAAATAAAATCGTTAATAGTAGCCAGAAGAAAATGAATAAGACGCCACCCGTACTGAAAACGTTAAATGCACAGTTATGATAATGGTACTTGTGGATTTAAACAGCGTATAGCATTTACCCTTATTTTATCTTGTTATTACCCATGATCGTATACAGTGTATATTATGTGTTTAACTAATAATAATGATACTTGTGTTTTCGCATAGTGAATAGTATTTGCTAATTATTTATATTAGTACTTATGATTTAACACAGTGAATAGTATTTCCTAATAAATAATAATAGTACTTATGATTTCACAGTGTATATTATTTGCTAACTAATAATAATAATAATGTACTTGTTGTGTTAAACAGTGTATAGTAATTGATTGACTTATTATAATGGTACTTGTGGTTTTAAACAGTTATAGTATTTGCTTAACAATAATAATAATGGTACTTGTGGTGTTAAACAGTGTGTAGTATTTACATGACTAATTTTAATGGTACTTGTAATTTTAAACAGTGTATAGTAATTGACTAATAGTAATAATGGTACTGCGGTATCTAAAAGTACATACAGAGTGTTATGCCCTGATTTTATTCAGGTTTAACGTATTGGTAAAGGTGAGTTATTTCAAGACTGGGACATCAGAGTTCATACAATACATGCAAGGAAACAATAGAGGATACATATAACACCGAAATAATATTTAAGAACAGTGTATTTAGCTTAAACTCTATGAACATAGATACGGGTAAATGCTGAGAACATGGAAAATATTAATGGATACAATAAGATAACCAAATCTTCGAGCACAAGCGAGGATCTACTGTACTGTAGATGGAGCTCAGGTATAATATCAGAACAGATCAACCGCTTCTGGGTCTCCATGGGCCGTCTAGGTTGGCCTGTCGTGTGAAGTGGTACGTTTATAGATGGACTAATGAATTCGGGTCTTGAATGAAGTTACAAGGTTAAAACTCATGATTGTGTTATGCACTTCATCGAACTAACACGAGCATATCCTTTGGTGGGTTAAGGATTCTCGTCTGTACTGACCTTTATATTAGTCGTTGGTGAAGTGTTGTTCAGGTACTCTCGTTTTAGGGTCTTAAATCTAATGCCTCAGTTTTTGTTTTTTTGGGGTTTTTTCTATGTGAGTGAGGGAGGCAAAAGGCAGAACTGCCTATAGCGAGTGCCTCCCCAATAGTTGAAAGAGTGACGGCCAAATCAAGGGACGTTCGAGCCAAAATGCCTGGACACAGGGAGTTTGAAACAATTTAAGTCATAGGAAGAGGGAAAGACTGATTCTGGGAGAAAGTTCCTGTGCTCAGCTGTTGAATAGAAGAAAGTCTGAGAGTAACATTTCACTCTTGGGTTGGAGAGTTGCACAGAGTAGGGGTGGGATTGTGTTGCAAGATGAGTACCACATGCTCTACGTAAAGGAGGTGGTATACACTGGGAAAGCTCTGAGGAACACTGATTATTATAGTAGCGATAGAATAGCGAGAGAGATGCAACATTGCGGCGAAGAGAGAGAGATTGCAGAGAGTTGGTGAGTGGACGGGAGTTAATGATACGAAAGGCTTTCCTTTCAATTTTGTCTAGGAGAGCGGTATGAGAGGAACCTCCCCACACATGTGAACAATACTCAATACAAGGACGCACTATGCCCCTGTACAGAGCAAGAAGCTGTGCAGGGGTAAAGAACCCCCTAAGGCGGTTGAGCACACCCAGCTTCTGGGAGGCTGCCTTAGCAAGACTGGTAATATGGTCCTTCCAACTGAGAGCAGAAGAAAAAGATACACCAAGAATATTGAGAGAAGATGAAGGATTGATTTTTGTATTGTTGAAGAATAAGGGATAGCCCGCAGGGAGATCTGACGGGTAGATAGATGGAGAAATTGGGTTTTGGAAGCATTAAAGGTAACAAGGTTTTCTCTGCCCCAATTGGAGATAGTAGTTAGATCAGAATTTAAGTGTTCTATGGCTTCATTCCATTTGTCGTTGAGGAATTGCTGGCTTGGGCGTTCTGAAAAACTAATGGAGTAGTGTAAGGTTGAGTCGTCTGAGTATGAATGGATGGGAATTGAGGTACAGTTGAGAAGATCATTTATAAAAATTAGAAAGAGAATAGGAGATAGGAAAGAGCTCTGAGGAACACCAGAGTTTATAGTGTGACGAAGTGAGCGATGGCCGTCCACAACCGCAGCTATGGAATGGCCGGAGAGGAAATTAGAGACAAAGGCACAGATGGAGGGATAGAAACCGAAGGAGGGTAGTTTAGAAATTAAAGATTTGTGCCAGACTCTATCGAAGGCTTTCGATATGTCTAGTGCATTAGAGAAAGTCTCACCGAAGTCCCGAAAGGAGGATGACCAAGAGTTAGTAAGCTATGAAAGAAGATCACCAGTAGAGCGACCCTTAAGGAAGCCATACTGGCGATCTGAGAGCAGATTATGAGAAGAGAAATGCTTAAGAAATTTGGAAGCAAGAATAGTTTCAAAAACTTTAGAAATACAAGAGATGAGAGCAATTGGACGATAGTTGGAGGGTTGAGAGCGGTCACCCTTCTTTGGGACAGGTTGAATGAGAGCAAACTTCCAGCATGAAGGGAAGACGTTAGAGACGAAAGAGTTTGCCTAGGCAGGGAGTCAGCACGGAAGCACAGTTTTTTAGTACAACAGGAGGAACACCGTCCGGACTGTACGCCTTCTTAGTATTAAGCCCAGAGAGGGTAGGAAGTACATCTTTAGAAGAGATTAGGACATTAGGCATAAGTAAGAGAGAGGAGGGTGGAGAGGGAGGAATAGCACCGGAATCATCCAAGGTGGAGTTTCTGGCAAAAGTTTGAGCAAACAGTTCAGCTTTGTCAGAGGAAGAAGTGATGGTTGTGCCATCAGAGTGGAAAAGGGGAGGGAAAGACGAGGAAGAAAAGTTGTTGGAGAGGTTTTTGGCTAGATGCAAGAAAACTTGGGAAGAGCTAGAGTTAGATAGTTCAGTGCATTTATTATTGATGCAAGAATGCTTGGCAATGTGATATATATAGGCGTCCTAGCATGACAAAACATAAAATAAGACCTGGCCTCAAATACAAAATGCAAATCTTGGCATTGTGATGGATTTCCCACCAATTTTTCAGAGAGCCCGAGATCAACTCAAATTATTCCCATAAGGCCTGTAGTAAATTTTACGACTCTATTCACTCCTAGTACAGTGCCTGCTATGATAACATCTTACTCTAAGTGCATTTCTGATCAACATGGCACCTACACAAATGTTATTCTACACAAACTAAATCAGATATGACGATAAAGTAAATTTGAACATTCTCCTATCTTATTTCACATAATAAACAATATAGTCCCTATATCAACATCATTTAACTAAATATAAAATGTACCGTACATCTTCTAGATACACAAGGTAATCTTAACTAGAAGAAAGCAGTTATAAAATATAATGCATGGAGCAAACTCGAGCTACCACCAAACATCTGATAGCAGGTCCATAGGCTATCACACCATGGACATGAAGAGAAGGCTAGGCTATGTAGACACCGAGATCCGGAACTCGTCACACCCTCCTCCTAGGGGAAATGAAAATTTTCTTTGGAGCAAACATACATTTTTTATGAGAAACACATATATGCACACATCATCCTACACACCTAGACAGTAGATCAGGCACAAGGAAGAAGTGATGGTTGTGCCATCAGAGTGGGAAAGGGGAGGGAAAGACGAGGAAGAGAAATTGTTGGAGAGGTTTTTGGCCAAATGCCAGAAAGCTTGGGAAGAGCTAGAGTTGGATAGTTCAGTGCATTTATTATTGATGAAAGAGTGCTTGGCAAGTCGAAGAACAGATTTGGCTTGATTCCGGGCAGAAACATAGGAAGAATGAGAGTCTTGAGGTTTAAGGCGTCGGTACCGTTTGAATGCTTCCTCCTTATTGCGGACAGCAGTAGAACAGGCATGAGTAAACCAAGATATTTTAGCATTAGCCTTAGAGAAAGAATTGAATGTATGCTTCCATGCCCGATAGGATTACCTCGGTAATGCGTTCAGCACTCTCCGAGGGTCCCCGGCCACGGAAGCAGAAATCATTCCGCGGGAAATCAAAGAAGTACTGCCGGAGAGCCTCCCAGTCGGCAGCGCCAAAGTGCCACAAGCGCCGCCGGCTAGGAGGATCGGGTGGCCGTACTGGAGGGATAGGACAGGTGACAGAGATCAGTTTATGGTCGGAGGAGCCCAAAGGAGAGAAAAGATCGACAGTATATGAAGAAGGGTTAGAAGTTAGAAACAAGTCAAGAATGTTGGGCTGATCTCCGAGGCGATCCGGGATACGGGTGGGTTGCTGAACTAACTGCTCTAGGTCATTTAGGATAGAAAAGACGTAGGCTTGTTCACCAGGTGGGTCAGTAGTGTGAGAGGAGAGCCATTGGCGGTGGTGAACGTTGAAATCTCCTAAGATGGAGATTTCTGAGAAAGGAGAAATGGATAGAATGTGGTCCACTGTAGAGTTTAGATATTCAAAGAATTTGAGAAAGTTGGTAGAGTTAGGGGAAAGGTAGACAGCACAGAAATATTTAGTAAGAGAATGACAGGAAAGTTTGAGCCATAAAGTTGAAAATTCAGAGGAGTCGAAATCGGGAACACGAGAGCAAGTGAGTTTGTTGTGCACATATGCACAACATCAGCCTTTGGCTTTGAAACTAGGATAGAGAAAGTAGGAGGATACAGAGAAGGGGCTGCTGGCAGTTGCTTCAGACACCTGAGTTTCGGTGA
This sequence comes from Paralithodes platypus, assembly GCA_032716605.1. Classification (NCBI taxonomy): domain Eukaryota; kingdom Metazoa; phylum Arthropoda; class Malacostraca; order Decapoda; family Lithodidae; genus Paralithodes; species Paralithodes platypus. Next base: position 39,665,213 of record CM064528.1, on the reverse strand, counting down.
GGAAAAGAAAATCAGGCTTGGAGGAGGAGAGATGGTGTTCAACAGAAAATTAGAGGAAAGTCCGCGAATGTTGCAAAAGTTAATAGAAAGAGTAACAGGCCGAGGTCCAGGTAATTTTGAGGGGTCGTCAGGGGAAGGTCGGGTGGGTGAGGGGGCATTTATGGTCCCCCCCCCCTGGGGACTCCGAGGCTGGGCTAAGGTTCATCATTTTGGATCAATTTTGGTGTGGAGGAATGAAGTGTAGTGTGCATGTTTAGTGTAGTGAAGTGGATAGGAGGAGGAGGTGTTTGGGAGAGCTAGCTGGATTGCTCTCAGTGTAAATGAGGCATAAAGAAAATCAGTAAGAGAGGCCAAGCAAATGAAACAGGATTTCCAGCGACTCTTTATTACATGCCTATAACCTCACCTGGGTCTAGCCCTGATCGATTGGTGCCTACAATCTCCCCACTAGTTATGGACGGATAAGCAATAGATCGGACTAATGCGAGAATAGCAATATGGTGTGGGCCAATATTACCTAACTCGTCTGTCTCTGACCTCTATAAGAGGTTCAAAACACCCGTTTGCTGTTTGTGACAGTGCACAGATCAACACTGATTCCTCCACAGAAACAGTAACACCACCAGGATAGGGCGGGGTGGCCTAGCTATCCTTCACTAGACTAGAGCTAAGTCTAATGCAGGACTCCGGGATTCCGGAAGTCAAGTCATAGAACTTGGGCACTCTTTAGACTAGTTGGGTAAGTCGGCTGTGGCCGTAATTCCTTCCGTAGAATAGAGTTAAGTCTAATGCAGGGCTTCGGGATGCCGAAAGCCAAGTCAAGAGGCTCTGGTAGCTCTTTAAACTAGTGGGAATAGTTCGGCTATGGCCGTAGTCCCTCTACTAGTATAGAGTTAAAGTCTAGTGCAGAGCTTCGGGGTGCCGAAAGCCAAGTCATAAGACTTCAGGACTCTTTAGGCTAGCAAGGTAAGTCGGCTGTGGCCGTAATACCCTGACTAGGATAGAGTGCTGGCTTACGCAGGACTTCGGGGTGCCGAAAGCCAAGTCAAAAGACTTTAGTACTCTTTAGGCTAGTGAGGTAACTCGGCTGTGGCCGTAATTCCTATACTAGGATAGAGTTCTTGCTTATGTAGGACTTCGGGATGCCGAAAGCCAAGTCATAAGACTTTAGTAGTCTTTAGACTATTGAAGTAAGTCAGCTGTGGCCGTAATACCTCCCTAGAATATAGTTTTTGCTTATGTAGGACTTCGGGATGCCAAAAGCCAAGTCATAAGACTTTTCCTCACAGTCAGTAAGGTAGTCAGCTGTGGCCGTAAACCTAATTGCTGGGCAGGTTAATTACAAGGCTTGTGGCCAAAATCCAATAAGTCTTGTAATTGCTTAATTTGTTCAAATTTTCCGCGCCTAGTGATGACCTTTACTGAGATGTGTCCGCTCCCTTCTTGAGCGGTATAGGGGCATGGGGGTATACCTCTTAGTGGTGTGGAAAGTCCTTCTTGCTCTGGCAGTAATGTGAATGGCCTAGGCATTTGCATATTACGGGTCTATCAGAGTTCAATAATTTGTTATCACAGTGAAACATAAAGGCAATAATAGTGGCTTATATTAACATCAGAAAAATAAAGTAAGGACATGTGGTTCTCAGTATGAATGAGCATTTTTAGCTGGTAAATTCACAGGTAGCGATTCACAAGGAGCGGAGATAAAACACGAACGCTGTGATGCGCACGGTCAACATAACATATATTGTTAGTTCAGTTATTTGTGACGATAGTAATAGTTTTGGTCAGGAATAATATTGTGAGAACTAAATAGTAAATAATATTCTTATAATGAGCAAGGAAATTATATGTTGATGCTTTTGTAGAAGGAAGCATCTGCTAAGGTAATAATAACATAGTAGCCTACATGGATCATGTGTTCTCGACAATAATAAGCGAACTGATCGTGGAAAACATCATAGAAAATACATAGTGGATAGTGGTATCACAAAAATAATGTAAGGCTAAGGTAATAATAATGTTGTGAGGGGGAAGCATCTGGTACGGAGATACGCAAGAAGGCTGTGATGCGCACTGTTACAAATACACTCTTGGTTACTTGTTTTAGTTACTAAAATGTGACAAAGTATAGTTGGAATAACATTATAAACATGTTCAGAAGAAATAATATAATTATTTAATATTTGCAATTAGGTGTAAAAAAAATATTCACAGCAGTTTTACATAGTATATTTCGGTAAAGTTCAGGTATGGTTTTAACCCTTTCATGCACATATGACGCAGAGGTTGCCAGATTAGCAATAAGAAATAGAGTTCTCTCACTCTTATAATTACCTCTCCAAAATTAGTTTTCTGCCCACAGCTAACTCAAAGACAACTGCAGAGGTTGAAGTAACTAAACTAAAGGTTTCTAAATACCCCTGATGGTAACAAAGGCTTTAAAGTATCCCCAATAGGCTTAAAATCGCGTCATATGTCAGAGAGGATTAATAGGGTTTATTGGCGTTTGACCTGGTATGCATTCTCCTCTTTTTGTGAAAAGAGGATTTTCCGTTTCTTAGATGTTGGTTGTGGTGAGGAACGCTTGGGCACTTCTTTCCCTGGTTTCGATGGACACTCCGTCGATATTACTGCTATGCGGCATGCGTTTTCCTTCATCTCAATGGCTGGTGTCGCAGTTCTGTGTGGCATGGCTTTGTTGTGTTGATGTCCTCGTAGTTGATGCAAAGATGGAGAGTTAGGTGCTGGCGTGTGGTACACTTGTGTTAGTTGCTTCTTCGTTTGCTGTTTGGCTGGTTGTCCCTCGGTTGTGTCTGTTTCAGTCCCTCCTGCCACTCGGGATTTTCTTTGGTGATTTGTTATAGAAGACGTCTTTGCATGGCAGACTTCTGTAGCCTTCTCTTTCCGGGGTATTTTACTTCCCTCCCCATCATTGTAGGTACGTCACCGTGCCTCAAGTGAGAAGGTGAGAATGTTGTCCCGGCAGTTGAATGCAGGTAATGTATGGAGGAATTTCCACCATTCGAGGGATCGTAGGTCTGTAGGCTTGCAAGGGTCTACTATAACAGTTAATATCGCTGTTTTGTCTGCCATGAGGGTGGGTGTGATTGTCTCCTCGATGGTCCTGATGCGAAAGACTCGCCCTTCGCCAGCAGCCCACTTAACTCGTTTCACGTAAGGTGGGACGTCCGCCACGGTGGCTTCAGGTAGTGGGGTTTTGCTGGAGCAGGTAGGTGTTGGTGGTGCTGAAGTGCAAAGGTGAGTGATGACCTGATGGTCGACGGGGTGGTTATTACCTTTTGCGGACGCAAAGGTAGCAGGGATCAACTTTGGGCTGGGGAATGTGACAAACTTAGAGAAATTTGTATTTGTTAGGGAAGACATCCTTAGGGTTTTAGAAATGTGTGTGAGTGTTGTGTGGTTTGTTTTGATATCAGGAGAAAGGTGAGAAATCTGAGCTTGGTTTGGGAGAATAATGGGTGTAAAACGAATTGGACGTTTTACAAGCCGACCTTTACGAGTGCGAAAATTGGTTCTTATCGGCGGTCCTGGGCTGGATTCTGATGATGAAGAAGATGAGTGAGGGAGGGATGTTTTGTGGGGGCTGAGGTTGGGGGTGGTGGGGGGGAATATAGATTAGTCTGGGGTTCACTTTTCGTAGGTGCTGAACGAAGTTTGGGCGAAATGGTGGAAGGGAAAGGTGAGAGTTTAGGTGGGGCAAAGCGAGGTTGTGAGGGTGAGGAAACAGAGGTTGAAGGTTGAGGTGATAGAGTGATGGAGGGTGGTGCTGAGGCAGGTTTTAATTGTTTGAATAACGGTTTAGGAATTTCGGTGGATGGTTTGGAAGTTGGGTTAGTTGATGTGGGGTTTTTTTTCTAGTTGAAGGGAAAGATTGAGAATTGTTTTTTGTGGATAGAGGTCGTGGAAGAAGTTCGGGGTTTGAAGAGGAAGGGGAGGAGGATGAGGACTTATATTTGTGAGAGGTGGGAGTGGACACAGGCTGTGGGGTTGAGGGGGAAGTTTGAAGTCGTTTTCGTTTAGGAGAAGGTGAAGTTGAAGGTGAGGTTGAAGAGGTAGAAGGGGTTGTGTGACGAGAGTGTTTGATAGTGATGGTTTGTTTGGTGAAGCTATGGTGAGAAGGTTTTTTAGTAGGAGGTTTTGGGAGGTTTTTACTTCTGTTTGCTGCTTTGAGTTTTGTACGAGGTCGAAGTTTGTAGTGCAATGTCACAGGTTTTTCTTTTGAAGGCTTGCTGGTTGCGGTGTCAGTGTCTAATGCTCGGTTCACACATGCACGAATTAACGTCCCGTCCGTCCCCGACCCCTTATTTCGCCGTGCCTAGGCGGCGTCCTTTTTGTGCATTCATAAAATGGTCCGTGTGGGTCGGGGCAACTGCCAGAAAACGTGTTATGTCGGGACACCCATGGGACACACACAGACACATACGGGAGCAGTCGTCGTCTAGACGCCGACTAACGGAATGAGAACGGCGGCAAAAAAACGTTAGAACGGCCATCGTGGCCACATGGGGCCTCCAGATTGATGCCGTCCTGCCTATTTTCTTGGTCGGGGACGGACGGGACGTTAATTAGTGCATGTGTGAACCAAGCTTTAGGTGTTGGGGGGGTTTTGGGCATGAAGATGAAGGGGTAGTGTGCGGTGTATGAAGTGTGAAATCGGGCATCTTCTGTTTCTGGCTGGTGGTGTTGGTACTTGGTTGAGGTTGAGGTTTTACATAAGCTGGTGGAGGAGTTTTCAGCTGAGGTAGGGTCTCTTCGTCAAGGGTAGACTATCAGGTTTGTTTGGGGAGTATTGAGGTGGCGAGGTGTTGTCGTCTTTTGCTAAGGGCCGGTAAATTCTGACGAACCTGTTTCTATAAGTTCGAATTTCTCCATGATAATTGATGATTATTTGATAGAGATTCGGAATTTGCGCGATCTTATATGGCCCTGTGTAGCGAGGACCTAACTTGTTGGTAATGGGAAGCTTGGCTACCATCACGGTGTCCCCTATAGCGAACACGTTTTTGTGCTGGGTGACATCTTGTTTACTGTCCTGGCAGGTTTGAGCAGTGTGTAGTGTGTTTCTTAGGTGTTGTAAGGGGTCGACAGTTAGCTAAAACGTGGATGATTGTGCAAGATGGAGGAAAAGCAGTAATAGAGGGGCAACGCCGTACACTCTTTCATGGGGGGATATACCGTCTTCCCGTGGGCAGGAGTTCATCCCCCACTGGATAATTTTGATTTGTGATGGCCAGTCAGAGGTGTTTGAAGCGATCACTTGGATTCTTAGCTGGTTGTTGATGGTGCGATGGCTTCTTTCACAGATTGCATTTCCTTGGGGCCAATACGGGGAGGAGTGTTTAATTTTAATCCCGCATTTTTTGGTGAAAGCTTCCCATATTTGGCTGGTGAATTCAGGAGCGTTGTCGGATAATAAGGAGATGGGGAGTCCAAACACAGGAAAAATCTTGGTGACTAACAATTCGGCTATGGTCAGGGCGCTGTGGTCTTTTGCGGGGAATTTTGAATACACATCTACAAACGTGACCACAAATCATTTTCCATGGCTTGCTATAAATGGACCCATTACATCAAGGGACAAGGTCTGCCAAGGTTTGTTGGCTGAGAGTGTTCCTGCGGGTCCGGGAGTTTTGCATGTCTTTACCTAAGGTACATGGTTTGCAGGCTTCCGTGACTCGTTTGGCAATCCCGGAAGGGCTGATGGTCCAGTAACGATCTTGAAAAATGTTAAGCATCTTTTTCTGCCCTAAATGAATGCCGTTGTCTTTATGTATTGAGATCATGTAGTCCTGGGCTAACCGAGGTTCTAGGACTATGTGTCCAGATTCAGTGTGAAGTTGATCTCCCCAGCTAATTAGATTTTGGAACACGTATCTTGGTATCCAGGTTAGTTTGCTCTTTTTCACCCAGGATTGTATGAGAGTAGGTTCTGGTGGGGTCTCTGATTCTGGTTTGGGTAATACGGCTGGTGTAGAAATTTGAAAAGCTGCTATGTTGTTTGGAGGATGCTCTGGTACTGGTAGGCGGGAGAGGACATCGGCATTGGTGTGGAATTTTCCTGGTTTATCTCAAAATCGTATTCTTCCAGAGATTCTCGCCAAAGTACCAACAATGCTGAGTTGGTTTCACATTTCCTTAACCATTGTAGGGACTGATGGTCTGTTATAATTAATAATTTGGCCCCTAACACAAATGAACGGAAATTATTCGGTGCCCATATTACACCCAGGCATTCTCTCTTGGTGGCGGCGTAGTTCTGTTGGGCAGTGTTTAGTGTGGAACTAGCGTAGGCGATGACATGTTCTTTTCCATCCTGGACTTGTGCTACAACGGCTCCGATGGCGTAGAGTGACACGTCAGTATGTAGTCGAAAATATTGTTAGTAATCGGGAAATGCTACAGTAGGAGCTTACTCTAGTTTATCTTTTAGACTATTGAAAGCCGCATCTCTCTCAGGTGTCAATACAAATTCTGTGTCCTTGTGGGTCAGTTGGTGAAGGGGTCTAGCGATGGCTGCAAAGTTTGGCACAAAACGTCGGTAATAGGTGGCTAATCCGAGGATATTACATGGCCCAGGAAATCTACCAAATTTCGTGCAATATCGCACTTAGAGAGTTTCAGTTTCAAACCTGCCTGTCGGATGTGTTGTAGGACCTGTCTAAGTCATTGGAGATGCTCATGCCAGGTGCTCGAGTAGACAATCACGTCATCCAGGTAAGTGAGGCAGGTTTCTCACGTTAATCCTCTCAATACTGACTCCATGAGTCGGGAGAAGGTAGCTGGACCATTGCACAATCCAAAAGGCAACACGTTGAATTCGTAAAAGTGTCCTCCACTAGTCGAAAAAGCTGTCTTCTGCTGGTGTTCTGCTTTGATTGGGACTTGTCAATATCCGGCTTGCAAATCAAGGGTGGTGAACCACTTGGAGCCGTGGAGGGAGTCCATAGAGTCATCGATGCGGGGTAATGGGGTTGCATCCTTTATGGTGGCATCATTCAGATGACGATAATCTACGCAGAAACGCATCGATCCATCTTTCTTTTGTACTAACACGATGGGGGAGGACCATGGGCTGACGGAGGGGGTGGCAATTCCGGCGTCTAACATTTCTTGTACCTGCCGGTCTTCCTCTTGTCGTTGTACAGGATTCTTTCTGAGTGATGGTTGATGTAAGGGTGGCCCGGTAGTGTGAATTGAATGTTCTTCCATGTTCGTCCGTCCGATTTCGGTGGGAGGTTTGGCGAAGACGTCTTGGAATTTGTGCAGGACTTGTTGCATTTGATGTTTCTGCAAGTTGGTCAACGTGCTGGGAATGGTAGGTAGTGTCTCAGGTAGGGAGATTTATTGCGGAGTTGGAGTGATCTCATCAAAATTCTCGAGATCACCAATAACGAGTCCTTTGGGAAGAGTCAGTATGTCTTCAGAAAAGTTGAGTATTAATATAGTGTTTTAATGATATGAGACGATGGCGGGTTGAATCCGGCAATGATCTTGGTTGGTGGCTGGCGTGACGTGTGTCAGAATCATGCGCTTTTGAGGGATGGGTTGTAGAGGGACCCATTGTTGGTGGTGTGGGGGAATGGATATTTTATGTCTGGTGATGGCGGAGCTGATAATGATGGTAGAATTTGTGGGGGTTTGTTTCTTGTTTATTTGAGATTGTTTGGAGGCTTGGATGAGCTTCTTACTGGGTTTAAAATATAGGTTTGAGTCCCGGAGGGAAGAATGAAAACCTAATATTTAGTAGTGGCCCCAAATGATGATCAGTGATGATCTTGGGGTATTTGATGGGAGGATTTTGAAGTAATGGTTAAGGCAAACTGCTGTGTTTCAATTTCCCAGTCTACCCACGGACCTGTGCCCACCTGTCCCACCTACAGGACTGGATTGCCGGACTGATCGCTAACCGGAAGTGTATCCAGTTCCGGCGTTAACAAGGTAAGAGACTTAATGTCATTTAACCCGTCAGTCTTAGACCAATATGCGTGCAGAGGAGGCAGGTGGGAGAGCTGGTGTGGGGGAATAAACAAAATACTCATATGCATATACATTAGGGATTGCTTTATAGCCACATCTAAAATATTACCTGCAGTATCCTTTGCTCTCAGCTTCCTGTTCTTATTCATTTGAATGACCCACTCATTCGGAACCGGAAGCTCACCCGAGATTGTCTGTTGCGCACTAGAGGGATTTAAAGCCGTAATAGTAACCCATGAACAATCTGGACCGTAAAGGAGAGGCATAGGGCCTTTCTTTATCGGAACCTTCTCCAAAGGTGGGGGAATAATCACCCTTACGTTAGATGTAGTTAAAGTAGATGCAACTGGAAAACTACTAGCACACGTAGGTGTTGGAGTTACATTAGAGGTGGGAGGCGGTACGTTAGGAGGAGCAACAACCCTGGCAGTCTCCAGGGGTCGCACAGACACTATCGGAGGAGCTTCCGGCACGGTTGTGGGAGTTTCCAGTGATATTGTTGGGTTCTGAAACTTTTGTATCATGTTATTTAAAATATAGTCTAAGTCATCACGTGTCAGCTATTCATTCTGTGAACTCATAGATCTAGCCGAGCCTACCTCTGACCCTTCAGCAACCTGGTTGGGTTGAGCAGAAGATAAAGGTTCTATTTCTTCTTGCTCTTGACCTGTCACTTCCAATTCTTCCGGCTGTTGCCGGGTGCTAGCAAGTAAATGTTGTTCAAGGCCTACCCATGACATGTCAGGTACGGATGAAGGTACCGTCTCAATGTTCACACTATCCCTGTTATCCGCCGGGTATTGTCTACTAGTACCTGCGTGCACGGTTTCTGGGAGTCTCCACACACTACGAATTTCCTGTTCCACTCTAGTCTGTGAACTTGGAATAAACTGTGAACTTGGGTTATAACTGTGATGTTCACTCGCCGTGTACCCCCTGTACTGGTCAGCCAAGACTTTCGAAGACACCCCACGAGAATGACTAAGTGTTTTATCTATCCGAGGTATAGCAAAACTGAAATCTTGAGACCTTGAGTTTCTATCACTTGACCCGTCCCTGGGAGTTGACTCAACGTCCTCCGTCCCCACCTCTGAACTGCCAGATTAGACGTTAGACATGGTAGAGGTAGGGATGGAGGCCGGTGGACGCGACCCTGGCGTTTGCCGGTGCTGCAAGCTCGTCGCCTCCGTACGGGACTGTTTACTACCCTTCCCATCTGAACATCGGCCACTAGACGCCGCCAAGTCAGTTTTCCGTTTCTATTGAGTCTTTGAAGTGTTTGCCGATAACTTCGTAGACCTCTTGATAGGCGATCTCGACCTGGACCTTGGTTGGTCGTCTCGTGGAGATGGTGACCGCGCTCTCTTACGGCGGCCGGGGGGGGGGGAGGGGGGGGGTTGCCTGAGTTGAAGAGTCACTACTATCACTGCTGTTTACTGATGCTTTCGAAAAAACTTTAGGCTTAGTTTTAGACTTAGAACTGGACCGGGAAGGAGTTTTATGAACTTGAGATTTAATAATCAACAGGTCCCAAAGCGCTTCATCATCGCAATGGAGTGCTTTATGAGCTATGTCTTTGGTGTAGTTATTAAAAGTAGATTTAATCTCTTGCAAGGCTACTAGGCATGACGGATCTCATTGATCAAGAAGACCACTCCTGAGGTCTATGCAAATCCTGCATTTCTTGGACATCCAGACGCCTCTGGAGCGGTCCAGACACTTAATACATTTAACACAGAGTTTATGGTTAAAGACCGGAATTAATAAACACGTAGGAGTAGAGCACAGAGTGACTAAAGGCGGCATGATGGTAACAAAACGAACCCCCCCCCCCTCCCCCCCGCCGGGATCGGCCCCCTTCCTTGTGTCCTGTGCCGAGGTTGTTGTGCTCTGATCTGGAAAGAAAATTTCCAGGAATCAATGCTCATAAGGATAAACCGAAACATTCACATACCACTTTACCCCAAATACACCGGAAAACTAGATGTAGCAACACATTGCTACTCTAATTTCCCGTCATACTTTTCTTTGAAAAGACCCCGAAGACCTTTTCTACGAAGGTTAATAACGGCTTATCTATGACCATGTGTCACCGACTCATACATTTAGATTAAACCTTTCGGATGTTTTATTAACTAACGGTTCATCTACGAAGACCTGAGTGATAGTTAATTACCCCACTGGACTTTTCCGCCGGGCGGAGTTAAAGTCGTTCTACGCCGAGTGAGGCAATCTATATAGGTGAGTTCTTTCCGGCCGGGCCGAAAACACTCTCTTTTGGACCTTCACTTCCACCGGGAGTCTAGTGGTACTACTGACCACGCCGGGTTTATTGGATCTATTCCCTGCTCGCCTTTGAGGCGAGCCTCCGGCATCAATGCCCGATAAAAGATCACCGGAGGGAAACACCAAACCTTGCGACTGCTGACTTGTCCGGGCAAGGGCAGCCATTCACAAAACCCACACCAAATAAGTCAGAACGTCTCCTGACACCCTTCAATCATGTATAATAGCACCACATGACAACAAAGGATATATCTTAAGGCTAAAACTTATTATATAATTAAGCAATTAATAATACCTCCTAGCCGTAGATAAATAACCCCTAACTGAAGCTGGCCACGAGGCAGACGGTAAGTATCACGACGAAAAGGACAACCTTACCTTCCAAGACGACACAGCAACCAGCAAACACGCGTCGCCCCACGCCAGAGGGAAAAAGCAAACTCGTACTCTGGAAAGTTCCCCACCACGTGGGACAACTCTTAGACCAGAGCGTCTGCTAAATAATTATAACACACGTTACCCCCATCTGATAGATGGCAAGTAATTCAGCTCCGCGTATATATAGCCTCCTAAATAACTAGATAAGAGCAAAGCTAGAGCTAAAAACATAAAATAAAAACAAAGGCAAGCGTGTCCCAAAGCAGACCGCATGGACGCCTAACACTGTACCCTATTTTAACACTTCCTGTGGACGTGCCAATGGGGCCGACCGTCCTAACTAATCTAAACCTATTCTGGAACATCTCAGATAAATACATATGAGCAAAAGACTCACTAGAGACGAAAGAATGCAGAATGAAGTGAAGGACGGACTAGGCACGTCTACTCAGCAGGGAAAAGAAGGCAGTATGACGCAACTCAGTTCATCGTCTCGGATAAGAATCCACAGTAAGACACCCACAAAGTTGGGAAGCTTTATTATAGCATTTCTTAAGTAGATTTATATTTTTTATTTTTAACAAAGTTTTTTCGTAGTGAGTACCCAATCATAATGACGATTCCATAAGAGAATGAGCGTACCCTTATGATGTCGGCACTCTTTCTCCCTGTGGCGGGTTGTTTCAAACAGGCTGACGCGGACGCTTGAAAGAGAGCTATTAAGTAATAGGCATATCGTCAATGATTTCAGGGCCACTACTAAATATTAGGTTTTCATCCTTCCCTCTTGGACTCAAACCTATATTTTAAACCCAGTAAGAAGCTCATCCAAGCCTCCAAACAATCTCAAATAAACAAGAAACAAACCCCCACAAATTCTACCATCATTATCAGCTCCGCCATCACCAGACATAAAATATCCATTCCCCCACACCACCAACAATGGGTCCCTCTACAACCCATCCCTCAAAAGCACATGATTCTGACCCCCGTCACGCCAGCCACCAACCAAGATCGTTGCCGGATTCAACCCGCCATTGTCTCGTTATCTCGTCGTCGTTATTGTGGACTCTTAACATTTAACACTTTTATGAATTGGCATAGAGTTGTTATTGTGGACTCTAACTTTTAACACTTGTATGAATTTCCTATATAACACTTTAACACTGAGTGAACCGAGGGTGCTTAGTAATATTTTCCACTATAATTTATTTAACCTTATCACTGGCTTATTTCTGTAGATTTTCTAGTATATTCCTATAAGGGGTTGCTCTAGGAATAGTAGCTGGTCTCTGGTATCTTGTAGTCTTCTGGGTCTCCGTGGGCCGTCTAGGTTGGCCTGTTGTGTGAAGTGGTACGTTTACAGATGGACTATTAACTTAGATCTTGAATGAAGTTACACAGTTAGAACTCATGTGCTATGTGCTTCATCGAACTAACGATAGTATATCTTATGGTAGTTTTAAGGATTCTCGTCTGTTCTGACCTATAGTCGTTGGTGAAGTGTTGTTCAAGTACTCTCGTTTTAGGGTCATAAATCTAATGCCTCAGTTATGAACGGATTAGCAATAGATTGGACTAACGAGAGAATAGCAATATGGTGTGGGCCAATATTACCTAACTCATCTGTCTCTGACCTTTATATGAGGTTCAAAACACCCGTTCGTTGTTCGTGACAGTGCACATATCAACACTGGTTCCTCCACAGAAACAGTAACTCCACCAGGATAGGGCGGGGTGGCCTAGCTATCCTTCACTAGAATAGAGCTAAGTCTAATGCAGGACTCCGGGATGCTAGAAGTCAAGTCATAGGACTTGGGCACTCTTTAGACTAGTTGGGTAAGTTGGCTGTGGCCGTAATACCTTCCGTAGAATAGAGCTAAGTCTAATGCAGAGCTTCGGGATGCCGAAAGCCAAGTCAAGAGACTCTGGTAGCTCTTTAGACTAGTGGGAATAGTTCGGCTATGGCCGCAGTCCCTCTACTAGTATAGAGTTAAAGTCTAGTGCAGAGCTTCGGGGTGCCGAAAGCCAAGTCATAAGACTTCAGGACTCTTTAGGCTAGCAAGGTAAGTCGGCTGTGGCCGTAATACCCTGACTAGGATAGAGTGCTGGCTTACGCAGGACTTCGAGGTGCCAAAAGCCAAGTCATTAGACTTTAGTACTCTTTAGGCTAGTGAGGTAACAAGTCATAAGACTTTAGTACTCTTTAGGCTAGTGAGGTAACTCGGCTATGGCCGTAATACCTATACTAGGATAGAGTGCTTGCTTATGCAGGACTTCAGGATGCCGGAAGCCAAGTCATAAGACTTTAGTACTCCTTAGGCTAGTGAGGTAACTGGGCTGTGGCCGTAATACCTATCTAGGATAGAGTTATTGCTTATGCAGGACTTCGGGATGCTGAAAGCCAAGTCATAAGACTTTAGTACTCTTTAGACTATTGAAGTAAGTCGGCTGTGGCTGCAATACCTCTCTAGAATAGAGTTCTTGCTTATGTAGGACTTCGGGATGCCGAAAGTCAAGTCATAAGGCTTTAGTACTCTTTAGACTATTGAAGTAAGTCGTCTGTGGCCGTAATACCTCTCTAGAATAGAGTTCTTGCTTATGTAGGACTTCGGGATGCCGAAAGCCAAGTCATAAGACTTAATTAAATTAAGGACTCTTTAGACTATTGAAGTAGGTCGGCTGTGGCCGTAATACCTCTCTAGAATAGAGTTTTTGCTTATGTAGGACTTCGGGATGCCAAAAGCCAAGTCATAAGACTTTTCCTCTCAGTCAGCAGGGTAGTCGGCTGTGGCCGTAAACCCAACTGCTAGGGCAGGTTAATTACAATGCCTGATTAAACGTGGCTGTGGTCAAAATCCAATAAGCCTTGTAATTGCTTAATTTGTTCAAATTTTCCCCGCCTAATTATTACCTTTACTGAGATGTGTCCGCTCCCTTCTTGAGCAGTATAGGGACATGGGGATATACCTCTTAGTGGTGCGGAAAGTCCTTCTTGCTCTGGCAGTAGTGTGAATGGCCTATTCATTTACATATTACGGGTCTATCAGAGTTCAATAAATTGTTATCACAGTGGAAACATAAAAGCAATAATAGTGGCTTATATTAACATCAGAATAAAGTAAGGACATGTGGTTCTTAGTATATTAAGACATGAATGAGCATTTTTAGCTGGTAAATTCACAGGTAGCGATTCACAAGGAGCGGAGATAAAACACGAACGCTGTGATGCGCACGGTCAACATAACATATATTGTTAGTTCAGTTATTTGTGACGATAGTAATAGTTTTGGTCAGGAATAATATTGTGAGAACTAAATAGTAAATAATATTCTTATAATAAGCAAGGAAATTATATGTTGATGCTTTTGTAGAAGGAAGCATCTGCTAAGGTAATAATAACATAGTAGCCTACATGGATCATGTGTTCTCGACAATAATAAGCGAACTGATCGTGGAAAACATCATAGAAAATACATAGTGGATAGTGGTATCACAAAAATAATGTAAGGCTAAGGTAATAATAATGTTGTGAGGGGGAAGCATCTGGTACGGAGATACGCAAGAAGGCTGTGATGCGCACTGTTACAAATACACTCTTGGTTACTTGTTTTAGTTACTAAAATGTGACAAAGTATAGTTGGAATAACATTATAAACATGTTCAGAAGAAATAATATAATTATTTAATATTTGCAATTAGGTGTAAAAAAATGTATTCACAGCAGTTTTACATAGTAGGCTACATGTCGGTAGAGTTCAGGCATGGTTTAATAGGGCTATTGGCGTTTGAGCTGATATGCGTTCTCCTCTTTTTGTGAAAAGAGGATTTTCCGTTTCTTAGATGTTGGTTGTGGTGAGGAACGCTTGGGCACTTCTTTCCCTGGATTCGATGGACATTCCGTCGATATTACTGCTATGCGGCATGTATTTTCCTTCATTTCAATGGCTGGTGTCGCAGTTCTGTGTGGCGTAGCTTTGTTGTGTTGATGTCCTCGTAGTTGATGTAAAGATGGAGAGTTAGGTGTTGGCGTGCGGGACACTTGTGTTGGTCGCTTCTTCGTTTGCTGTTTGGCTGGTTGTCTCTCGGTTGTGTCTGTTTCAGTCCCTCCTGCCACTCGGGAGTTTCTTTGGTGATGTGTTATAGAAGATGTCTTTGCATGGCAGACTTCTGTAGCCTTCTCTTTCCGGGGTATTTTACAGAGTGTCCTGTTAGTTTTGTCAAATACATTAATTATTGAAAGAGTATATACTTCTAAGTAGAAAATGTTTTATAACCATACAATTTTTTCCGCGTCAGTGTTTGGTAATTAAAATACCCAGGGAACGAAAATCCCCGGGAACGAAATCCCCGGGAACGAAATAAACAAGGAAGCGCGACCACACCCAGGACGGGAATGTCAGGGTCGCTCACCCTGGCAACGGAAGAGAATGTCCGAAGTAGGGTTGACTAAATCATATTGAGACGGCCCATACATTTTTTTATTTTTATTTTTTTTATGTGATTGAGGGAGACAAAAGGCAGAACTGCCTATAGCGAGTGCCTCCCCCATAGTTGAAAGAGTGACAGGGACAGAGTCAAGGGATGTTCGAGCCAAAATGCCTGGACACACGGAGTTTGAAGCAATTTAAGTCATAGGAAGAGGAAAAGACTGATTCTGGGAGAGAGTTCCAGAGCTCAGCTGTTGTCATTATAATGTAGAAATGTAGATGTCTTTATCCACAGATTAACTCTTTTATTCATTTTCCTCAAAAACACATATTTATACGTCTTCTTAGCAAGAAACGATCCTTTTAGTAAACAAAACACATTATCTTCCTTCGTGTCTTTATATGAGCCCTTGATGTCGAACTACTAGTAACAGCTCTAATAAGTTACAGAGTATTAACCCGGCAGCTGCCGGGAGACTCTTAAGAGGTTTTACTGGGCGACTGCGGGGAGACTCTTAAGATCCTTGGCCTAAAAAAAAACTTTTAAACGGCCCCAGTAGCAACTTGAGTTTTTTTTTTTTTTTTTTTTTTTTTACCCCTTGGCCATGCCTTATATCACTCCTCCACATCCCCTCCTTTCCTCCTTTCCCCCCCCCCCTTCAATTATCACCTATTTTCCCTGTTATTCCCTTATTCTTTGGTTTATTTTCGTGTTAACATTAGCGAGTCGCTTGCAGGGCGTGGTCATCTGTGTGTCCATGCGTGGGAAAGAGAGAGAGATAGAGATAGTGGCCTCAGTCAGTCTCTCTCCAGGCCTCGTGAGAGGAGGGTGTGACGGCGGCTGGCTCACACTTCATGAATGAAACTCTCTCTTTCAATTCGCGATTTTGACCATCCAAACACTTTTTCCACTTGTTTTATTGTTGTAATATGTTACTATCTTCATATTAAACGTAAAATAGGCGCATATAGATAAATAAATATTAATGATATTTATGGTAAAATAACGATTTTAGTGAGGAAGCAGCGTAAATACCTACGCACAGCGGCATGGTGTATATTACAGGGGCTGCGCATCTGCCAAGTTAATGAAACGAAGATTAGGATACCTATCATTGTTGATGAATGTATGTAATTAGGTAAGAACCATGTCCCACAATATTAATATTATGAAGGTTATGATACCTACCATTTTTGATGTGTTATTTATGTATGTATGTAATTATGTAAGAACTATGTCCCACACACAGATTATTTTTTTCTATTTTGTTAATAAACACATATGTACACGCCTTCTATAATCATACAACTCTCTATATTAATTTCAAACAAACCACACACGCTTCTTTCTCAGGGTTTTGAAAACCAACGAACCTTGCCTTTATTGTCACAAGATAAGCAGAGTTGACCATCAGACGTACCAACCCCGCAGGTCGTCAGTTATAGTATTAGAACCTAATAACAATCGTTCTAGCATGAATTGTATCTAAGAAACCATCGTCTTATCTATGGGGAATCAGGTTAACATGATCTGAACACTTTAAAGTTACATAGGAACCATTGTAAGCCGTGCTGGGAAATTCACAATTTTCACAACTCGAGAGGCTAGCAAATGTGTGACAGACTTGACCCCTGGAATACCAACTAACCTCCACCCATAAGAGTCTTAACACGCTAAGGAAAATACTGGGAGATATCATTTGAACTTAGAAATGATAAATGTTTACTCCACGAAGACAAAGTTCACTTAATCAACTATTCCTAAAGTAAAGTTTAAGAACACAGCCTAATTTAGAAAGACATAAAAAGCACACGCACGAGGCTAGTGACCCGCGACCCCCTAGTGACCCCCCAGGGCTACCAGCCTAACCCTCTTGCCAGCAAGTTAGGAATATTATGCAAAATATATGTCCTCTATGTACTATCCTTAAAATAACCACTAACATATGTTCCAGAAGTAGAAGACGATTGACTTATATATGTTTTACTAACCATATCAGTGCACCACTTCTATAGAAATAAATAGTACGTTCTCGGGGTCAGGCAACACCAAGTTCTAAACCCCCTTTCCCCCCTCTTTGTAAACAAGCTAGCTGGACCGCGACCCTCCAGTGACCCCCAGGGCTGCCAACTTAACACTCTTGCCAGCAAGCTAGCAATATTATACAAAATATATGTTCTCTATGTTCTACTTCTAAAATAATAACTAACTAATGTTTCAGAAATAGACGATGACTTACTTATATAACTTTTACTAACAATATCAGTGCACAGCTCCTATAGGAATAAATAGTATTTTCTCGGGGTCAGACAACACCGAGTTTTAAACCCCCTCCCCCCTTTTGAAAACTATATAAGCCCAGGGAAATGAGAATAAGGCAAGTAGAACTAATAGTAGACCAGCCAAGGATCAAAATTGTGACTTTTACCTGCTTGGAATGTTAATAGCAGGCACCCATGCTAAATCAATCAGTCATAGGTCAGACAGAAATACTAGGGTGGATGCCACTAAATTTTTTGACCTTAAAGGTCAAATCAAGGTCATTTTGTGGCCGAAAAAGGTCAAATTTCTAAATCATCTAAACATAGTCATGTTATACATCAAAAGAAAGGTATGGAAGAGACAAACAGTTTGGTACTCTTTTTAGGTCAGAATGTTGACCTTAAAGGTCAATTGAAGGTCATTTTGTGGTCCAAAAAGGTCACATTTCTAAATCATTCAAATATAGTCATGTTATATATCAAAAGAACTGTATGGAAGAGACAAACAGTTTGGTACTATTTTAAAGTCAGAATATTGATCTCAGAAGTAGGTCATGTAGGTCAAAGTCCACCCTAGTATTTCTGTCTGACTTTGACTTATTGATTTATCATGGGTGCCTGCAGCTAACAATCCATGCAAATAAAAAAATGGTAAGCCTTTTTGCTTCTTAGTTGATCTACTTTAGCATTAGACAAATGAATATATTTAAAAACAAAATTTGCGCGTTGCACATGAAGCTCCAGAGCATCACGTGTTGGAGGGAGCAATTCCAGGCCTTTCTTTGCTTTGCTGAACATGTTCAATCTTGCACTGTCAACTGTTTGCAGCCCTGGACATCCATAGAGGTTGCAAACAAACTGTTCAATAGGTCCAAGCTCACCATCACGACCAATCCCTTCTACCAAACGTGGGTTTTTCAAAAATGTTTTCCAGCAGGTCTTTTTCCCAAAACACTTATCAGTTCTGCTTTATTGGTTGAATTCATTTCTCCTCCAGTGTTTGCCAGGGAAAGTGGGATTGGTGACAGTTCATGTTTCAGGATATTTGTCATTGTCACTTTCTACCTGCAGTCACCGCATTCAAGACGTTGAAGCAATTTTCGGTCTGCTTTAATAGTCTTTTGCACATTCTCTTTACTTGAGACAGTTGCTTTGTAGATATTTGCAAATGTTTTGGACCGATTTTTTGAGAGCGGATAATGAAATCCCACTTTCTGATCCACTAATCGCTCTGTCACATTAGCCAGCATTTGCCTCTTTCCTCTGTTTTCAGCAGTCAGAAGATCATTGGCTATATCTTCTGGAGCGGTATCCTTTGTTGCCAGTGACACCAGGGGAATGCTTGACTCAGAAATAGGTGGTCTATTGTCAGATTGTGTGTAAACTCTGAAAACATCAAATCTTGTGAGCTGTGACACCAATTTTCTCACATCTTCAGTGTCACGTGTCATCCGGCTTGGACGGCTATCAGAACGTATAAAAACCTCTTCTTCTTCGTCATCTTCCAAGTTGAACAAAACTTTCATATCCTGTGTGATGCGCGATCGTTCTGACCATGTGATACAAAATTTGTCCCTTGCTTGGTCATTCCTGGTTATTCCAATTATTCCATTGTGCATCTTGCATGTTTTATTGATCCATTCTGTTACCTGGTCCACAGGAACTTGGTTGAAGCGCTTTTTGGTCATCTTCACAACAAAGTTACCATCTATGAATTCAGCGTGAACTTCAGGAGCTGATTTCTCAAGAAGCTTCATATTTCAATAATAGATAGGTCCCCATCTTGCATAGTTTGTGTGGTCATAGATGGTGAGCCACGGCAGCATGGCAGAAAAAGACTCCAAGTGAAGAATCCAATTACCATCTCTCTCTGCCCTGATGAAGTCCAGAAGAATCTCAACCATACTCATGTAGTCCAGCCACAACTTGTAATTAGGATTGCTTAAGTACTTTTTGTCAAATTCACTCAAGAGTCCTTTCACATTCTTGTCACTGAGAACATCAGAAAGCTGGCCAACTGCATTGTGGAGTGCATTTCTGTCAGTAGCAGCCTTGTTTTTACACTCATCAGCCACATTCTGGGAAAGTGTCGAAACCTGCGAAGTGAGCTCCTGTTCAGTTTCAATGATCCACGATTTGAACATTGACAACTTTATGTGCCACAGAGCTTCATATGTCAGCACATGTCCTCTCACTGCCCGGTAGTATGCTTTTCCATCCAGCATGGTTTCAGTTGTGTTGGTTCCATACAAGCCAGATTCTGTCCACAGGTCATCCAGCCCAGCACTCTCCATGTGCTGACCGATCGCTTTCAAGAAGTTGAAACAGATATGAAGGCCACTCATCAGAAAAATGACATTCTCAAACTTAGGATTTTCCCAAACAATTTCCTTGCCTCTGCTGTACAATGGTTGATCTGCCGTGATAATGGTGTATTTCTGTCCCATGTGCCTTGAAATAGCCCTGAAGCGATTGAGCACTGTTGTGATAGTATCATTATTATCCGCTGGTGCCTGAAGAATGGGCAACATCCCTGCAGTAGTTACTGGAGGGTCAACAATGCTTGTGGCTTCGTTCAATGCTCTCCAACCAGGAACAGAAGGATCATCTTTGTCATCACAAATCCTGGACACCAACCAAGTCAAATCCTTCACTTGTGCCTTCTGTCTTTCTTCATCTTTTGTTCCAAACCAATCCACTTCTATCTTGGAAGCACCAGTGTATGATGGTGATGATCTGTCTCCTGCTGGCATAGTTGCATGGTCAAGTGTCTGAAATGCCTGTAAAGAATCCGGTTTTATTGCTCTTGATCTCTGGATGCGTGTTCTCTCATTCCTCTGCTGCGGTGCTGGTGCTCTCTGCCACACCAACATCTGTGTGCAGTGAAACGTATTTTTGCCATCTAGAGTTGCTTCCAGCACATCAATGTTGTCGCATGAGCAGTGGATCATTCGCTCTTTGATTATATTGTCTGGAATATAGACGTTGCCATTTTCCACAAATCTTTGAAGAATGTTTTGAGCTATCGATGTATCAATTCTTCGAACTGTATCAATACCAATGGTATGGTTCGCTGCATGGAAGAGATTCAAAAGTGCCTCAGAACGTGTAGCTTGGTGGAGTGCAAGCCCTAAACCAATATGTTTTGGTGTCAACTTTCGTTTCCTAGATACTGCATACACAATGTCTTGAGCAATGCTGCACACACTCTGCTTGATAATGTTGTCTTCTTCAATTCCCTCATGAAGATCATCCGCATCACTGAACAGTAAACGTAGAAATAGATACAAGCTGTTTGGGATAACTTGTGCAACATGTTCTTGATCAAGTCCTTGCCAACTGCTGGAATGACCAGGACTGTCTGATAGATCTTTTCTGATTCTTAGTGCCACATGTACCATTTCTTGATAGATATTTCCTTGATTAAATCCAACAGTACCAACATCTTCATTGTCTGTGGATTCCGAATCTGAGGATAAACCACCACGATGATGACTTCTTGATAATGACTCTGATATAATGAAGTTAGGCTTTTCACCAGGGTACATTATTGGTGCTCTATTTGAAAGAGGTTTGACATATCCTGCCTTTGAACCGCATTTTCTTAACCTTTTTGTAGGTGGTTATTCTGGACTGGTAACTCTTACGAACAGGGATGTTTCTCTCAGTACACATGTCCTGGTATCTGCGCCACACAACTGCCATGTCATAAGTCTTACCTCTTGAAAGCCCAATGTATAAATCATAGCACAACTTCATCATGCACTCGTCCAGATCTGGTTCAACTTCTTGAGGCATTCCTTTAGTGCGTCGTTCGAATGTCACTAAGCAGGCCAGATGATACAGGCCATCAGCTGCCATCAAGTCACTGACACCAGAGAGTCTGACGGACATCACTGGATCAGATTTAGCTCGTTCAATCAGTGCTGTGGATTTATTTGTAGTTTCTACCCGGGGAAGTTTCTTACTTGAGATCTGTGCCTGGCAAAACATACAGAGCTTCCAGTCAATAGTTGTCAGAGAACTTCTTCTTGTTGGAGCTGTGCTGTTTGAGCTGGTAGATGGTTTAGATGCTGGTTGTCGCCGATTCCGTAGTCTGTCCAGTTTGCTCTCCGAAGTAAACACAGAATAGCAGGATTTGTGCCACCTAATTTCGAGAGAGTTAAAATTATCCAACGAGAGTCCATCTAGTTTGTCCAGCACGTCTGAATACATATGGTCACCCAATTTCCTTTTTTGTTGTGCAACATCTTTGGTTCTGTTTTTTCCATCGGTGGAGGCTTGCCGAAGGTCGCCTGAACTGCCTTCACAAAAGAAGCACACATTCTTGTTTTTAGAGTCCATGTGGTGCCTCTTTGTGGCCCTCCTGCTGGAATCTTTGTGGCCCTCCTGCTGGAATCTTTGTGGCCCTCTTTGTGGCCCTCCTGCTGGAATCTTCACTCATAATTATTGTGTCATCAGTTCACAGCCTGCAAAAGAAATGAAAATGTTAATTCAGTTGCATACAGTAAACTGCATACTGCATACAGTTTATACATTCTAATATTGTATGCAGTGTATAGAGTTTAAAATTGTAGTCTCAAAATTCAGCTAGGCCATACATTCATTTTGATATTTAACAAAATGGCATTGAATTGACCTTTAAGGGCAACAATCTGACCTACAAATAGTACCAAACTGTTTGTCTCTTCCATACCTTTCTTCTGATATATAACATGGCTATATTTAGATGATTTAGAAATTTGACCTTTTTCGGCCACAAAATGACCTTGATTTGACCTTTAAGGTCAACATTTTTAGTGGCATTCACCCTAGTATTTCTGTCTGACCTATGACTGATTGATCTAGCATAGGTGCCTGCTATTAACATTCCATGCAGGTAAAAGTTTTTTTTAAAGCCTTTTTGCTTCTTGGCTGGTCTACTATAAGCTTTCTTAAGATTGGCACCCCACTCTGAAGAAAGATTTATTTTTACCCTATTCAGAAACAGTTATTGATAACGGCAACCCGAAGTCCTTATACTGTCTGTGAATATATAAACTTTATTTCAGGATCTTTGTTATTTGTGGCAACCCAATCACTTAACATAGAGAGCTTTAATAGTTATATATATATAAGTACTAAAATCATAAAGTGGTATGTCCTCCTCCACTGTCCTCCAATGTTTTAATATCTTTAATGGTGCAATAGTAACCTATTTATGTTTAACCTTATTATTCCTGGCACCCCAGAAATTAATATAGTTATATTTATTGGGTTAACTTCAGTATAGTGAAAACGTTGAAAGACACAGGCAACCCTACCTTTCATAATTTTTCTATTAAGAAGTTATACTAGCATTTTCTCACAGAGATCTAAGGTAGAAAGATCTTTTGTGTTAGAAGGGTTTAGCGAGACACCCTCACGGGCACTCTGCATATATAAATCCTGGGCGCAAATTGTCTGTGGCACCCCACCAGGATTTGCGACTAAAAGGTTAACACCGCCCCGAGTTCCTTGAACCTTTTATAAGTGTTAGAGACAGTCAAGAAGAGCCATTACCTAAGCTCTTCTTGCGTTAGTCCGATATTATGTTAATCCGACAAGACCTGAGACATAATATTTAGAACCTCATTTCAAGAGTACCTGAACAGAACTCCATCAACGATTAATATAAAGGTCAGGATAGTCAAGTATTTGTTGGAAGCTATATGCCGAGAATACTTGCGTTAATCCGATATGGTGACCAACTGTTTCTCCACTAGTTACGGAACCATATTTAAGACCCCAAGCCCATTAATCCAACTGTAACTTCTTCACACGACCGGCCAACCTGGATGGCCCACGGAGCATCAGAAGAAATATCAACTAAGTGCATCTCTCCATCAAGAAAAGAAATAATATAGAAACTACTTTAATTCAGTATCAGTGACGAGATACCAGAATAGTTATAGTTCAAAGTGACCGAAATAAATAGAGTTCTTAATACCTTGAAATATGTGAAAAGTGTATAAAAAGTGTCCTTCGAAGTTAATATATAAAGAAACATAAATATCAAGACGTCCTAGAAATAACGATCTTTAGTACGACGTTTTCGGGTGGATGGGACTCGTTAGCCTTGTTTGGTCGGCAGCCCATCTAGGGGAGACAACCTTATAAAAATCCGGGTGGATGTGACTCGTCAGCCTTGGTCGGCAACCTGTCTAGGGGAGTAAACCTGATACAAATCCATACTGCTTACCTAAGGGTAAGGCAGGTTAGTGGATGGATTAGCCGAACACCACTGTAGAAAAATAGTGCTAACAAGATACAAAGGGCCTCGGAGTCGGATGGATCCTAAATTGAGTGGACAATCCTTTAAGTCTTTCAGTAAACTGGCTCGGGTTGTCCCTCTTACAGGGAAGAGGTCCGCTTGGGGGCATTCTGTGTATGGCCACCCTCATTAAGGGGAGTAAGGCATCCGGCAATAGATAGATAGATAGATAGTACGACGTTTTAACTCGAAAAATAATCAATATACCAAATTAAGACAGATTTTTACCTATTCATCAACTCATATTTCCGCCAAGTGAAAAATATACAGTCCGTCCAACATGAACTTTGAATTATAGAAACGAAGTGTTACAGTATCTAGTGAATATCTTAATCATAATAGCTTATGTGTTCACCTATAAAATATGTCTGTGATACCCGTAGTACGATACTAGTGAATTTATTTCAAATAAGAAAATTTACATACCGGTACACCTTCATGAACTCTAAAAATATCTCAGTGGATACCATAATATATTGGAGCTTGCCCAACCACCATGCTCCCTCATTGGCCGAGGAAAAACGCTCCAAGACATGATGTCACGGCTGGCAGGCTACCGCATTGGCCGAGACGCTCGCTCGGGTTATCACCCCCTCCCCATTGAGTGGCCCAAGACTAAAGAAAAAGGAAACATGGTCACAGGCGTTCCTCCAAGCTTCAAAAAATCTGAAGAATCAAGATCCAGGTCATGCAAACCTGGAAGCCCTGTGATTGGCTGGCAGCAGACACCTCGATCTTCCAGCCGGCCTAATAAGGACCCCTCCTCCACCCCTCAGCCACAGTCGCCGCTGATCCCTCAGACTCAGCTTCTCTCCTCTCCCTGCAGCCCAAACCCCCTCCTACAGCAGTACCAAAGCCAGCTGGCATGTTTGGGAGCTCCAAAAAAGCAATGCTAAAAGAGATAATTTGTTGGACTCAGGCTCAGAATGTTCTAAACTGCCTTCAAACCTCCCCCAGCCACTGCTGCAACTGTCCCCCACTGTCAACTGCCCAGAACTGTTGGAGCTACAAGCACTAATCCAGCACCACAACCTAGGTGCCCCAAATGTTTATTTTACTGAGCTGATGACGCATTGGGAGACCGAACTACCAAAGGGTCTTGAGAGAGGTAAGCCAGTCCAGTGACTGAGGCACTCAACCCCC
Organism: Paralithodes platypus; assembly: GCA_032716605.1. NCBI lineage: Eukaryota > Metazoa > Arthropoda > Malacostraca > Decapoda > Lithodidae > Paralithodes > Paralithodes platypus. Next base: position 39,640,421 of record CM064528.1, on the reverse strand, counting down.
CACTACTGAGACCGCCCATGACGATGCCCATGAGAGAGAGATCTGCACCCGATGCCCCAGTTTGAACCTAGATAACCTAGTCAGCTAGAAATTTGCTTCCCACAAGGAGACAAGATTGACGAGCTAGTCAACAGGAAATATAATTAGCTTAAAACACTGATCTAAACTTCCCTATAATAAACACAAAATCAAGTTAGAATCCGTTGAGCCCTCAGCAACGGATATTAGGAAATTGCAAAATTAAATTAGAGCCTGGAATTGCTAATGAACTGTACAGGTTAGACTGCCCCACTCCAGGCATACAGGCTCAAATATATTAACAAACAGAGTTCTTTGGAACACAAAGTAATATTATCTTATTGCATAGTAATTGAGAGAGCTATCCAAAGAGAGCTAATTACAAATTGTATAAGAATCCCTTACTGTTATCACGATAGGATCATTCACTGTTTACCTGTTCTGCCTGAGTTCATTATTGCTTTTGTTAAAGAGTTAAATATTTGTTTATATTAAAGAGTTAAACACTTGCTTATGTTCAAGAGTTAAACACTTACTTACATTGAAGAGTTGAATACTTGCTTATGTTGCAGAATTAATCTTTTCTTAAAATAGCCTTAAAATACTTGCATAGCATTGGTCGATAGCGATGGTCTCAGCTCGGTAATCAGGCAATGGTTAGGATAATATAAAACAGTTTTGGGATGATAACCATGAGTAGACAATTTACAGTATGGCATCAGTCGCAAACTTCCAGCACATATGTTTCTACCCATCCGCCTGGGAAATATGCTTAAGCCCGTGGCTCCAACTCTTAGACGTTAGAGTAAATACAATGACAGAAATAACAAACAAACAAAAAGTAGAACTAGTGTTGTCCTTGTTGGGAGTCCATGCCCAGCATGTGATTGGGTCTATTGATGCCTCAACTTCATGGGAGAATGCAAAGAAAACAATCCTGGCAGCAACCGGGTTGGCCCTGACGCCTGATGAGGTAGAAACCTGAATTAGAGCCCTAAACTGAGATACTGACTTAGATTCATTCCGAACTCAAGCCCTCCAGTTGTACAGGATTGCAGATCCTGAATTTGTACAAAAAGAACTCAATAAACTAGTATGGGCCTCGATCATTTCCCGTGACATCTGCGTACACTTTGTGGACAAAGAGCGAACCACATTAGCACAGGACCTAAATACCTTAAAAGCATAAATGTCAAGCATTCCCACCCCTGCTACTATTGCTCCTATCAGATGCATTGCCTTTTCCCCCGCTGAGTACCCCAAAGAACCCCATCCCAAAACTCAGAACTCAGATGATGACGATGATGATTCAGATAATGCAGAATGTATTGCCCTCTTTTATTCTTTTTTCTTTTCTATGTGAATATTGGAGACAAAAGGCAGAACTGCCTGTGACGATTGCATCCCCCAGAGTTGAAAGAGTGACAGGGCCCTCGCAATCAAGGAATGTTCGAGCCAAAATGCCTGGACACACGAAGTTTGAATCAATTTAAGTCATAGGATGAGGGGAAGATGGATTCAGGGAGAAAGTTTCAGAGCTCAGCTATTGAATAGAAGAAAGATTGGGAATATTGTTTCACTCTTGTATTGGAGAGTTGCACAGAGTAAGGGTGGGATTGTATTGCAAGATGGGTGCTACATACTCTACGTAGAGGAGGTGGTATACACTGAGAGAGCTCTGAGGAATACTGATTATTGTAATAGTGGTAGAATAGCGAGAGAGATGCAACACTGCAGCGTAAAGAGAGAGATTGCAAAGAATCGGTGAGTGGATGTGAGTTAATGAGATGAAACGCTTTTTTTATACTTTGTCAAGAAGTGCTGTGTGAGAGGATCCTCCCAACACATGCGAACAATTCTCAATACATGGACGCACTGTACCCCTGTACAGAGCAAGAAGCTGTGCCAGGGTAAAGAACCTAAGGAGACGGATGAGCACACCCAGCTTCAGGGAAGCTGTTTAGCAAGGGTGGTAATATGGTCTTTCCACGTGAGATCAGAAGAAAAAGATACACCTAGAATACTGAGAGAAGATGAAGGGTTGATTTGTGTATTGTTAAAGTATAAGGGATAGTCCTGTGGGAGTTCTTGACAGGTAGATAAATGGTGAAATTTTGTTTTGGAAGCATTGAAAGCAACAAGATTTTCTCCGCCTCAAATGTAAATGGCTGATAGGTCAGAAAACAAGTATATCCCCTGACCCAGAGAAAACCGCAGTGATATCCCAAATCCCCCCCTACCCCACCTGCATAAAAGAAGTTCGGTAATTTTTAGGTATGGCCAGCTAATACCAAAGATTCATCAAAGGGTTCTACACCATCACTGACCCTCTTAACCTCCTCACCCTAAAATAAATCCCCTTTCACTGGGGTATCGAGCAACAAATAGCATTAGATAGATTAAAAGACATTGTCATACACGCCCCCGTTGTAGCATTGCCCGATTTCAGCAAACCATTTTGTCTGTATAAGGACGCTAGTGTAGTAGGTATAGGCACCGTCTTTGCCCAAGTAAACGGCAGTGAAAACTTAATCTCCTGCGCTATACTCACCGAATCAAAGAAGAGCTATCCCGTTCACAAATTCAAGTGCCTAGGTATGATATTCGGTTTAAAGACGTTTCGCCTCTATATCGCTGGTACCTGAGTAGAGATTATCACTGACCACTATTCCCTTAAGTGGCTCAGACCGGCAGAGTCTTCCTAGTCCATGTTAGTGAGGTGGAGACATTTTTTAGAAGTAAAAAAGTTTAACTATGCTGTCCACCACCGCCACAGTTACACTGTGTTCGTGTAATAAAAGAAGTGTTGTTCGTAAGGAACAAGTCTAATATGTTGGATGTGACCCCGAGTCTTATGTTAGGGTTATTTCTAGCTACGCAAATTTGTGTACGTGTTGGTTCGAGTACTGTTTGTGAGAGTGAATGGGTTTTGATCATGTCAATGAATTTTTCGTGTAATGATCTGTCAGTCTGTGGTAGTATTAGGTCGCCTTCATGGTCACCATTCTCCGTTGTCGCGTAAGCTGTCCAGTTAATGTCCGGTAAGTTGAAGTCTCCAGCTAGCCATATGTTCTTGGAGGGATCAATTTTAGATAAAGATTCGTTAGTTGATGTGAGACTTCGTGGGACTAGCAGTAATCAGTAGTGATTGGGGTAATCTTAGAGGGAATGTCATGACTGGGTAGTTATATTACTAGGTAATTATATTACTGGGTAGTTACATTACTGGGTAGTTATATTTAGATAACTGGATTTAGTTAAGTTAGGTTAGATTGAGTAGCTGAGTGTGTGAGTGAAATTGTTTTCTTTTATTAGTGCAATTGCGGTGTCGCTATTCAATAAAACCATTTTTAGTAAAATGTTAATTTCTTTAATTCTTTTGTAATTTAGGACTACATCTAAGGGTGAAAAATTTAATTATTCCAATATATATATCCATGCACACTAATATCCCGTAAGCTGGAACCTGCAAATATTTTCATCGATATAATAATGCTGCATCGACTCCATCGAGTCAGTATATAAAATAATTGTGTAGGAGCCTCTTTGACTGTAGTTTGCCTTAATTTCACAAGGAATATTTTCCTATATTGATCTTCTTTTCAATTGACCCAATCCACACCTAGGCACTATTTACTTTACACCCTTCCCCTTTTTATTGTGTTAAAGTAAATACGCCCAGAGTGCTGTTAGACCGAGGCTAGAATTCAGTATTCTGTCCCTTGTATATCTCTCCTTGAGGCACGAGTGCAGGGGTGGTACTAGATGTCTCCGGAGTTCCCTTTCAAGTATAAAGTAGAATCTGTGTTAATTGAAATAAGAATAATAACAACGTAATAGAAAATAAAAGGAAACACTGAATATCAGTCGAGTGAAAGAGTAGCAGTCGAGAGGATGTAGGTCCTGTGCCCGGAGAGAGAGAACCGAAAGTGTGTTTGGTGTAGACTAGGTGTCCGGAGAGAGAGAACCGAAAGCGTGTTTGGTGTAGACTAGGTGTCCGGAGAGAGAGAACCGGAAGTGTACTCGGCGTAGATTTGGTGACCAGAGAGAGAGAATCAGAAGCGTGCAAGAGTAAGGTAGTACCTAGGTTATTTCCAATGGTGGAACGTGGTACTGCGTCTTAGAGTAAGTTAACTAAACCACGGGCAGAGTCTAGGTTATCCCTGCATAGTAAGACAGAGATACAGAATAGATTTGCAGTTTGAGTGACAGGATATTGAGTAGGCCGTAGAATTATTGGGTAAATACTAGAACCGTAAATGTGGTAATTGGATACGTCAGGGCGCTGCACCCTGTCTGTGAGCGAATAATTGTGTGAAGAAGTATAGCAGTAAGTTGGTGCATCTAGGATGAAGGTATAATTATTGTGATATTGTTAAGGTTATTGTGTTAAGAGTGTCATTGCCAGATTTCCAAGTCTACCCGATATAATTATTGTGTTGTAATTCAAAAATCCATTCCTTTGGAAAGAAAATAACGGCCTAGCGGAGGGCGAAACAAATTAATTACGTTATTGCCAGTCTGATAAAGTACTGGAGTTGTCCCCAGGTAAAAGTGTTGTGAAAACGATATATGTGTGCTGAAATAGGATCTCGGGTTAAAGTTTGTCGCTATGAGTGTATTCGGACCCACAGCTGGGCTGTGATAATTTTATGAGAGGTGCTGACCCAATGTGTGAATACTTCTCATCCCTTTTAGGCGACTTGGCAGTCACTTACGGCTAGGTATTTGTCATTTGATTATTGTTAGGCAAAACAAATCCATATTTCTGAGCTGGTTGTAATTAGGAGTTATGATTCCGCTCCGTGGTTCCGTAATAGTAGAGTTGTATACATTGTAACGTACCAGTAATGTAATTCTTGTCTGAGTGTTTAACTGATATACTGTAGGCCCTAAGCCTCATTGCCCTCGCTACCATATATTATCCTAGAACCTGGAGCGTAATTGTTGTTTTCATACGGAATCAGATATTGTTCCGCGCCATTACTATTAGTCCATACTAGTATATAGATAGAAATTTTCGATTACAACGTTGGTAAATCAGTCGCCTCAGGGCCTTAATTGCATTTTTACTCTAATTGAAATGCTGGGTAAGAAGGGAATTTACCATTCCCGAAAATCTCTGGGCCTGGAACAGTTTCAAACCCTGGTCAGTAGGCATACCAAACTCGCGTGCAAAGCACTGTACTACCACGGACATACAATAGAATAGCAACCTTAGTTCTCCTTGAAAGAACCAGGTGATAGTCTCATGGTGATTCATGTGGTGAGTTTATTAGACTTCTCCACCAACGACTATTATACGCTATCCAAGACGTCAACTCGGGTAGTTTTGTGTTTGCAGGATTTTGCAGGTACAGGGCATTACACAACATTCTTCTTTAACAAGGCTAGTCCTTGGGCTATTTTATGGTCGTAAGGTACCGTAGCCACAACACCTCAGCAATCTCAGTATTCTTAGGGTCTGCGTGATGGGTGCTCTACCTAGCTACCAGAACACGTTCCGTGACTGCCACCAATGAAATGCTGGGTGAGAAGGGAATTTACCCCGCCGAAAATCTCTGGGCCTGGCTCATTTTTTCGAAGCCTGGTCAGTAGGCATACCAAACTCGCACGCTAACCACTGTACTACCACGGACGTACAATAGGATAGCAATCTTAGTTCTCCTTGAAAGAACCAGGTGATTGTCTCGTGGTGCTTCACGTGGTGGGTTTATTAGACTTCGCCACCAAAAACTATTTTACGATATCCCAGATGTCAACTTGGGTAGCTTTATGGTTGCGGGATTTTGCGGGTACAGGGCTAATATTATACTAATATTCCCTGAAAAGTTTAGTCATCCCGAGTAACATAAATTATTTCCCTAAAAAGGTTAGTCATCCCGAGTAATGTAAATTATTTTGCTTGAAAGCTTCATCCTGAGTAACATAGATCATCCCCCTTGCTATAATTTCCCTGTTTGTAGAATAGAAATTAAAAGTTTTGTTTTGTCCAGCCGATTTTAACTTTCCCCTATCCCCTCACCTCACCAGTGGTCATCTCATCCTTCCATATTCACCCAGTCTAGCCCCTTGTCCCCCTTGAGGTAGTAACCCCTCCCCCCCTCCCTTTTGCTTATGTGGTGTATTTGTGTAAGGCGACCCTTCCGCAATAAAACCTAGATTAAGAAGAGAAGTACCTTCTTATCACGTGTGACCCTTTGCCCACCGAATACCCCTTGTATTGACTCAGGTGCCCTCATAGAAAGCTACAAGTTAGGCACCCCTGACCCGTACTTTGAGGAGCTCACCTCCCACTGGGAGACAGACATGAAACTGCTGAAGTCAGAAGCCGAGCCAGCGACTAAGGCCCTCATCCCTTACAATTGAGCCGGCCACCCCTGATCACGCCTTGAGAGATCCTGCTACCTGAGAGCTCCTGCTGTCGACACCTGTGCTTGGTCCTGCTGCCAATGCCCTTGTGTGTGGCCCAGCTGATGAAAAAGCACCAGCCGAAGGAATGATGAGCTGCAAAAAAATGCCCTGGTCCATCATCATTTGATTAGCTATTGTTGTGCCGGGTTCTGATCGTTTAGTTCCTTTGATACAGTCCGTAAAACAATCCAATTCTGGTTTGATGGACTTAAATATACTTGACAGGAACGTCCCGAGTAGGTTCTATAAGCAGTAAAAATGGTATTCAAAGGTTCAATATAATACTCAATAACAACACAAGGAAGAACACATATAAATATTTTATTGAATAAGCATGAGATTTGGTTGAGAATAATAATCATAAAGGAAAATCCCACAATAATAGCAAATATATATATTGTCCTTATTTCAGAACAATGTTACTGATACCAGAAAAACTCAATCGTTAGAGTCTAGTATTAAATCAGATCATGTGGAAAAACATACATAGAGGCATAATGTACAAGAATCAAGTTTAACCTTCAATGCAATAATAAATGAGAGTCAAATATCTTCCGCTTTCAAAGAGACTTCAATGCCCTAGATAATGATCCTAGGGTGACTATGAGAAGAGTTGAGGTTATAAAGATACTGTCACAGGAGGCAAGGTGGGTCACGCGTGGGGCTCAGCTGACCCTTTTAACCCTTCTTTGGCGGCGCGCAACTTATGTCGTGTGAAATAAATATGGACTAAGTGGCGGACAGAATGCATAGATCACATGGAGGTGTAGCCTTGTACATACATGACTCACTGATATGTACTGAATTCCTAAATAACAGTAATGAAGTGGTGGAAATACTTGGAGTTAAAATAGAATCCCTAAATTTAGAAGTTATTGTTACATACTCATCCCGAGAAGAATTCAAAACCCAGCTCAACAAAATAAAATCAGAAGTGGAAACCCTGGGGAACCCAACACCAAATATTATATGGCTAGGAGACTTTAACCTACCAAACTGAATTCAATGTTTGGTAGGTTAAAGTCTCCTAGCCATATAATATTTGGTGTTGGGTTCCCCAGGGTTTCCACTTCTGATTTTATTTTGTTGAGCTGGGTTTTGAATTCTTCTCGGGATGAGTCTGGAGGCCTGTATGTAACAATAACTTCTAAATTTAGGGATTCTATTTTAACTCCAAGTATTTCCACCACTTCATTACTGTTATTTAGGAATTCAATTCAATGGAGACAACTAGAAAACCAGTTAGTGGCAAATAACACCGGAGAAGCAAATACTAATACGAGAGAGCTTTTTGAACTTTGTGATTTTTTTAGTCTTACCCAACATATTGCTGAACCCACACGGGAAAACAATATCTTAGACCTGGTCTTCACTAACAACGACTCTCTAGTACACAGCATTAACATATCGGACACAACATACTCAGATCATAAATTAATTGAGATCAAAACAACCTTAGAAAGTGTACAGACAACCTCAGAATCGAGAACAAAAACCGGCCCCTTCAGTAAATTTAACTTCAATAACAAAAACATTAGGTGGGAAGAGGTAAATCAAGAAATGGAGGAAATAGACTGGGAAGATTTAATGGATAACCTGACACCAGCAGAATGTCTAGTCTTAATAACAGAAACCATGACCCAAATCTGTAGCCACCATATACCTGCAAGACAAACAAAACGAAGAAGCAAACAAGATCGGGAAAGGAGGAGGCTGTACAGAAGAAGAAAATTACTCACACAAAGACGCACACATCAAAATCTACAGGATAGGCAAAAGGTCGAAATAGATAGAGAAATTGTGGAAATTGAACAAAGGCTAAGAATATCATATGAACTACAACATATGGAAGAGGAGAGGAAAGATATTGCAGGTATAAAGGAAAATTCCAAATACTTCTTTTCATACGCCAAACAAAAGGCTAAAACAACATCAAACATCGGCCCACTGAGCAAAGGGGACGGCTCTTTCACAGGGGACAAAAAGGAAATGAGCGAACTCTTAAGCAGGCAGTATGAAATGGCATTCAGTGAGCCTGATGAAACAAAAGTCATCAGAGACCAAAATATATTTTTCATGGAAACCTCCCCCACGGAAACCCCTCAGATGCTGGATATTGATTTCGGTCCAAAAGACATAAAAGAGGCCATTTCCAACATGCCATCACACTCGGCACCAGGCCCGGACTCATGGAATTCGATCCTAATGAAAAAATGTAAGGAAAACCTCTCAAAACCCTTGGCTATAATGTGGAGAAGGAGTCTAGACACGGGTGACATACCAGATAGCTTGAAAAACGCAATAATTGCCCCACTGCATAAAGGAGGGAGTAAAGCACTACCGAAAAACTACCGCCCGGTAGCTCTAACCTCTCACATCATTAAAGTTTTCGAGCGAGTCCTGCGAAGCAAAATTTCAACATTCATGGAGGCAAATGAACTACACAACACCGGTCAACATGGGTTCAGAGCGGGAAGATCATGTCTCTCACAACTTTTGGAACACTATGACAAAATTCTTAAAGCGCTAGAAGAAAAGAAAAACGTGGATGTAATTTACACCGATTTTGCTAAGGCATTTGATAAATGTGACCATGGTATAATAGCCCACAAACTGAAAGCAAAAGGTATAACTGGGAAAATCGGACGGTGGATATACAATTTCCTCGTAAACCGAAAACAATCGGTAGCAGTAAACCAAGTCACTTCTGAGCCTTCGGATGTCAAAAGCTCAGTGCCCCAAGGAACAGTGCTAGCGCCCATTCTGTTCCTCATACTAATTTGCGACATAGATACCAACACCAGACACAGTACGGTGTCGTCTTTTGCTGATGACACAAAATTAAGCAAGATAGTAAACACACAAGAGGACACGGGCCGACTGCAGGAAGACATGAATGTAGTGTTCCAGTGGACCAGGGAAAACAACATGCAATTCAATGAGGAAAAATTCCAATTAATACGGTACGGAGATAATAATGGTGTTAAAGAAATTACAAATTACTTAACAGAATCTAACCACATAATAGAACGGAAAGACAGTGTGAAAGTTCTTGGGGTATTAATGTCTGAAAATATGGGTTTCAAAGTACATAACCAGGTCAAAGTGGCGGCTGCGAAACGTCTAACGAGTTGGATTCTGCGTACTTTTAAAACACGCGGTGAATTGCCTATGATAACGCTCTTCAAATCTCTAGTGCTACCGCGGCTTGAATACTGTAGCATATTAACAGTAGCATATCCCCATACAAAGCAGGTGAAATAAATGACGTAGAGAGTGTACAAAGAAATTTCACTTCGCATATAAGTTCGATAAAACATCTACACTATTGGGAGCGTTTAAGAGCACTGAATCTGTACTCACTGGAACGTAGAAGAGAACGTTACCTAATAATATACACATGGAAAATCGCAGAGGGTTTAGTACCAAACCTACATACTCCGATAGTCATGAAATTCAGTGATAGGAGAGGCTGGGAATGCGAAATCCCCCGGATGAATAACAGGGGTGCTATGGGCTCTCTGCGAGAGGGCTGGTTATCACACATCTATTCAACAAACTCCCACGGCGAGTAAGAGACATGAGGGACATCTCGTTAGACAACTTCAAGAGAGCCCTAGATGTCGAACTGCAAAAAGTGCCAGACGAGCCCATCCTCGCAAGGGAGCGAGCTGTCGCTTCAAACAGTCTACTGCACCAAATCACCACCCATAACGAGGGGAGTCGCGCTCCTTAGTGCCGCTAGAGGAGCGGCGAACACATCCAAAGGTATCCAAAGGTAAAGTAAGGTTCACAACTTATGTCGTGTGCCATTTTCACCACGTAATGTTGCTGAGAGAGACAGATAAGTGGTGGGAGGAGAGTAGCAAGCGTATGACTGCTCCAGACCACCGCGGCGCACCTACTGACATGAATCCCACCCTCCCCCACCCTCACGCACTCGCTACACAGGGAATTATGTAGGGAAACTACCTAATTACATGGTTTTTGCACTCGTGTTGCGCGACCGTTGCAAGAAAACCAGCGGTCGTACAAGGATGGTTGGGGTGTCATTGGAAAGCTCTGTTTATGCCCTTTCAGGGATAGATACTTGTTTTACGCTCTGGGTCTTATTTAGGCATGAAAATTATCACATATCACATATTTAGGGTAAAAACACCCCGCTGGGCGGTACATATAAATTACCGCCTAGGCCGCTCGTAAGGTGTTAAAACTGACCGCGTGAGCTTGCCCTCTGGTCAGGTCACTGGGAAGGTCACCAGGTGAACTGAGCTGGTAAATAATACTTTTTCTAGTTAATGCAACTATGAACTTAGCTGCAGTGCGATGTTAATTTACTTTACAGGAAAAGGCTGAGATTATTATTTATAGTAATTGAGAAGTACCAAAATCGCCCTCAAGGAAGTTATATCTTATTACGGAATTATATTACTTGAACATATGCTACGATAACGAACCGAACTTAGGAATTCGTGTTTCTATATTTTTCTTAGGTAAAGCAAAGTAATAACGTGAATTTAACAAGAGCGAAAAGGTAGTTTAATAGGTCTACTGGTTGGTATTAATTAGGTCAAGATGTAACCTTCAATATTCGTGATTAAGACAACACACGAAGATCAACAAAATAACTAACTGAGTTCCAATAGACTCAGACTTGAATGAATACTATAGTTTAATCTCAAAAAGTGAGAACTGACTGATTAATAGATATCGATCGGTAGATCGTACTTAATAATTAGATTGGCGCTAATGACGAAGTTTAGCTCATTGATATTTAACGCAATATCAGATTCGCTTCTGAACGAGTTAACAGGGCGAGGGAAATAAAATGTACAGGCACAATTAGTACATGGGCAAAGGCGACGAAGTCCTACTCATTGATACTTAAAACAGGCAGTACCAGGCTCGGACCTGAACGGGTTAACAGGGGCGAGGTGAATAAAATACACAGATACAATTAGTGTATGGTGGATGAAAGTGACACGAAGCACGGAGGAAAGAATTCCTAAACACGGTATTCGAAATATCACAACATCAAGATTTACAAGAACATAAAAGCACGTCTATAAGATATATTTCATATGCGATCACTGAATAGAGATTTTAGGAATTACCAGTTGGTCCTCCAATAACGCGGCCAATGTGTTCTGGTTACCGCCCGTGTTAGCAAAATCCGCGTTACCGAACCCATATGTTTACATGTTAACCCTTCTTTAGCGGCGCGCATCATATGTCGAGTGAAAGAAATTTGGACTATGTGGCGGCTCACAACATAAGTTGTGTGGCATTTTCAGCACGTAATGTTGCTGAGAGAGGGAGACAAGTGGTGGCAGGAGAGTAGCGAGCGTATGACTGCTCCAGACCACCGCGGTGGACCAATTGACATGAATCCCACCCTCTCACACTCGCTACACAGTGAATTGTTTAGGGAAAGTACCGAATTACATGGTTTTTGCACTTGTGTTGCGCGATTGTTGCAAGAGAACTAGCGGTCATACAAGGATCGTTGGGGTGTCATTGGAAAGCTCTGTTTTTGCCCTTTCAGGGATAGATACTTGTTTTATGCTCTGGGTCTTATTTAGGCATGAAAATGATCATGTAAACAGCCCTAATTTGGGTAAAAACACCCCGCTGGTGGCTACCTATTGTTTACCGCCTAGGCCGCTCGTTAGGTGTTAAAGGTACCTTGGTGTTCTGGGGATTTCCACAAAGTCCACTTTTTCTCCATAGAAGCCTACAGTATGTTATAATAATAAATTCAATTATAAAGGTTATTTTACATGTGCATTGGGTTGATTTGCCCATTGCAACTCTTACCTCTGAATAAATGAAGTGTTGCATTCCCCCCGTTCCCTCCCCCCCGGAACCATCGCCGTCACTGCGATGAAGTTGATGATCTGGTAGCTCTCGCCGCCAGCCATTCGTTGATAAGGCGTGGTCCCTCCCCAGCTTCAGCATCAGAGTCCTCGAAGCCACTGTAGTCGGCATCTGATACACCCGACAGTATATCATCTGGTGGCTGAGGGTCGGAGTCGGAGTCGGAGTCACTCGACGCCACTTGTTCCTGTTGCTGTGCTCGTTGTCGAAAGAAATCTGTTATTCGTGTCTGCTGGTGTGCATTTATCCTGTCGTGAAACATGTCGAAGTACGGCTGGATGGAAGCAGTGAAGCTTGCTATTATCTGTGCTGAACGATCATGTTTGGGATCAAAGTTGTTCATGTGATGGCTGAGGCGTTGTGACAATTCTACAAATTCCCGTAGACCAGGAGTGTTCGGCACTTCCTGGGGTTCGTCTTCTTCTCGATGTTCTTCCTCTGCCTGCTCTTCCTCTTCCAAATCCTGCATTAGGTCCTCGGCATCAGGCTCCTGTGGTGGCTGAATCAAACCTTGAATATCTTCTGGCCCCACTTCACCCATCCCAGGCACACGTCTGGCAACCTCGACTGCTCTCTCCACCACTGCCTCAAGCCTGACTGGCTGATCAGGTAAATCCAGCTTGTGCCCAGGTAACCCCTCTAGAACATTCCTCCAGGCATGGTGGATTGTAGCTCTTGTCACATCAGCCCACACTTCCACCATCGTATCCACTGCATTCTTAATATGAAACCTTTTCCAAAAGGCATGCACTGTCATAGCTGCTCCGTCGGCGGGTTCCTGTTGGTGTTGTGGTCGTTGTTGTTGTGGTGGAGGCGCGTTTGGTGCCTGCTCATTCAGTGGTGGGGGAGAGTCTGGGGCAGACAGTTCTTCGAGTGATGGGAGAGTCAGGGACTGATTCACCGTCTGACATCTGTAGCAGTTCTTCTTGGGTGTTAGTGGCAGTGTCGAGCATCAGGAAAGTCTTAGTGGCATACGCACCCTTAAAGCACGCTATCACCTCCTGGTCCAGGGGCTGTAGGAGAGACGTAGTATTCGGGGGCATGAACATCACTTTTACATTAGGGTGCCGATCAACCAACAATCGGGAATGTCCGGGTGCGTTGTCAAGCAATAACAGTGCTTTAAAAGCAATGTTTTGGCGGGCACAAAATGTTTCCAAGTCCTTCACAAAATGATTATCGAACCATTCGAGGCTCAACGCTGACGACATCCAGGCCTTCTTGTTGCTCATCCAATGCACATTCAACTTGGCCATGTCCATATTGCGATAAGGCCTTGGCCGCTTTGCCTTATGGATGATTAGAGGCTTCATCTTGCAGGTGCCGGAAGCATTACAAGTCAACAAGATGGTTACACATTCATTGGCCATTTTGTAGCCCCTTGCTGCCTTCTCCTTGCGAGAAATGTAAGACCTTTTAGGCATTTTCTTCCAGTTGACTCCCGACTCATCGCAGTTAAAAATCTGATCCAAGTTGTAGCCATCGGCCACAATAACCTCACGTAAGAAAGCAGGGTATTCGTTGGCTGCAGCATTGTCGGCGCTTGCTGTCTCTCCTGTTATCCGAACACTTTTCATTTTGTTTCGTTTATTGAAGGACATCAACCACCCAGCAGATGCCTTAAAGGGTTTGGGGTTCTGCACATTGTTCATTCGAGCCACTGCTGCATAATATTTCTTGGCTTTTTCTCTGATCATCCGTCCCTCTGTCGGCACATGATTCTTGTTTTGCCTCGCCAAATACTGCACCATTAGCTTCTCTGTCTTCTTTAGGATGACATTTCCCACTTTTATCGATGCCTGAGTACCCTCTGCAGGGTTTCCCTTCATGTTGGCAATCTTCTCCCTGTCCTTCCAAATGGTGCGAATTGTACTCTCGTTAACTTCATGTCGTCTTGCCAACTCAGCTTATCTCTTCCCCTTCTCTAACTCCTTCACGATGTCATATTTCTGTGCGTAAGTAAAGATACGGCGCTTCTTGGGAGGCATGGCGGCGAGGTTAGGTCACAGAAAAAAAGGCACTTTGAGAACCACGGCCTGTGTTACAACACACGCGGTGGGGGGGGGTCGGTACATGAGGCGAACAATGGTGGAACTGGCGAAGGACGCTGGGAAGGGAATAACATACCCGGACGAGCCGCAAGTGACGTCACTGGACCAGGGAGGGAGACGGAACAGCCTCGTCCGGCCCAGGAGAGAGAAAACTGCCCAGCTGGACCCCGCGTCATTGTAAGTATTGACCGCGTTAGTAACATTTTGGATATTTGGGGTGTACCGCGTGCCACCAAATCCGCGTTTCTAAAACTCGCGTTCCTGGAGGACCAACTGTACACTCAGCAATCGTTGTTGAAAATTGGGCGTAGGTTCTAGGTAAATAGCGATTATATAAATGGATTGATCACGGAATATATTGGGACTTCAACTCACAAGTAATAAATCAACATACACGTAGTCAGTAAATCTGCGAGCGTGTGGGGCCTGAATATATGTTAATGACACTGATATGTAACGTATGCGTAAGTTATGAATTAAATGAAGTCTTGAACAAGGGTCAAGGAATTAAGGCAAGATTAACACTGAATAACACAGGTTCAGAAGGATGAAACTTATTACGCAAGTATGGGATCTTGGGCACAGATCACAAGTAAATCAGGGCACAACACGGTTCACATATTTACATAGAAACAGAAACACTTAAGTATTTGGGAGGGCAGGGGGGCGAGAGTGCTGGTCTGGCCGGCATAGAGGGTAGTAGCCAATCTTGCACAGCTGGTTACCTCCTTGAGCAGGGGTCCTCGATCTAGGCCTGGTTACGTAATTCGAACAGGGGTCCTAGGTCCAGGCCTACGTCCATAGCTCGAGCAGGGGTCCTCGGTTCAGGGCGCCAAGCAACAGACAGGTGGCCCTTCAGCAATCCGGAAGGGGGCCAACGTCCAGGGGGCACTCTCGAGGGCCAGGGGGGCGAGGTGGGGGGGCACCATAGCAACACTGTCCTTAACTAGGCCGTCCCAGGGAGGTAATGCCTAGTCAGTAAGTGAGGTGGTGAGGGGGAGCACCGTAGCAACACTGACCTTAACTAGCCCGTCCCAGAAAGGTAATGCCTAGTCAGTAAGTGAGGTGGTGTGTACTTTCCTCAGGTTTTTCTGAGGTCCTATGCCAATATTTTCTTGCTTCAGGTGTCAATGAACTCGAGGGAAAAGGGGTATTGAGGAAAGAGGAAAAATGGTTGTTGTGAGGTACATATACATTCTAGCCTTGAAACTCAGGTATTATCATATGGGCCTGGTTCCAAGATAATATTACAATATTTAATGGAGCAGCTGGAAGGTTCAGGGCTGCTATGAAAAATAGGAAACACTTAAAGCTAAAATTGGAGCAGCTGTCTTGCAGGTCTTCTAATTATACTCAGACATACACAGAGGGGATTGTAGTTGTATCCTCGGGGGCCTGGAGTAGTCAGGCGTCATCAGGTCCATTTGTTCCTGCAATATCCGGGGTGCTGGTGAGTAGATTGCATAAGGGAGTGCTCATCATATTCCAAATCTGGCGGAACAATACAGGGAGCGTCACTTCTGGTGGAGGCTACGTAAAAGGAGGGTTCTAATTGGTGGTTCCAGGGTGGTTGTGGTTGGCTGAGGATGATGGCTTGTGACTGGCTGAGAGAGTCCTCCGTTTTCTTAGATGGCTGTGGGTGTGAAAGAGAACTGTGGAATGAGCGGCTGGGCATGGTCAACTCAGGTAGATTCCGGCAGACTCGTACGGGGGACTCAGGTAAACGTCCTCGTAGTCTGTCCTGGGGTTTTGAGGTTGCCTGAGTGGTTATGCTGGCCACTCGGTGTATCGTTGGTTGGGGGCCCGTCATCTTACCACCTTCGTTATAAAAAAAATCGCGGCCTCGCGGTCTAATTAGGTAGGTCTTGGATGTCGGTGATGTGGTGAGGGTTGGGCCATAGCCTAGGATGAGGGACCATGCCACGGAGGGGGCATCAGTAGGTTGGTTGGGGTCTAGTGTGACTTTTACTTGCCAGTCTTCCTTGGAGTCCTTGGCTAGCTGTAGCAGGCTATTTGTAGTGGTGATGGGGACTGGTGTATAGCCTTGTAGTGAAACCACATTTATCACTTTCATGGTGGCCTCTTGGATTTGTGGAGAAGGGGCTGAGGGTTGTGATGCTGTGGCTGCAGGACTGGTAGATGGTCTGGTCCTGGTGGAGGTTGAAGTTGTAATGACGGCCTTGTCGTTTGTGTGTTGGTGGCTGGGCCAAATTGCACTAACTTTGGGGGGCTGGGCTGGTCGGGTGGCTTTCTTGTATGTGGGCTTGAAGGTGGGGGCCCATCGTTGAGGTGGTGTCACACGTCGGCCAGATCTCGTACAAACTGAGGATTTAGATGGTGTTAGGGTAGGTTGAGGTACACTAGGCTGAGGGGAGGGGGAAGAAGCTGAGCTGAGAGAGAGGGGGCAGATTTAGTTTGTGTGGGGTCGGTCTGATCAAAGGAGAGGATTGAGGGCTAGTGTTGATGAGGGGTGAAGTAGTTTTTAGTTTGGAGGCATAAGTTGGTTTAGCTATGACAGGGGTAAGAGGGGTAGGTAAAGTAATCTGAGAAGATATTACAGGAGGAGGGGAAGGAGTAACTTGGGGTCGAGAAGTTGAAGGCAGATTGATGGTGATAGGAGTGGTTGGTTGAGTACCTGATGATTGAGAGAATGAAGGTAGGGTTATAGAAGGTGAAGGCTGGGCAGTTGTGGTGTGGGAAGGTGCAGTGGGAGTAGGGATAGTGGTCTTAGTAGAGAGTATTGGAGGGGCAGAGACTGTGCGGGTAGGAATAGGGGGAGCAGGTGTAGGAACTGGCGTATGTTGTAAGGGGCTAGTGGTAGGTGGGTTAGGCTTATGTAATTTGTTTAGGTCAGAAGGATGTTTGAGTTGACGAGAGGGAGAAGAAGGAGGAAGCAGCTCAGGAAGGGTGGACTCTGTGGATTCTAAGTTGGGATTATTGTCATTTGGTAACCTGTCATGTTGATCTGGATTAGTGAGCATTACATCATTGTCATTGATTGGTTGAAATCTACGTACATGCCTATTACGAAACGTGCGTGGTTCCCCAAAATAATTAATGGTAATTTGATAGCAGTTGGGCACAGATAAGATTTCAAATGGGCCCTTGAATCTAAGTTTCATTTTGCAGGGGACTGGCAGGTGTGCAATCATGACGAGGTCGCCAATCTGATGCGGGCTGGCTCTAGGGGTCTCATCAGGTTGAAGATCTTGCACATATTTTATTTGGCGAAGTCTGTTCTTGAGGTGTAGTAGAGTTTGGTCAAAATTAGAGGATGGTTCATACAGTGCAGCCAGATGACGTAATGGGAGGAGGAGGGGGGTTACTCCCATCACTCGTTCGTGGGGGGTAATTCCATCTTCTCTTGGGCAGGTGTTGATGCCCCATTGCACAATCCTTACTTGGCTGGACCAGTCTTTGGAGTCCATTTGTTGCAGGCGGGTTCTGATCTGATTGGCAACGGTTCTATGGCTCCTCACAGATGGAGTTCCCCTGGGGCCAGTAGGGAGAAGAGCGACTGATTTTGAAGCCACACATCAGTGATAGTTGTGACCACACATGACTGGTAAATTCTGGGGCGTTGTCGGAGTGAATGGCTTCAGGCAATCCGAAGTAGGGGAACACATGTTGGATTAGTGCTTCTGCCACTGCCAAAGCAGAGTGTTCTTTGGCTGGGCATGCTATTACATACTTGGAGTAGGTGTCGACGAAGGTGATGATATATTTGTGTCCATGGCTGTTTTCGAGGGGTCCCATAACGTCGACTGCAAGGAGTTGC
Source organism: Paralithodes platypus (assembly GCA_032716605.1). Taxonomy (NCBI): domain Eukaryota; kingdom Metazoa; phylum Arthropoda; class Malacostraca; order Decapoda; family Lithodidae; genus Paralithodes; species Paralithodes platypus. The sequence goes on along the minus strand of CM064528.1, from coordinate 39,622,283 downwards.
CATGGTTTGGATGCAACTAGTTTTCCTGTGGGGCCAGGTGTCCTGGTTCCGTCTTTTCCTAGGGAACATGCTCTACAGGCTTCTGTTATCTTTTTGGCGGTTAGGTAAGGAGATGGTGTCCAGTACACTTGTTGGAAGGTGGCGATGAGATGTTTTTGAGCTAAATGGATGCCATTATCTATGTGTATTGATTGCATAGTTGGAAATGCGTTTTGGGGGGTGATCACAATCTTCCCTTCTAGAGTGAATAAGTTATCCCCACGCCTGGATAGTTGGTTAAACAGTTTTCTCGGGATCCTATCGGGCTTTTGTTGTCGTTGATAGTTGTTTAATCATTTGTGTTGGCTTTCTTCTACTTGTCCTAGATGGTGAATGGCGTGGATAGTGTGAGGGGGGTCTTCTTCTTCTGTGGCATGTTGATGTTGCAGGGGGAGGCGAGAGAGAGCATCCGCATTTGTATGCAATTTCCCTGGTCGATAGACTATGTCTATGTCAAACTCTTCCAGGGATTCCCTCCAACGAACAGTTAAGGTGTTCTTGGTGTCTGATTTTCTTAGCCATTGCAATGCATGATGATCTGTTATGATTGTTACTTTTACTCCTGCTAGGTATGCTTTAAAGTGTTGTAAGGCCCAAATTATGCCTAAACATTCTCTCTTGGTGGCTGGGTAATTGACTTCTGCAGAGTTTAAGGAACGGCTTGCACAAGCAATTATGTGCTCTTTCCCATCACGGGTTTGGTCTAAAACTGCGCCTATTCCGAATTGGGATACGTCAGTGTAGAGTCGGAAAGGTGTCAGGGAAGGAGGCAACTAATTTGGTTTTGAGAGTCTGAAAAGCTTGCAGTCTAGCTTCTGTCCATCGAAAAGGTTCTTCTTTCTTGGTGAGGTCGTGCAGAGGTTTAGCAATGGTGGCAAAGTTCTTAACGAATCTTCTATAGTAAGAGGCCAGACCGAGGAAAGCACGTACGCCTTTTACGTTGGTGGGGGGGGGAAATTTGACTGATGGCTTCTAACTTTGCTGGATCTGGGGCGATGCCGTCTTCTGACACTATGTGACCCAAAAGGTTGACTTGATTTTGGGCCAGGGTGCATTTGGAGGGTTTAAGTTTGAGGTTGGCCTCTCTAATCCTCTGGAATCATCATGGAAACGACATCATCGTGTTCTGCCCAGGTAGTGCCGAACACAATGATATCGTCGAGGTACGCCAAACATGTCTCCCAAGTTAAACCTTGTAGCACTGACTCTATTAATCTGAAAAAGGTGGCTGGTTCGTTGCAGAGCCCAAACGGAAGTACAGTGAACTCATAAAGTTTTCCTTGGCTAGTGGAGAATGCTGTTTTTTGTTGATGTTCGGTTAGGACAGGTACTTGCCAATAACCAGCTTGCAGGTCTAGGGTGGTGAACCATTTGGCTCCTAGTAGAGAGTCGAGAGAGTCGTCGATCCTGGGAAGGGGAGTGGCGTCTTTAATGGTGACGTCGTTTAGCTGGCGGTAGTCGACACAGAATCTGGTGGATCCGTCTTTCTTTCTGATGAGCACCACCGGTGAAGACCAAGGGCTATGGGAGGGTTTCACTATTCCTGTTGTGAGCATGTCTTGAACTTGTTTTTCTTCTTCTAGTCGTTGGATGGGGTTTTTCCTCCTAATAGGTTGCTTGATGGGGTGGCCCACGGTCTGAATGGGGTGATGTAAGACTTGGGTGTTACCCATATCTCGGTTGGAAGTGGCGAAAATATCTTGAAAGGAAAGAAGGAGGTTTTTGAGGTCTGTCTGTTGGTGGGGGGTTAGAGTAGAGGGTATGTCAGGAAGAGGGTTGGAAAAGGGGGGAGAAGGGTCAACAGGTGGGGTTAGTTCTTCGGAGTACATTTCTAGTTCTCCAATTTCTAAACCTCTGGGTAGCTGGATAGGTTGTTCTGATATGTTAGCAATCTTAATGCAATTTATGTGTTGAGGTAGCAAAGTGGGAGCTGTTAGGTAGGCCCCATTGAAAGGGCTTAGGAGGTGGAGGGTCAAAAGGGCAGGCCCTTGTAATCTGGATGCCAAAGGGACCCATTGTTCATGATGATGTGGAATGGTTGTTGATTTAGAGATTATGGCAGGAGACAGGATCTGGGTAGGACAGGAATGAGGTTCAGGATGGGGTGTGGGTTGGCGAAGGTCATTTAACCCGTTGAGACCCAGCGTCGCACGTGTTGCGTCGGCAGTCTTTGATCACCAACTCCCAGCGACGCATCACGTGCGTCCGACATATAAAAAACACTTACGTGTCTCGTAAGGTAGGAAATGGCGGGAGAATAGGAGGGGGCTGTACCGTAGTGTGTGGGGGAGCCGGGCCAGTAGGTGTGAGCGGGCCGAGACAGCCGCGCGGCTGGTGGTGGTGGGCTTAGTGGGGATAGTTTACACCCCTAGTTTACCGCCACTTTGAACCTTCATTACTCCGGTCGTATGGGAGCTAGAGGCTTGAGATTTATGTGAGATACTCCTTAGGATGTATGCCGTACAATGCCATACTCAGTTTTTACCCTAGTGCTCCCGGGCGGGTGGTCATGCGGGGGAGACGAACTATTGAAACCCCCCCCCGCCCCCCAAATGACCGAAATGATTTTTTTTTTATTTGTGTGTTCATTTCTCACCATTCTCTTCCATTTTGGCTCAACAAATTTTTTTGAAGCTCCCCCCCCCCCAACCCCCCACCGGCCCCCCCCCCAAAAAAAAAATGTCAGAGGTGATTTTTTTTTGTTTTTTTTTTCATTTCTCATCCTTGTCTTCCATTTTAGCAAACAAAAAAAATAAGTGAAAATGGCTTGGGACTGGGGTGAACAAAATATTATAACTAGCCGGGGCTCAACGGGTTAAGCAAGGGTTAGGTTGGGAGGGGCATTTGGGGAATGGGGAGGATTCAGAGTTAGGTAAGGTTGTGATGTGATTGGCTAGGACTGGAGGGGCAGTGACGTCATAGGTAGGGTGGTTGGGAAGGGATTTAGGTTGTTTGACATTAGGGGGGGTTGTGGTTTGTTGTTGCTTGTTTTTGTTCTCGGACTGATAGTCGTATGACAAAGTCCTGCGCCAACAATCTATGGAGGCGTGAAGGGCTGCTAGTAAATCTAGCCCTAGGTAGCTGTCATATTTGGCTTCACTGGGGTACACTACAAATGAGTGTTTCACCCCTGGATGAGGAAGGGGGGGGGTTGGACGTGCAACGGATGAGTTTGACCCAGGTTGGGAATAACCTGTTCGTTGGCACTGATTAAGATTATGTGGGAGGGCACAATGCCTCCGAAAATTTTGCTATGTTTCTGGAAAAAGGGAAGGAAAAGACAGGAACGGGAAGCCCCCGTATCAATTAAGAGCCGCACTTTCACCCCATTCAGAGTGAGTTTGTGATACACCGGAAGTCCTCCTTGTGGTGTATTGTCATGAGATCCCCGCCATGGTCGCGACGATTTGTGTGGGGGGGCGAGCTAAAAATCCAAGTTTTCTTCTTGGATCGGCTCCGGCTGATGCATTGAAATCTCTGGGGCGTCTTCCATGTCTTCTTCTTCTATGCCCGCCATGCTATTTTCCGTGATAGCGGACACTGGTCGTGGCTTGACCCACGGTATTTGGGGCCACCAACTTGGAGCTCTGTTCCTTTTCCTTGTGAGTTCCCCAAAGGACCTCTTTATTGACCAAAGCAAGCAGGTAGAGTTGCACGGCTTCCAGTCAGCAGGGCGTATCCATGCCTATTCTTCAATTCTGTCTGAAGGTTTGGGGACTGCGGGGACTCTGTTAATGAGAGGGCTAGGAGTTGGGTGAGTAGTGACTTTGCTAATCACTGCTGCTATCTTGTTGGTGGTGCTGGGTTGACTTGGTTCTTGCGGGTTATGCATTGCCATGATCCTCTTAATTGTGAGCAGGTCTGCATCATAGTTAGTAGGGTCTATGATGAAGAAATGTCTGGCCACCGGGTCAGGGAGGATCCTGACTAGAGCTTTGAACACTAGTTTTCTTCTCTGTGCGTTTGTTTCTTCATGGAAAGCGTTCATTGCCAGTTGTTGCAGCTTGTCGATGGTCCCATCTAAATCGCCAGTATATGTGACTGCATGAAACTTTTTGTCTGCAATCGTCTGACCTAATATGGGGCTAACAGCTGATCTGACATAAACTTCAAATTGGGCCCATGTCAATCCTGGCATATTATCACGCACGTATCCTGATACCTTTGATGCATATTTTCCTAGTTTAAGTACAATGGTGTGTATCTTGGAAGCGTCATCTTCCCTAAACATCATGTCTAGGATAGGTTTGACTATTTCCAGGTAAGTATAGATGTCATGCTCCTCGGTTTTAACCCTTTACGATCGGCCTATGCGGTTTATTTATATGTACCGCCCAGCGGGGTGTTTTTAGCCAAAATAGGGCTGTATACGTGATCATTTTCATGCCTAAATAAGACCCAGAACGTAAAACAAGTATCTATCCCTGAAAGGGCATAAACAGAGCTTTCGAATGACACCATAACGATCCTTTTATGATGGCTAGTTTTCTTGCAATAACCGTGCAACGCGAGTGCAAAAAGCATGTAATTAGCCACTTTCCCGATACAATTCCGTATATAGCGAGTGAGAGAGGTAGGAGGGAGGTGAGATTCGTGTCAGTAGGTTCGCCGCGGTGGTCTGGAGCAGTCATACACTCGCTACTCTCCTGCCACCACTTGTCTCTCTCTCTCAGCAACATTACGTGCTGAAATTGCCACTCGAGTTATGTCGAGCGCCGCCACATAGTCCAGCTTTATTTAACTCGACTTAAGTTGCGCGCCGACTTTTAGGGGTTAAAGACCGGGATTTCGAACCTGACTGCTGCTGCCATGATGAGAATAAAATATTGTCAATTGAATACCGAGGAAAAAAGTTTGAAATTGCTAGAATATCCGTACTGGTACACCGTATCAAGACACCGCTGGCTACCAGTGTTGTGCCGGGTTCTGATCGTTTAGTTCCTTTGATACAGTCCGTAAAACAATCCAATTCTGGTTTGATGGACTTAAATATACTTGACAGGAACGTCCCGAGTAGGTTCTATAAGCAGTAAAAATGGTATTCAAAGGTTCAATATAATACTCAATAACAACACAAGGAAGAACACATATAAATATTTTATTGAATAAGCATGAAATTTGGTTGAGAATAATAATCATAAAGGAAAATCCCACAATAATAGCAAATATATATATTGTCCTTATTTCAGAACAATGTTACTGATACCAGAAAAACTCAATCGTTAGAGTCTAGTATTAAATCAGATCATGTGGAAAAACATACATAGAGGCATAATGTACAAGAATCAAGTTTAACCTTCAATGCAATAATAAATGAGAGTAAAATATCTTCCGCTTTCAAAGAGACTTCAATGCCCTAGATAATGATCCTAGGGTGACTATGAGAAGAGTTGAGGTTATAAAGATACTGTCACAGGAGGCAAGGTGAGTCACGCATGGGGCTCAGCTGACCCTTTTAAAACTGACTGCGTGAGCTTGCCCTCTGGTCAGGTCACTGGGAAGGTCACCAGGTGAACTGAGATGGTAAATAATACTTTTTCTAGTTAATGCAACTATGAACTTAGCTGCAGTGTGATGTTAATTTACTTTACAGGAAAAGGCTGAGATTATTATTTATAGTAATTGAGAAGTATCAAAATCGCCCTCAAGGAAGTTATATCTTATTACGGAATTATATTACTTGAACATATGCTACGATAACGAACCGAACTTAGGAATTCGTGTTTCTATATTTTTCTTAGGTAAAGCAAAGTAATAACGTGAATTTAACAAGAGCGAAAAGGTAGTTTAATAGGTCTACTGGTTGGTATTAATTAGGTCAAGATGTAACCTTCAATATTCGCGATTAAGACAACACACGAAGATCAACAAAATAACTAACTGAGTTCCAATAGACTCAGACTTGAATGAATACTATAGTTTAATCTCAAAAAGTGAGAACTGACTGATTAATAGATATCGATCGGTAGATCGTACTTAATAATTAGATTGGCGCTAATGACCAAGTTTAGCTCATTGATATTTAATGCAATATCAGATTCGCTTCTGAACGAGTTAACAGGGCGAGGGAAATAAAATGTACAGGCACAATTTGTACATGGGCGTAGGCGACGAAGTCCTACTCATTGATACTTAAAACAGGCAGTACCAGGCTCGGACCTGAATGGGTTAACAGGGGCGAGGTGAATAAAATACACAGATACAATTAGTGTATGGTGGATGAAAGTGACACGAAGCACGGAGGAAAGAATTCCTAAACACGGTATTTGAAATATCACAACATCAAGATTTACAAGAACATAAAAGCATGTCTATAAGATATATTTCATATGCGATCACTGAATAGATTTTAGGAATTACACTGAGCAATCGTTGGAAAATTGGGCGTAGGTTCTAGGTAAATAGCGATTATATAAATGGATTGATCACGGAATATATTGGGACTTCAACTCACAAGTAATAAATCAACATACACGTAGTAAGTAAATCTGAGAGTGTGGGGGGCCTGAATATATGTTAATGACACTGATATGTAACGTATGCGTAAGTTATGAATTAAATAAAGTCTTGAACAAGGGTCAAGGAATTAAGGCAAGATTAACACTAAATAACACAGGTTCAGAAGGATGAAACTTATTACGCAAGTACGGGATCTTGGGCACAGATCACAAGTAAATCAGGGCACAACACGGTTCACATATTTACATAGAAACAGAAACACTTAAGTATTTGGGAGTGCAGGGGGGCGAGAATGCTGGTCTGGCCGGCGTAGAGGGTAGTAGCCAATCTTGCACAGCTGGTTACCTCCTCGAGCAAGGGTCCTCGATCTAGGCCTGGTTACGTAATTCGAACAGGGGTCCTACTTCCAGGCCTATGTCCATAGCTCGAGCAGGGGTCCTCGGTTCAGGGCGCCAGGCAACAGACAGGTGGCCCTTCAGCAATCCGGAAGGGGGCCAACGTCCAGGGGGCACTCTCGAGGGCCAGGTGAGCGAGGTGGGGGGGCACCATAGCAACACTGTCCTTAACTAGGCCATCCCAGAGAGGTAATGCCTAGTCAGTAAGTGAGGTGGTGAGGGGGGGCACCGTAGCAACACTGACCTTAACTAGCCCGTCCCAGAAAGGTAATGCCTAGTCAGTAAGTGAGGTGGTGTGTACTTTCCTCAGGTTTTTCTGAGGTCCTATGCCAATATTTTCTTGCTTCAGGTGTCAATGAACTCGAGGGAAAAGAGGTATTGAGGAAAGAGGAAAAATGGTTGTTGTGAGGTACATATACATTCTAGCCTTGAAACTCAGGTATTATCATATGGGCCTGGTTCCAAGGTAATATTACAATATTTAATGGGGCAGCTGGAAGGTTCAGGACTGCTACGAAAAAAAGGAAACACTTAAAGCTAAAATTGGAGCAGCTGTCTTGCAGGTCTTCTAATTATACTCAGACATACACAGAGGGGATTGTAGTTGTATCCTCGGGGGCCTTGAGTAGTCAGGCGTCATCAGGTCCATTTGTTCCTGCAATATCCGGGGTGCTTGGTGAGTAGATTGCATAAGGGAGTGCTCATCATATTCCAAATCTGTCGGAACAATATAGGGAGCGTCACTTCTGGTGGAGGCTACGTAAAAGGAGGGTTCTAATTGGTGGTTCCAGGGCGGTTGTGGTTGGCTGAGGATGGTGGCTTGTGATTGGCTGAGAGAGTCCTCCGTTTTCTTAGATGGCTGTGGGTGTGAAAGAGAACTGTGGAATGGGTGGCTGGGCATGGTCAACTCAGGTAGATTCCGGCAGACTCGTAGGGAGGACTCGGGTAAACGTCCTCGTCGTCTGTCCTGGGGTTTTGAGGTTGCCTGAGTGGTTATGCTGGCCACTCGGTGTATCGTTGGTTGGGGGCCCATCATCTCAGCTGTATTAGACAGCTATAGGGCTGTTAGACGGTCGTTAGAAATCTGTTAGAAGTGTTTTTAGAATCTGTACATTGATAAAACTATCTGTTCACAAGAACTCAGATGAGTTATTGCTCACAAACGGTAGCTTGCTTCACTATAAAATCCAACTAATTTATAAATCATTAATTAGGTAGATCACTTGCTCCTCACAAGCACCTAAGTGCTTGCTGTTCACAAGAACTCAAATTGCCATTTGCCAAGCTAGAAATAGCTCGCTGTTCACAAGAACCCGAGTAGTGAAAACGAGACTACAATTACTGTTTAATCAGCTAAGTACATGTTGAGCTTAGAATTGCTAAGACCCAAAGTGTTACGTTTAGTGTCTGCTGTTCACAAGGGCCCAGACAATTCAGGCTCCGCGATATTTCCAGAACGAAGTTCTTCGGAACCTGAACCTATATTAACTTACCTATATTAAATTACGAGAATGCTCCCAGTAGAGCTAATTACTGCATTTATTGTATTTAATAAGGATTACTATTTTTGTCTGTGATTGTCATAGGTCCAGGATTATGATATAACCTAAAAACAAGATATTGTATATTGTCACCGTTGTTTGTACTTCGTATACCCATTTTATTATGTTGATATACTAATTGCATAATTATATATCATATATATGTTTTCCTTTCGTTTGAGTTATCTAGCTGAGCATGCAATATCCCAGGCCTTAAAATAATTGCATAACATGTATAGCATCTGTTTGACTAATAATAATGGTACTTGTGTTTTCCAGGGAGGTCAACTGAGAACCCGTGGTACCCGAGCCGCCCAAGCCCCACCCACCGTCACCTCTCTTAGGCCACCAGACAGGTAAATACATACATAAATAACGTTGATATACAATTAATTAAACAAATATATTGATAAATTAAACCAAAAAAAGTATAATAATTCAATTTCTAAGTAGATTAATACAAATATATTTATATATATATATATATATATATATATATATATATATATATATATATATATATCTATATATATAAAAATATATATAATATATATAATATATACTGTATATATATATATATATATATATATATATATATATATATATATATATATATATATATATATATATATATATTTGATAAGATGTAATGTCAATGATAATATAGAAGTAGAAAAGTAAGTAGATAAATACATAGATAAATCAATATATAAATAATAGTAATTGCAGTAAAAATAATATTTATACACTAATCAATAAATATAATTATATAAAGACAAAATTATAAATATAAAAAACGAGGAGAAATTTTATCTCAAGATCGAATTATTGGCAAGAGAGAAGTAACAGGAAATTTGTAAGATAAACACAATACAGATAAAAAATTAATATAAATATTACTAATGGAATAATAACCCCCTCCTCAATTATCGGTTATTTTTCCTCTTATTTCTCTCATATATCGGTTATTTTCCTCATGAAATATTGTCAGGTGGGCTCGGAGACATGGGTGAGTAATTTAAAGACCCTATAGTAGTGGGAGATCCCTCCCGCGGAGCTCAGTTGGTGGCGAGATGTTGCAGAGGGAAACACGTTTCTCTCTCGCCCGGCCGACCCAGAATACGACCGGGCGGCGAAAATATAAGTTTTTCACCCCCAAGTGCTATTCCCATTTCATTTATTGCTCTTCAAGGTTGATATGTTCATCATATAAGTAAAATAAATGCACATAGAGACGAAATAACGCTTTATATGGTATATATAACAAATTCTGTCAGAATCGAAGGGTAGAAATTACCCATCCTGGCCACTTTTCACTACCTCACTTTTGCATTCTGTGGGTTAAGCAATTCTGAGATGCTAATGAAATACTTTGAAATATTCTTCTTAAACACATGCCTGGTCGGTGTTTTCACCGAATCAATGTTCACTGTTTTAAGTTTATCATGGATGTGTGTAATTAACCCGAAGAGCATACCATTGATGTTTTTTAAAAGCCTGTGTATGCAGAAAAAATCCTTTGATTCTGACAGAATTTGTTATATATATCATATAAAGCATTATTTTTGCTCCATGTGCATTTATTTTACTTATATGATGAACATATGAACAGTGAAGACCAGAAAATAGGGGTTAATAGCAAATATCTAGTGAAATATTTATACATGTGGTGGGAGATGGTGGAGAGAGGAGAGAGAGAGAGAGTGCAACATTGGTCTGCTTCCTGGGCCTGTTAGAGACAAACTGAGCTTCCCAGCTGCAGTGTTGCCATCAAGAAATTTCAAATCCCGCTAGATTCCACCTCAAAACCCGCCAGATCCACCCCCAAATTCGCTAGATTTTAGCATAACATAAAATTAATCAATTCAATATATATAGATATATACACAGTAGTGTATGTTTGTGTGAGGGATAATACTAATATTTATATTAATAATAATAATAGCCTACTAATATATATATTAATTACATAATAATTACTAACATATAATATTATGTGAGTATTTCTTAAACATACTAGAACGAAACGACATATTAATATGCTTTTACATTAATACATTACTTACCAGTACATACATACTTACGTGTGTGTGGATCAATTTAGATCAAATGAGTATGGGTGATAATAATAATAATAATAATAATAATAGTTCTTAAAGCTAGCGCATGCTAAGCTAGCTAAGGATAGCTCAATAAGGCCGATTAGGCGTATTTCCATTGGGGTCCTGGGGTGCGAAAATTATAATGGTATAACTTCAATTTAAATGCTGTATACTGGGTCTTTCATTTTGTTTTATTATAGATTTCAGTTTTCCAAAGCAAGAACGAAAAATCGCCAGAAATTCGCTAATACATACGAAAAACCGCCAGAATTCCCGCTAGCCGCTAGATGGCAAATTCTCCCGCTAGATGACTGTCCAAATTCGCTAGATTTAGCGGGAAAATAGCTAAAATGTCAACACTGCCCAGCTGTCATCCATGCATGGGAAGGGTAGGAGGGACTGTGGAAGACCATGTGAAGGGTAGGAGGGAGTGTGGAAGACCGTGACTCATCATATTTTGTGCAGGGAAAGGGAGGAATGATGAAAATAAGAGGAATAATAGCCATAGTAGCCAATAATTGAGGAGGGGGGAAGGAGAGGGAGGGGGGGGGGACACATGTAGGGGAGAGGAAGGAGATACTGGAGAGTGATTATACTACCTAATCACATATTGCTTCCATTTGAGTGCCTGTGGGACATTTTTTTTAGTATAGTTTCTTGGGCTCGCTTCCATCGCGCTTTAAAGGTTAATGATTTTTAGTGGATTTTAGGAATTTTATATGAGTATTAATCTACTTTTTCTGGTTGAAACTGTATTACAATTGGCAAAGAATTAATTTTGTATTCTAATAACCACTAAGAAGCTGAAGAAGGCCCTCTAAATACTTTAATTACTACTTGTATATTTGTGTCAAATGTAATCTTAGAAGCTAGCCTTTTAATGCCAAATATTCTCTCTCAGGAAGTCTAATAAGCAGCGACATCCCATAAGTGATATTAGTGGAGGAGTCACCAGGAGCAATTTTAGTCCTCCTGTGGTAGCCAGTCAGTCACCTTCCAGTGCCAACAACAACAACAATAAGAACCAGAACCACAACCACCATGTCTCCCACATCCCTAACCACCCAAGCCGCCAGGGATCTATGGCACCCATGGCCACCGCAGCTTCCAGATCACGCCCCAGTGGTGGCACTCAACAACAAGACACCGATTCCAGGAGCGAAGCTGACCAGACTATGCGCATCTACAGTCGACACTCAGAAGAAGCGCTCGAAGATAAACAACAGGGACGCGACAATCATGAGTCAAGTTGGGACTACAAAAGTGGAAGGGGCGGTGGAGGCGGGTGGGCGGGATTGGAAGGAGAGGGATCATGGGAGGAGGTTGGAGGAAGTCATGTAGTGGAGGAACATATGTGGAGGGAGGCTGGAAGGGGAGGTGAAGGGTCCTGGGTAGAAGAAGGAGACACCCTGGGGACCTCTAGGAATGACACCTTTGGCCACGCCATCACGGAGGATTTGGATCATCTGTATTCAAGGTAAGACAAATCAGTATGAATACATACATAAAGTAACACACACACACACACACACACACAGTCATGCACATACAATGTATGAAGAGGAAGAGAGAGAGATTAGATTGTTTTCCATGCATCACTTGCTTATCTAAGCAAATCAAAGTAATCACAATGTTTTCCTCTCGAGGTTATATAGCTACTTGCATTTTGTATCTACAATGTTATTTTATGGTTATATTCTCAATTAGCTGAGGTACCCACTCCCTGTGTGAGGAGATTGTAGGCATCAATCGAGCAGGGAAATACTCAGGGGAGGCCTATAGGCATTTGATAAGGAGTTGCTGGAACTCCTGTTTCATTTGCCTGGCTTCCCATACTGTTTTTGTTTAAGCCTCACCTACACAGTGATCCAGCTAGCTCTCACAAACACCCCCTCCTCCTATCTACTTCACTACACTAAACAAGCACACCTCACTTCTTTCTGCAAAAATATAAACACAATCCTTAAATAATATATTATGAATAAAGTAAATAGCTCAGCCTCGAAGTCCCTGGCATATGTGTGTGTGTGGGGGGGGGGGGGGGACATTTATCCCACACTCGCCCGACCTTCTCCAAACGACCCCTCAAAATTCTCTGGACCACGGCCTGTCACTCTTACTATTAACTTCTGCAATATTCGCGGCCTTTCCTCTAATTTTCCTTCTGTTGAGCACCATCTCTTTTCTTGCAAACCTGATCTTCTTTTCCTCACTGAAACTCAGGTGTCTGAAGCAACATCCAGCAGCCCCTTCTCTGTATCCTCCTATGTTCTCTATCCTAGTTTCAAAGCCAAAGGTGGATGTTGTGCAACAAACTCACTTACTCTCGTGTTCCCAACTTCGACTCCTCTGAATTCTCAACTTTATGGCTGGAACTATCCTGTCACTTTCATACTAAATATTTCTGTGCTGTCTATCTTTCCCCAAACTCTACTGACTTTGACTATCTAAACTCTAAAGTGGAACGCATCCTATCCATTTCTCCTTTCTCATAAATCTCCATCTTAGAAAATTTCAACGTTCATCACCACCTCTCATTGCACTGACCAACCTGGTGAACAAGCCTACATCTTTTCTATCCTAAATTACCTAGAGCAGTTGGTTCAACAACTCACCCGTATCCCGGACCGCTTCGGATATCGGCCCAACATTCTTGACTTATTTCTAACTTCTAACCCTTCTTCTTTTACTGTCGATATTTTCTCCCCATTGAGCTCTTCCGACCATAAACTTATCTCTGTCACTTGTCCTATCTCTCCAGTATGGCCACCCGACCCTCCCAACCGGCGGCGCTTGTGGCACTTTGGCGCTGCCAACTGGGAGGCTCTCGGGCAGTACTTCTTTTATTTCCCATGTTATGATTTTTACTTCCATGGCCAGGGATCCTCGGAGAGTGCTGATCGCATTACCGAGGTAATCCTCTCAAGCATGGAGGAATACATTCCATTTTCTTTCTCTCAGACTAATGCAAACAAATCTTGGTTTACTCACGCTTGTTCTAATGCTGTCTGCAATAAGGAAAAAGCATTCAAAGGGTACCAACACCTTAAAACTCAAGAATCTCATTCTTCCCATGTTTCTGCCCGGAATCAAGCCAACTTTGTTCTTTGACTCGCCAAACATTCTTTCATCAATAATAAATGCACTGAACTATACAACTCTATCTATTCCCAAGCTTTCTGGCATCTAACCAAAAACCTCTCAAACAATTTTTCTTCCTCGTATTTCCCTCCTCTTTTTCACTCTGATGGCACTACCGTCAATTCTTCCTCTGACAAAGCTGAACTCTTCGCCCAAACTTTTGCTAGAAACTCCACCTTGGATGATTCCGGTGCTATTCCTCCCTCTCCATCCCCCTCTCACTTACTCATACCTAATATCCTAATCTCTTCTAAAGATGTACTTTCTACCCTCTCTGGGCCCACTGACGTGCGCTCGTCGGTCGTGTATCTTGTTACACTTGCCCCAGCTGCCAGGAGGGGTATTTTGGAAGCACATTAAGGGCTTTCAAGCTCCAACTCGGAGAGGACAAGGGTCAGTCAGGCAGAACAGGTCGCCCACTACAGTCACCTCCTTACTCAACAACTTGCAATGTTATTATTTAACCAGAACACTTCAAAATAATATTCTCCACTTCACAACTTAATTTGAGAACCTTAGAATCCCTATATATACACAAATTTAAGCCATCACTAAATAACACCCAATCATCTGCCCGGATATATATTGTGTAAATAACTTTAACCTTATATGTGTTGCTTAAGAATTGATCATAAGACCTTTATTTCCAATTATTACCTTAACTTATACCTAAATAACTAAATCCCAGAATTCCTAAACTTAATAATTTATGCCATCACCGATTAAACATGCTGTCAGCTGCCGCATTGCAATACTGTTCTGTATGTTGTTTATGCTCAATCCTAGGACTATTTATCCTTTATATTTTTCAATAAATTTGTAATTAAATTTTGTTTAACCCTAATATTATAATTATTGCGACTATTGTATTTTTTAAGCAAAAACTCCTAATTATTGTATTTGTCTACTCGATATATACCCTGATGATGACTTCAAAAGAAAGTCGGAACGTTGGTACCATATCAATAAAGATGTTCATGACTATACTGCTCCTCCTGAGAATACGGTTCCCCAGGAACAACAAGCCTTCCTCATATATATATATATATATATATATATATATATATATATATATATATATATATATATATATATATATACCTGTATATATATATATAATATCTATATATATATATGTATATATATATATATATATATATATATATATATATATACAGTAAAACCTCGCTATTTCGGACTAGTTGGGGGGGGACACCCTGTCCGAAAATCCGAGATGTCCGAACTCCGGCTGTGTCCGATCTAAAAGAGGACAAAAAACCAACCTGAAAGAAAAAAATCCGACGAATATATATCGAATAAGTAATAGTGAAATGAGAAAAAACTTCACCGTTGATTAAACAGGGGAACGGGAGCGAACTTCATGCATGTGAATAAATGCGACCTCAGAAGGGAGACGTGAACGAACTTCATGCACCCATGACAACGAATAGGCCTAAATGTGATCTTGGCAAGGCTAGGCTACTTTTGGCTAGGCTACCCTATTCGTACTTTAAGTTAATATACTGTACAGTAATAGCTCATATAGTACTGAATATGAAACAATAAGTTCAGTTGATGGTCGGAAATGAAAAATCAACACTCACCACTTCATTGAAAACAGTCGGTTTAGTGCCCTCCAGCTCACCCCACTTCTCCACCTCACTGTCCTGCTCCACCTCACTATCCTTGACCACCTTACTTCCCTTCTCCATCTCAAGTGATATCGAGGTCACCTTACGCTTTGGGAGGCATGATAACACGGGAATATAGGCGGAGGAGATAACAAACACACAAGATGGCTACCCGCTTAAACATACTGATGCCCATGACGTCACGTCTCATCCAGGCGGGTGACTCAGAGCCTAACCGGCGCTCCGATGGATCCCCGTTTTGACGGACAATCACCGGGGATGGGGGCGCTTCATCCGACACTTTCGAGACTGACGGACACATCTCTGGAACATACGAGATATCAGACTAAGTACATTGGACGGTTATGACGGATATTTGCCCTTATTTGTCCGAAAACTGTTAGAGTCTTCCGAGACTGTTAGAGACTGTCGGAACGATGACGGAAATGTCCAAAAAACGGAAGTACGTATCCGGGAGACCGTCACCGATCCGGCTAGTACGGAGTTCCGACAATTAGAGGTCTGAAATGGCGAAGGGTTACTGTATATATATATATATATATATATATATATATATATATATACTGTATATATAAATATATATATATATACTGTATATATATATATATATATATATATATATATATATATATATATATATATATATATATATATATATATATATATATATATATATATATATATATATATATTATATATATATATATATATATATTGTTACGAATTATCTTCTCATACAAAGTCTAAATAGGCCTCGGACACAACAACGCGAATCTGACTACAGTACTTCAGAAGACAGGTAGGGTTAACCCGGGAACTGCGGGGAGACTCTTAAGAGTTCCCCCGGCGGACTGCGGGGAGACTCTTAAGAGTCAGAGAAAAAAAAATCAACTTTTGACATCGAAAAAAAAAAAAAAATGTTTTTTTGGCCCCTGGGCCATGCAAAATCTCAGGCCTCTACCTCCCCTCCTTCCCCACTTTCCTCCTCTCCTTCAGTTATCACCTATTTTCCCTGTTATTCCCTTATTCTGAGGTATATTTTCGTGCTAACATTAGAAATCCGGTTGCAGGGTGTGGTCATCACTGATAGCAAGCGAATGCAAGCGAGAGAGAGAGAGTATCGATCGACTGTGTCTCAGTGGTCTTGGGGGAAATTGGCGGGAAAGCAGCTTGCCTCACCCATACATTATACAACTCGCGGGCTATATCTCCGATTTTGACCATCCAAACGCTGTTTTCACTCGTTTTATTGTTGTTTCAGGTTAATACCTTTATAATCAACCCATAATAGGTGCATATGGATAAGTATTAATGCTATTAATGGTACAATGAATATTTTAGTGACGGAAACACCTCAAATACATGCGCACAGGGAGAGGTGTCTAATTACCCCCATGGGCACTTCAGAGGTTAATATCCCAATTCAGGTAAATCTACACTGCTATCACGTGGAAGGAAATCATATTGATACACTGTCAATGGATTCACATCATATTATAATTAACTTCTGTCACTGTACAATAGCCTACTGTGAAGTAAATTATATAGGCACTCCTCAAGACGAAATGAGTTAGGCTAAGCATACTTCTCAAAAATATCAGAAGTGAAATTGATTAACTATCAAAGAAACACGTTGATAAATTACTCCTATAAAGTATCAAGACTCCTCACTTAAACAGACAATAATAAATACAGTGAATTTGATTGAGAATTAAAGAAACATTTTGACTCAAATGACTCATCAAATATCGGGTGCTTAATTAGGCTAATAAAATATAAATGTCCCACTGGGACATAGTCAAAACAATATGGGAAATATAAATGTCCCACTGGGATATCATCAAAACAATTATGGGATATCTGTATGACAATGTCAGCCCAGGTGGTTCTTAATATGCAAATAATAGGCTACCGAAAATCATTAATCATGCATTCTTTAAGTAAGGTATTTTACTGGAATGTTAAATCTGTAGGGGTGGCATTTATCACACAAATATCCTGTATGCAGATCCTAACCAATGCGCACATATAAAATATATAACCCAGTTCATCAGGGATACAATATAAAATTATATCTTTGATATAATATAAATATATATAAATATATATCAATACAAGAGATCACTGCAAAAATGTATATATTGAGAATAGCAAGGCTCCGTATCAACACACAAATACTCACACACACAATCGTGTCTGTAGTTCAAGATGCCAGGAGCAGCCCTCTGCCATCAGCTGTCACCACTCGTCTCTGTCTGAGGGACCGCGTACACAGAACACACACACACCTGCAACACCAGCCCTCGTCCTCAACCTGTCACACCTAGCCCTCGTCTTCCCTTTCTCTCCTTGAGGGACCGGCGAGGCAGTATATATATGGGCGGGGCCTTATGCTCACTGAGGGGCACTCCTCACATTCAAAATGTCCAAAATGACAAAACACAGTTATTGGTCCCATATATACATTAGAGGGTGAATATCCCAATCACAAGACCCTCACTTGATAGATAGACACCACCCACACAATCTATTTCACAAAGCATCCTCGGACAATGCGAGGTATTCATATAAGCACAGTTAATATCACTTATCAAGTCTTGCAAACCCTCGACTTGATTATAAAGTTCTATCATATAATCTCATATGCCCATCATAAAGTTTCTTAAATACATCATGCCACTTGTAAAATTACACTGATTGTAATCCTGGACACATTAATAGTCCATGGGCTGATATAAATAAGATGATGCAACATTATGTAAGTTCTCGTCATATCTAGAACCGTTAGTTGGATCCTCTATAGGGAGACATTCCATACTCCTTGTCTTTTACAGTAGTAGTGTCCCTATATAAATCTAACTGTTTTTCAACATTTAAAAGCACATAGATGATATACTGCTCACACAAGTGATGTCCTGACGTCCTGGCGGTGGCCAAGGGCCGGTATACCTTACACCCTCCTCCTGCAAACAAAAAATTTCTTGGAGCATACAAAACAAAATTATGTCAGTCCACACACCTAGATAGCAGGTCAGGCATGATATTATCCTTACCTCTAATGTGAACTACTTCTAAATCATACTCTTGCAAAAGAAGGCTCCATCTAGTCAATCTTTGGTTCTTATTATGGAATTTATTAAGGTACTTTAAAGGATGATGGTCGGTGTAAACGACCAATTTATTGTCTGAGGGACTCACATAAGCATTATAAAATTGCAAGGCTAGTATCA
Source organism: Paralithodes platypus (assembly GCA_032716605.1). Taxonomy (NCBI): domain Eukaryota; kingdom Metazoa; phylum Arthropoda; class Malacostraca; order Decapoda; family Lithodidae; genus Paralithodes; species Paralithodes platypus. The sequence continues at coordinate 39,603,724 of CM064528.1, read as the reverse complement.
GTGCAAGGAGTTCCTTCTCAATTACTGAATAATTACGCTGGGCCGAGTTGAACTTCTTACTGTAATAACTGACAGGTCTCTCTTCCTTGACTGTCATTCTGCAAAAGTACGGCCCCAGCACCTATGTTACTCGCATCAATAGCTAGCTTAAAAGGTTTTTCAAAGTCAGGGGCAAGCAAAAGAGGTGAGGAAGACAGAGTGAGTTTAAGAAGCTTAAATGCTGCATCACACTCAGGATTCCAGGTGAACTTCTTTTCCTTCCTCAACAGGTCAGTCAAGGGTGCAACCACATCTGCAAAGTTCATTATAAACATGCGTTAGTAACCCGCCATACCCAGAATTCTCCTCACGTCCTTCCTATTCTTAGGAGGTTGCAGGTCACAGATGGCCCTTACCTTAGCCTCAGGAGGGGCCACAGTCCCTCGACCTACTACATAGCCTAAGTATTCTACTTGTGCGTGCACAAAGTTGCACTTGCTCAGTTTGAGTACTAAGTTAGCACGGCTTAAGGCCTTTAACAAACTCAAGTCTAGTCAGGTGATCTTCCCAGGTATCACTGTAAACAATTAAGTCATCTATATATGCCACACAACCTTCGAGACCCTTGGTTATCTCGTTCATTAGTCTTTGAAAAGTGGCGCTGGCATTCTTCATACCGAAAGGCATGACTCTACACTTATAAGTGTTCCCGAGTCACAAAGTATGAAACCCTCTCTGTCAGTGGTACTTGCCAAAAACCCTTTAAGAGATCAAGCTTAGTTATGAATTTGGCTTTACCTACTGTATCCACACATTCATCCACACGAGGTAATGGATAAGTATCAGTTTTAGAGTTTTTGTTTAGAACCCTGTAGTCTATACAAAATCTCACTGACCCACCTGGTTTGTCTACTAGGGTGACTGGTGAGGACCACTCGCTGGTGTAGGACTCAATCATCTCATGGCGCAGCATGTAGTCCAGCTCCTCCTTGATCAGCTCCGCCTTCCTGGGGTTCACACGGTAGGCCCTCTGCTTCACTGGTCGAGCTCCCTGCACATCCACGTCATGTTGTATTAGAGTAGTCCTTCCTGGGGAGCCTCTGAACACCTCTCTGTGTCTCAGGAGCAACTCTCTGAGCTCATCACTTTCCTGTCTCGGTAGGTGCTTCAACTTCTCTGGGAGCTCCTCCTCAAAACAGGTCTCGTTGCTCCACATAGTATCCAGGTGGTCAAGTTTTACATCATCATGTGGCTCCATTACTGCTGCTATTGGGGACTGGTTGTTGCACTTTTCTGTGGCCTCTTCACCCTTCCGATGGTATTTCTTTATTAGGTTCACATGGCAGACCCTCTCCTTCCTCCTTCTATTTGGTGTAGAGATTACATAATTCACTTCCGATAGCTTCTTAATTATTTTGTATGGTCCCTGGAACTTGCACATGAGCGGTTGTCCTGGTGTAGGTGAAAATAGGAGGATTTCTTCGCCAGGATGGAACGTGCGAATTCTTGCGTCCTTGTCGTACCATCTCTTCATCTTCTCTCCGGCCAACTCCCATGCTCTTCGTAGTCGCTCTCTCAACTCTATTATGGACTTCAGAAGGCTGGTGTCCTCTCGTTTTTCTACCCACACATGCCTCACTAGTTGTAATGGTCCTTTCACTTCGTGGGTAAACAAGAGCTCGAAGGGACTGAAACCTAGGCTCTCATTAGGCACCTCCCGAATGGCAAACATCACCACAGGTAAACCCAAGTCCCAATCCTTGTGGTTCTCCTCAGTGGTTTCTCAGCATGCTTTTCAATGTTTGGTGGAATCTCTCAAGGGCACCTTGTGACTGTGGGTGATATGCGGACGAACGAATAAGGCGGATCCCCAGCTCTTCACACAGTTGTTTCATCATGCGGGACGTGAAGTTGGTGCCCTGGTCCGTCTGCACCTCCTTGGGTAGCCCAAATTTGGAGAAAAACTTCACCAGCTCCTTAGCAATAACGTCAGTCTTTATCTTCCTCAGGGGTTTCGCCTCGGGAAACCTCGTCGCCATGTCCATGATGCTTAAAATGTACTCGTAACCACTGGCAGTCTTCGGTAGGCGTCCCACTATGTCGATTAATACTCTCTTGAGGGGCTCATCAAATCTCGGCATGGGAATGAGAGGTGCGTCCTTGATAGCTTGATTTGGCTTTCCCACTCGTTGACAGATGTCGCAAGACCGACATCACTGAGCCACGTCCTTTCTAATGCCGGGCCACCAGAAGCATTTCAGTAGTCTGTCAAAAGTCTTGCGTACTCCCAGGTGTGCGGCTAGTTTTCCGTCGTGGGCCATCCTTAGTAGCTCCTCTCGGTATGGCGAAGGAACCACCACCTGCACAACGGAGCGCCATGTCTCATCCTCCTTGTCACAGTCGCGGGGCGTGAAGTGACGCAGTAGCAGGCCATCACTAACACGGTAGTCGGAATCTGGGTCCTCCTCGGCTTCCGTCCAGAGAAGCTTCAAGTCTGGGTCCTCACGCTGACACTGCCTGAGGGATGAATCTCGGAACACATGGGGGTGAGCATATGGGGTCCCCTGACCCTTGAATAATTCAGCTAGGCCATATGAATCGTCAGTCACACCCTCAGCATTCTTTACTGAGCCCTCGTCCTCTACATGGGACCTTTCAGACTCAGACACTGACTCAGGTTGACTCTCACACGGCTTAACCTCCTGTTCCCTCATCTCCTGAGCCTTACGAACCTTGGCCCGTGTCACGGCACAAACAGGAAAGAGGTTGGGGATCTCTCTCACCAGGTCGTTGGTTTCCACACAACTCACTGGGTAAGTCGAAACAATGGGAGACATACACTTACTTCCCTCAACCAAGTCATTTCCCAATAGTATGTCTGCTTCAGGAATGGGCAGTATCTAAGACAGCAACCTTGGCACTCCCTTGGTATCTTTCACACTCTAATCCTATGTCTACCAGAGGGGCAGATACTGTGCCGCCTATACCACACAGAATGGCGTACTGATCACTCTCGATCCCGTCCTCAAACATACTGCGCGTCACAAGGGTACGAGACGCACCAGTGTCTCTCACAATTCTTACACGCCTCAGTTTATCTCCACACTTCATGATACCTACAAGTCTGTGTTCTCTATATGGGTCCAGCACATTACCTAATTCATTCAACCTTTCATTGACTAAGGCAATGGATTTGAAGTCACTCAAGTATGACTCCTTGCTTGAACCCATCTCCTTTTTTCGGAGGAAGCAATACTTGGCTATGTGGCCTGGTTTACCACAATAGTTACATTTAATCTGAGACTTATAGCTTTTATCTGAATTGGAAGATTTATTACTTGATGTAGGCTGTTGCATCCCTTCAGATTTTTGGGATGTGTGAGTGACATTAGTGGGGTTCTTATCATAGTTGTTTACATTAGATTCTTTGGTAGGATTGCTTCCTCCCTTCTTAACTCTATGCTCAGGTCCTGCTACAGATATCTTGTGGGTTAATGAGTATTTGTCTGCTGTGATGGCTGCATTCTCAGGGTCAAAGATATTGTTATCAGCTAAATGAACTTTAATTTCCTTGGGAATTGTATGACAGAAGTTTTCAAATACCCTCTCTGGGCTTAACACTAATAAGGCGTACGGTCCGGACGGTGTTCCTCCTGTTGTTCTCAAAAACTGTGCTTCCGTGCTGACTCCCTGCCTAGGCAAACTCTTTCGTCTCTGTCTATCCTCTAACGTCTTCCCTTCATGCTGGAAGTTTGCTCACATTCAACCTGTCCCAAAGAAGGGTGACCGCTCTCAACCCTCCAACTATCGTCCAATTGCTCTTATCTCTTGTCTTTCTAAAGTTTTTGAAACTATTCTTGCTTCCAAATTTCTTAAGCATTTCTCTTCTCATAATCTGCTCTCAGATCGCCAGTATGGCTTCCTTAAGGGTCGCTCTACTGGTGATCTTCTTTCATATCTTACTAACTCTTGGTCATCCTCCTTTCGGGACTTCGGAGAGACTTTTTCTATTGCACTAGACATATCGAAAGCCTTCGATAGAGTCTGGCATAAATCTTTAATTTCTAAACTACCCTCCTTCGGTTTCTATCCCTCCATCTGTGCCTTTGTCTCTAATTTCCTTTCCGGCCGTTCCATAGCCGCGGTTGTGGACGGCCATTGTTCACTTCCTCACCCTATAATCTCCGGTGTTCCTCAGGGCTCTGTCCTATCTCCTATTCTCTTTCTAATTTTTATAAATGATCTCCTTAACTGTACCTTAATTCCCATCCATTCATACGCAGACGATTCAACCTTGCACTACTCCATTAGTTTTTCAGAACGCCCCAGCCAGCAATCCCTCAACGACAAACGTAATGAAGCCATAGAACTCTTAAATTCTGATCTAAATACTATTTCCAATTGGGGCAGAGAAAACCTTGTTAACTTTAATGCTTCCAAAACCCAATTTCTCCATCTATCTACCCGTCAGGATCTCCCAGCGGACTATCCCTTATTCTTCAACAATACAAAAATCAACCCTTCATCTTCTCTCAATATTCTTGGTGTCTCTTTTTCTTCTGCTCTCATTTGGAAGGACCATATTACCAGTCTTGCTAAGGCAGCCTCCCAGAAGCTGGGTGTGCTCAACCGCCTTAGGGGGTTCTTTTCCCCTGCACAGCTTCTTGCTCTGTACAGGGGCATAGTGCGCCCTTGTATTGAGTATTGTTCACATGTGTGGGGAGGTTCCTCTCACACCGCTCTCCTAGACAAAGTTGAAAGGAAGGCCTTTCGTATCATTAACTCCCGTCCACTCACCAACTCTCTGCAATCTCTCTCTCTCCGCCGCAATGTTGCATCTCTCTCGCTATTCTATCGCTACTATAATAATCAGTGTTCCTCAGAGCTATCCCAGTGCATACCACCTCCTTTACGTAGGGCACGTGGTACCCGTCTTGCAACTCAATCCCACCCCTACTCTGTGCAACTCTCCAACCCAAGAGTGAAACATTACTCTCAAACTTTCTTCTACTCAACAGCTGAGCTCTGGAACTCTCTCCCAGAATCAGTCTTTCCCTCTTCCTATGACTTAAATTGCTTCAAACTCCGTGTGTCCAGGCATTTTGGCTCGAACGTCCCTTGATTTTGGCCCTGTCACTCTTTCAACTATGGGGGAGGCACTCGCTATAGGCAGTTATGCCATTTGCCTCCCTCAATCACATAGAAAAAAAAAAAAAAAAAAGCATAAGATCATAAAGAGCCTGGTAATCTTCACCAGACTGAGTGGAATGCAACCATCTGTCCAGAGCCTTGCGCATGCCATGTAAATGTTGTGAGAAAGTTACATTAGGGGCTTTTGTACAATTACGAAACCTCACTCTGTAGGCTTCTGGGACTAACTCATACGCACGCAATATACTCTCTTTAACAGTGGCATAGTCACGGCTCTGTTCATTTGTTAATGAAGTAAAAACATCTAGTGCCCTGCCCTTTAACACACTGTGCAGCAGCATGGTCAATTTGTCCTCTGGCCAAGCAAGATTCTCGGCCACCCTTTCAAAGGACAAAAAGTATCCCGTGGGATCATCCTCATTAAATGCTGGGACCATGCGTACATGTTTTGTTACATCAAAGATAGGCCTACGGTTATCACGGGGCATATGATCATTAGGCGGAACACGCTCACGCTCCACTTTAACTCTCTCTCTCTCTATTTGGTTCCTCTCTCTCTCACTTTCACGCTCCATTTGGATTCTCTCTCTCTCTATTTGGTTCCTCTCTCTCTCACTCTCAAGTTGCATTCTAGCTAGTTCGAGTCTCGTGGCATCACTCATAGAACTGCCACCAGAATGAGCACTAGAAATGCTCATGGCACTCCTTAGAGTTCTCGGACTTGTCGGACTTCTTGGGCTCCTTGGGCTTGTTGGGCCCCTAGGAACTCCCACACAGTCAGTGGCGTATCTAGGGTGGGGCAGGTAGGGCACGTGCCATGGGCGCCACTTGAAGGGGGGCGCCAAATATTTTTTTTTTTTTTTTTTTTTTTTTTTTAGTAATAACCTAAAATATCCTAACTTAACCTAACCAGGGTATTTAACTATAGTGCAAATCTAATATCAAGTATTATGCCTAAATACCTATCCTATCCATTCGTCATTAATATAATTATATAATAGGTTATGATGAATAATAACGTCATAACGTGTTTTTATAATTATGTACAGTTACTACAGTAATCACAGTAGGCTATATATATTTTAAATACAATTACATTTTAGCCTTTTAGGCGACGAATTCCTGCAAGCCATTGCCTAAACATATCAATAGACAATAGTTAAGTTATCCCTCTAAATATTTTCGGGGTGGTTTTCTTTAATTACCGGTATTATATTTTATGCAACGTTGAATGGTGTATATATGTATTGATATTCTGGATTATTTCTCATTTGACTGATTAGTTAGTAAAATATTGTTAGTACTTCGAAATTTACTTTATAAGAGACCCACAAGAAAATCAGGATATAGGCTATTTATAACTTTAAGCATTCTCGAATGCTAGCGCCAAGCGAACGTTTATTGTTGATAAACAAAACGGGCAGGGACAGCCAAAGGTACGAAATATATGCATTTATTACTCTATACTCTGTTTAATTTTATCTGACGGTAAATTGAATATAATATTCCTTATTTCAGACTCTCAGAGCAGTATGTAAGATCATGAAACCGTTCCTAGCGAAGAAGGAAAGTGGTTTTACCTTTATTATTTTAGGAACATCCGAACATGCTTTATTGCTTAGGCTAAATACTTTTAGAATTTAGCTTCTAGGTTTATACGTGGTTTAGAGTAATTTTAGAGTGTCATTTTCATTATTTCAGAGCATTGTATAATTTGTGTAAGAAGAATCTTAGAAGATCACGAAACTTCCTCATGAAGAAGGAAAGTGGTTTTAACTTTATTTCTATATAAAATTACTTTATTGCTTAGGCTAAATAGGGGTCTACATTTAGAATTTAATATACAGGGTGTCCCGCGAGTTTTGTCAAATACTCCAGAAATGAAAGATTAGGTCATTCTGAGTAAGAAATGTTCTATAGGCCTATATAGGCTACATAGCCTTTTGAGGGATTTTTTGGAGCTATGGTCCATTGAAGTCGAATTTGTTTCGTGTTTCGTAATGTTTAAGGCAGTTTTCCCTCTAATCAAAAGGTATAGATAAGAAAATAAATATATAAAACTGACTTTGAGGACATCATAGACCAATTTGCATCAGTAAAAGCAAGGAAAGTGCAGTTGTGATTTTCAAATACAGTATCAGTAGATGTCAGTCTGTCAGATGTCAGATGTAGTGCAATAATTTGTTAATTAAACTGTTAACGAGATTGACTTATTCGATTTTTTATCCTGATTCAGTGATTATATGGATTTATGAAATCTAAAAGATAGGTGTCAGATGATTGAACAGGGTCTTAAAAAAAGTATAATACAATCCAAACTCAAAATAGGTATCATTAACCTAAACCAAACAATGAACCTAACACACACACACACACACACACACATTATATATATATACATATACCGGTATATATATATATATATATATATATATATATATATATATATATATATATATATATATGTATATATATATATATATATATAGCCTACTGGTATATCCTTCATTATTTAGTGTTTCAATTACCTAAATATAGCTTTGAATATGACTTTAAAATGCTCCTAGAATTGCTCATATTTCAAAAAAAATCTCGGGGGGCTTACAGCGCCCCCCTGAACCCCCCAGCTGGAGAGGCTCGCTGCGCTCGCCACCGCTCGCTGCGCTCGCCCCACGCCACCGGGGGGGCGCAATTCCAGTCCTTGCCCTAGGCGCTATCTACCCTAAATACGCCCCTGCCCACACTACTCTCTCTAGCGGGAGGCAAGTGAAGACTGAACCCACTAAAGTCTGGTGAAGCCGAAACGTACATTTTGCTGAGGACCTTCGCTAGAATCTCTTCTTCAGAGTCCTCGGACTCTAACTCAACATTTATAAACCTAGCTAGAATACGTAACTCTCCATCAGTGAGAGCTTGGACCGACTCGGGTGAGTGTGTGAGCAGGAAAGCTCCTACACTATGTTCAGTAATAGTCGGCATGGTGGCGGCAAAGGCAAAAATACATGGGCAGCAGAAAAAATATCAGGCAGAAAACTAGCTTATTCAATCACACAACAAATGGCATGGCATGATAAATTGCAGGTGATCTCTTTAAAATAACATTCTAACCATGACTCATGAATCATGAATCCTCCATATGACATAAGGTGTGATTTATACAAAATTGGGATCCTGGCATAAGGTTGCCAAAACAAACCTGACCGGGGTCGCCAAAACAAAATGGGAACCCTCCGGTCACTTTTGATATATCGACTACTGTTACGAATTATCTTCAGAACTCATACAAAGTCTATATAGGCCTCGGACACAACAACGCGAATCTGACTACTTCAGAAGACAGGTAGGGTTAATATCCCAATTCAGGTAAATCTACACTGCTATCACGTGGAAGGAAATCATATTGATACACTGTCAATGGATTCACATCATATTATAATTAACTTCTGTCACTGTACAATAGCCTACTGTGAAGTAAATTATATAGGCACTCCTCAAGACGAAATGAGTTAGGCTAAGCATACTTCTCAAAAATATCAGAAGTGAAATTGATTAACTATCAAAGAAACACATTGATAAATTACTCCTATAAAGTATCAAGACTCCTCACTTAAACAGACAATAATAAATACAGTGAATTTGATTGAGAATTAAAGAAACATGTTGACTCAAATGACTCATCAAATATCGGGTGCTTAATTAAGCTAATCAAATATAAATGTCCCACTGGGACATAGTCAAAAGAATATGGGAAATATAAATGTCCCACTAGGATATCATCAAAACAATATGGGATATCTGTATGACAATGTCAGCCCAGGTGGTTCTTAATGTGCAAATACTAGGCTACCGAAAATCATTAATCATGCATTCTTTAAGTAAGCTATTTTACTGGAATGTTAAATCTGTAGGGGTGGCATTTATCACACAAATATCCTGTATGCAGATCCTAACCAATGCGCACATATAAAGCCAGTTCATCAGAGATACAATAACAAATTATATCTTTGATCAAAAGGTCAATCAACACACATAAATATATATCAATACAAAAGATCACTGCAAAAATGTATATATTGAGAATAGCAAGGCTCCGTATCAACACACAAATACTCACACACACAATCGTGTCTGTAGTTCAAGATGCCAGGAGCAGCCCTCTGTCATCAGCTGTCACCACTCGCCTCTATCTGAGGGACCTCGTACACATGCACACACACACACACGCCTGCAACACCAGCCCTCGTCCTCAACCTATCACGCCTAGCCCTCGTCTTCCCTTTCTCTACTTGAGGGACCGGCGAGGCAGTATATATACGGGCGGGGCCTTATGCTCACTGAGGGGCACTCCTCACATTCAAAATGTCCAAAATGACAAAACATAGTTATTGGTCCCATATATACATTAGAGGGTGAATATCCCAATCACAAGATCCTCACTCGATAGATAGACACTGCCCACACAATCTATTTCACAAGGCATCCTCGGACAATGCGAGGTATTCATATAAGCACAGTTAATATCACTTATCAAGTCTTGCAAACCCTCGACTTGATTATAAAGTTCTAACATCATATAATCTCATTTGCCCATCATAAAGTTTCTTAAATACATCATGCCACTTGTAAAATTACACTGATTGTAATCCTGGACACATTAACCCGGGAACTACAGGGAGACTCTTAAGAGTTCCCCTGGCGGACTGCGGGAAGACTCTTAAGAGTCAGAGAAAAAAAAAATCAACTTAAAACATCGACAAAAAAAAAAAAAAAAAATTGGCCCCTGGGCCATGCAAAATCTCAGTCCTCTACCTCCCCTCCTTCCCCACTTTCCTCCCCTCCCTCAGTTATCACCTATTTTCCCTGTTATTCCCTTATTCTGAGGTATATTTTTGTGCTAACATTAGCGAGTTGCAAGCAGGGCGTTGTCATCACTGATAGAAAGCGAGTGCAAGAGAGAGAGAGAGTATCGATCGACTGTGTCTCAGTGGCCTTGGGGGAAATTGGCGGGAAAGCATGTTGCCTCACCCATACATTCTATAACTCGCGGCCTATATCTCCGATTTTGACCATCCAAACGCTATTTTCACTCGTTTTATTGTTGTTTCAGGATAATACCTTTATAATCAACCCATAATAGGTGCGTATGGATAAGTATTAATGCTATTTATGGTAAAATGAATATTTTAGTGATGGAAACACCTCAAATACGTCAGCACAGGGGGACGTTTCTAATTACCCCCATGCGCACTTCTTAGGTTAATAGTCCATGGGCTGATATAAATAAGATGATGCAACATTATGTAAGTTCTCGTCATATCTAGAACTGTTAGTTGGGTCCTCTATAGGGAGACATTCCACACTCCTTGTCTTTTATAGTAGTAATGTCCCTATATAAATCTAACTGTTTTTCAACATTTAAAAGCACATAGATGATATACTGCTCACACAAATGATGTCCTGACGTCCTGGCGGTGGCCAAGGGCCGGTATACCTTACAATATATATATATATATATTTATATATTTATTTGTTTGTTTGAAATTGTTTTCGCTAAAAACCTATTCGGAGTACCCTATCCACGTCTCATCCCCATAGTCCTAAGGGTTTGGGTGCTAGACGGTTGCACTCAGGAAACAAACGCCCACTACAACTTTTTATGCATAAATAGATATGATCAAAATATCATTAGGTTAAAACAAAATCTATCAAGTTTGTAAGCAACTACCGCAATTTTTATATTTCCTTCAATCCCTTCACTAATGGCTAAATATGAAAGGATTTCTCCGTTAGATATTAGTATAATAATTATTTTATTGTCTTTATTGTAGCTTTGATGTCTTCGTGATAAAATTATAATTTGGATACCTCACTTGTTATGCTTTTATTTGACCCTTTCCGTATAATGATGACACACCTTTACTATATTTTGACTTTTATATTCAACTTTGGAATGCTCTCTAGAAATTCAAGGAATAAATTATGTCAATTAACCCTCTGCATTCCATTTTCCTTCCTAAACTGAATGCAATCGTCTTCTGATAGCCAGAACTTCATCAAGAGCGTCATTATATACTGAAAGGGTAAACTGCTTTGTCTTACTGTTATTACAGCTCTTATTACACGATTTTATGAAGATTACGAATAACCTGTAAGAAACACAGTTGAGTAAGATAGTTAATACCTCATTATTTCCTAAATGGAGATCCTAGGCGAGGAACATCCTATAATGATATCCAGAATATAATATAAAGAGCTTCACCGTAAACTGGAGTTAAAGGGTAAATTAAAGAAAATTTAGATTAATTATCTTTTTATAATTCTCTGTGTAATTAATATTTTGTGCATTATTATTTATTAGTAAAAGATATCATTAATGTAATACAATAACCTTTCCCCAATGTTCGCAGTGTAATGACTGTTTAATCATAAATTTACGAGTGAAAAATTCAGGACCGTGAATACAAAATTGGAAAAATTAACCCACATATTGAAAACAGTATTTATTGTAAAGACGAGACAGTTTCGGCTTATCTTGAGCCCTCTTTGAGTGGGCTCAGTATGTTGAAAAGGACTCATTATGAGTAGAAACTGTTGCAGCTTTACAATACAAATTAATTTCAATATGTGGGCATAGTTTTCCACAATATAATTTCCTTTAACCGGTATGGTATCTCCTTTCAGAAACTCACGTAGATGGCGACCCGGAAGAAGGGACAGTGAGAGAAAGGACAGCAGAGATGGTGGTGGTGGAGGTATTGGTGGTGATGGTGGTGGAAGGTCTTTATCACCATCACTGGTAGGAGGGGAGCACCTGCAGGACAACAGACACTTGTGGGTGGAGGAGGAAGGTGAGGCTGATAAAAGAGAAGAAAGAAGAGGAATGGAGGCTTTACCCAGTAGTCCTCCTGTCAGTACGGATTTCCTGAATGCATACATCCACGCCATAGAGCATTACAATGAAACCAAGAGGGCGGATGGTATTACATCTTCCCATCCTTCCTCATCTTTTCCTTCGTCGTCACACCCATCATTCACTGGTTTTTCTTCATATCCGTCCTTATCTTCATCTCGATCATCTTCATCCACCTATTCCTCCTCAACCAACGTGCATGAAGATCTCAGTCCTTTTCACCGGTCAATCGTTCCACAACCCCGACAACCAGTAGACAGAGAAGATGCGTACGAACCCGAAGACTACAACAGCTATCATGAGTATGACCACCAGGGCCGGAACACCTTTCCTCAAGAAGGCAATCAGCAGCCAAGTGCTTCCCCAGGGCAACAAGGTAACTTTGCCACACACAGAAACCAAGACAGGGATCTCACTATCCAGAAAATTGTTCAGTTAAAAGGTCTGAGCACGATGCATGACTTGCGTGTGTTGCTAAAGAAGAAAGGGATTACATTCCAAAACCTATCAGAGTATGTAGACCAGGGCGCAACAGAGAGTGAAGTCATGGCGTATCTAGATCGTCCAGATGTTGCAACGGCTCACTCAACTAATATGAACTTCGACATACACAATGATTATAGCATTTCTGAGGATGTAGATGGAGAAGCGATGAATAATTATCCAGGAGATGAAAGAGTAAGGTCAGCATTTGATAATTCTGAGGGATTGCCAATGAACCAAAATGAAGAGAGTGATAATGAGGGTGAAGTAAATGATGAGACCACAGAGAGCCAGGAACAAAAAAATAGAAGGAGAAACAGAAAAAAAGACAGGAGGATAAAAGGAAGAAGAGGAAGGAAGAACAGAAAAGGAAAAAACAAAGGAGGGAGAAGAATGAGGACAGGAAGAAAACCATCTACAACTCAGGCACCGGACTCATCATCACCACAAGTACTAGTAGATCCTGAAGTGCAGATACTCTTTTCTAGTACCTTGGCCCCTATAACCACTGAGATGCTGGAGTCGTCTTGGCAGCCACATCAACCACAGTCTCCATCCACAGCCACAACAGGCGCATTACTACCACCCATACCTCGAGCAATGACCACCAATCAGACCAAGCTATTCCAACCATTAAATAGAGATCCAGATAACAGCCAGTTTCCACAAGAACCAACTACCATCCCAACCAGCAAATCAGCAAAGGTATCCGAAATTTCGATATCTGTGATGGGAACACCCGGCGATGAAAACGAAGACATCACTGTTGTTGAAGACCTGAAACCCGCCATGAGGAGACCAAACCTTAGGGGTAAACATGAGGATTACAACAGACATCACCGAGGGGACGAGTCTCCAGGACAAGGCGATAGTGGCCATGGCAGAGGTAGAGTGAGAGACCCCGGACAAACATTACTGGAAGGTCCCTCGGAGGCCACTAGCATCTCCTACGACCAGCAAAAGGAGGAATATGTCTTCCCAGTGAAAGGGATTATGATTATTAGTGGATTGATGGGTGCGATGGCCGTGTTTACATTGGTCGTTCTCATCTCCTACACTGTGATAAAATGCTCCAAGAAACCAGTTGTCAATAACTATCAAGTATCTACACAAAAGAATGCCCCTTCGACTTAGTTACGCTGATGCATATATATTTATCAACTTTCAATGTTTTACCCATTATGATATGTTATTAGCATTACAATATTAAGATAAGTTATTTACTGAAAATTATCAGTATAATAATATGAAAGCTGTAGTGTTAGGGTCTTCTTTACCATACTTATTACATAGGGTTCAATTATTTATCACTGTAAATCATGGTAAACTAACCAAGAAAGAATAAGGAGTTTATTGCTTTAATTGAGACTGTATTTAATATACATGTAATGGTGAATAGAATTATTGTGACTCAATATTATAATTATGATTTAGAACTCAAGGTGATTAAACATATAAGCCAACAGACCTCAGATTAGACTGATTAGCCCTAGTTTTCATTATCATAAAAATATAAGTTATTTAGTTTTTTATAGTTATCCAGATCTGTCCTTCACATAATTATATCCAAGAGTTTATGATGTACCTCCAAATATGTAACATTAACCCTCTCAGGATAGAGGACACAGTTCATAAATATTTTCTGGCTACTTGTAGACTATTTTATTCAGATTGAGAAGGGTTTATGGAAGTCAAAGGGTTAATTGAGATAGTTTTTACCCATTTATTTCTTATAGATCCGTCATAAGCTATATACAGTAAAATTGTATGAGTAAACTGTCAAAACGGGTCATAATCCTCAGAGGGTTAACTTCCTCACAAGTCGTAAGAACCAAATATTCCACAAACTCTAACGGATATTTGGACATAAAAAGCGGGTATAGGCGAAATTATTCCAAATTACGAATAAATGTCAGCATTGCAAAACACTCCACTATATTCTGTTCATTATAATAAGGCCGGATATTAACCTCTGTAATTAAATCTCGACTGATAGTTTTACCATTTGGGAATTGTCAGCCATGGAATAGGCGTGGACATTTACAGCACATTTGCTCTTGCAATTTTTGGAGTTACGGAGGTATGGCTTCACAATTTCTGGCCTATGTATTACTATCTTACTAAGATCGCTTTACATCCTTTCACCTTAGATATCCGCTCCTTCTGGCCAATGTAACAATATAATCCCACACAACCCACCTGGGAACTAAACCCTGGACACATTAACACTATCTACTCCAACGTCCTGGGGGTTATTGTCAGGTTTTGTTTCAATATGATTGAGGGTTTTACTTGTTTTTGCCTTGTTTGAGCAGTTATAGTTTGTCCCCTAGGAAAGCAGTTATAGTTTGTCCCCTAGGAAAGCAGTTATAGTTTGTCCCCTAGGAAAGCAGTTATAGTTTGTCCCCTAGGAAAGCAGTTATAGTTTGTCCCCTAGGAAAGCAGTTATAGTTTGTCCCCTAGGAAAGCAGTTATAGTTTGTCCCCTAGGAAAGCAGTTATAGTTTGTCCCCTAGGAAAACAGTTATAGTTTGTCCCCTAGGAAAGCCGTTATAGTTTGTCCCCTAGGAAAGCAGTTATAGTTTGTCCCCTAGGAAAGCAGTTATAGTTTGTCCCCTAGGAAAGCAGTTATAGTTTGTCCCCTAGGAAAGCAGTTATAGTTTGTCCCCTAGGAAAGCAGTTATAGTTTGTCCCCTAGGAAAGCAAAAACGCCTTCCCAGACTTCCCTCAACTAAAAAAAAAAACATCCAAACCCCATTCAAGTTAAATTTGAACGTTTTTCGATATATAGAATGTCCCGGGCGATGGCTGATATATTTTAAAGTTACAGGTTCGCTAGCGCTCGCCCAGAAAAAAAAAGACACCTGAATGGGGTGAAGCGTGTTATTATCGCCTAACTAATTAGGTGAAAGCTCTTACAGGAGAGTGAGACGCCGGCTTTAGACCTTTTATAATATTAAAACATACGTAGAAGGCTGCATAGTTAAGTATAAAGATTCTACATCACTCATTAAAAGTAAGCCAAAAATTGTGACCTGCAACCTCTGTATCTCAAAAAGGGCTAGAGCAAACGGGATGTAAATGTGTGTATGTACCTATTCCCTGGCGGACTCTTTCCAAATGGTACAAATATTAACTTGATTATTGTAGTACCGGTAGTTCTTTAGTTATATAGGTTAGTGGTCAAGACATTTGGCCTAACTATAATTAATAGACTATACCAAAATGCAAAGTATATAATATAGTCTATTGAATATGGTAGTTTGTTTTAAAATAATAAATATAGAACAACAGGTTATAATAATTATGAGATAACCTATGACCTGACAGTGCATATAGGTTGCCTATCAGATTGGCCATCATATAAGCTATCTGTACAAATAAATTAGATTGTATGGTAACTTTTAAGACGAATGAATAGTGTATAAGCATAAGATTTTAGTGCCTTTGGGGTACTATTTGTTCATATAATTGCGCTATGTTAAGAAGATACAATGAATTATTCATAAGGATAGTTAAGAAAATGGTAGCAAAGATGCAGCTTCGGCATCCAAATAATTACTTTTACAATTATTTTTTTCCGAGCTGCAGATGAGAGAGGTCCTGGAAATGTTAGTGAATGCCAGGCTGGATGTATGCAGAATGACTGAGACCAAATGGAGGGTACAGATGTGAGAGAGTGGGAGTGTGGAATGTGTGTGTGTGCTGGAGTGAGTGAGGGAGCGAAAGAAGGTGCGTGTTTGTTTGTAAGTAACAAATGGAAGGAGCATGTAAGAGACTATGGGTCTGTGGATTCAAGGATTGTGGGGGTGAGAATGAAAGTAGGAATACACACGTGGGTGGTTGTGTGTGTGTATGCTCCGACAGAGGATAAAACTGTAAGAGAGAAAGAGGAGTTCTGGGTGAATGTGGAGGCGTGCCTGGATAAGTTTGGCAAGGGCGAAAGAATATTTCTGAATGGGGATACCGTCAGAGATGAATGGGAATGGTAGTCCACTTGTGGACATATGTGTGGGGAGGAGGCTGTGGATAGCCAACACCTTCTTCCGACACAGAATGATACATAGGTGCACATGGAAAGTGGTGTGGAGGAAGAAGGATGAGACAATGGTGGAACGAGAGACTGATTGATAATATATGTGTGGATGAACAAATGAAGAAATCTGTGCTGGATGCTAGGGTGCATAGGGGTATTCGGGAGGGGGGGGGGTCTGTCAGACAATTATGTAGTAGTAGCTAAAATTAGGATACAAAAGAAGTGGGTAAAGAGAGCTGGAGGGAGGCGAGAGGAAGGTGGAATGACGAGGAGGGTGGAGAGGTTGCAGGAGGAGGAGATCAAGGAAGAGTTCAGGACAGCAGTAGAAAGATGACTAAGTAGGTTAGACCTAGAAGGTATGGAGGAAGTTGAGGAGGTGAGCAAAGTGTTTAAGGAAGAGATCTGTGCAGCATGTGAGGAGGTGTGTGGAGTAAGAAGAAGAGAGAGGGGAGTGAAGGGTAGATGGAAGAGGTACAAATAGCTGTGGAAGACAAGAAGAAAGCGTATAGACTATAGAGAGTGGTTGGGTAGTAGAGGGAATGAAGATTTTGAGAGACAGAAAAGAGCGAGGTACTTGGAGAAAAAGAGAGTGGTAAAGAGAGTAGTGAAGGAAAGTAAGAGAAGAGCATATGAGAAATTTGGAAGGAATCTGAGTGTAAAATAGAGGGAGTGTAAGAAACTGTTCTGGAAAGAAGTCAAGTAAGTTAGGGAAGGTAGCAAGGGAAATAGTAAGGGTGTGAAAGATAAGAATGGGTGCTAACCGAGAAGCAAGAGAGAGTCGAAAGATGGAGGGAGTACTTCAACGAATTGCTGAATGTAAGGAATGAAGCGCCAGCAAACATACCGTAGTTGGATGGGGTATGGGAGGGAGAGGTAGAGAAGTAGTGGTGGAGGAGGTGGGGATCAGGAGGTCAGAAGTGTGTGAAGCCATGAAAAGAGTGAAGTTAGGGAAAGCACCAGGAATAGATGGAGTGTGTGGGGAAATGCTGAGGTATGGTGGTGGGATAGTGATCAAATGGGTATGGAAAATGTGTAATCTAGCATGGGAGAAGGGGAGTGCACCTGATGACTGGAAGACTGGCATAATAGTCCCCCTATATAAGGGTAAAGGGGAAAGAGGAGTGTGTGGTAACCACCAAGGAATACGTCTTCTAAGCAAGCGTAGTAAAGAGAGTGTACAGTAGGGTAGTGATTGAGAGAGTGAGAGCGAGAACGGAGAAATGGATAGGTGACGAGCAAGGCGGATTTAGGAAGGGAAGAGGATGTGTAGATCAGATTTTTACCCTGAATTGTGTTGTGGAGAAATATTTGAAGAAGCAACAAAAAGTGTATGTTGCCTTTATGGACTTGAAGAAGGCCTATGACAGAGTGGATAGAGAAGGTATGTGGAAAGTACTTAGAATATACGGAGTAAATGGCAAGTTGCTGAAAGCAGTAAAGAGCATGTATGAGGATGCAAAGCTGGCAGTACATGTAGAGAATGAGCAGAGCAAGTTCTTTGATCTGAATATTAGGTTGAAACAGGGGTGTGTGATATCCCTGTGGTTGTTTAATGTATATGTGGATGGAGTCATGAATGAAATTCAAGGAAGAGCAGTGGATGTTGGTGTATCACTGGTAAGGGAGGGAAACGAGTGGAAGCTACCTGTACTGCTGTTTTCTGATGATACGTAAGTGCTGGTGAGCGATAATGAATGGGAGTTGCAGGGTCTGGTAAACATGTTTGGAACAGTGTGCGAAAAACGGAATCTGAAGGTAAATGCGGGGAAGAGCAAGGTTATGGTCTTCGAAAGGGGTGAAGCCACAGAGTGTGAGGTGAAGTTGAACGGTCAGGCAATGGAGATTGTCAGCTCATTTAAGTATCTGGGCAGTGTGCTGAGTAAAGATGGGAGTATGGATAATGAAATGTGGGAGAGGGTGTAACAGGGGAAGAAGGTTGTAGGAACGCTGAAAGCAGTAACAAGAAATAGGGTGGTCAGCATGGAAATGAAGACGTCCTTGCATGACAGTGTGGTAATCCCGACATTGACTTACGGAAGCGAAGCATGGACGTTGGTGGAGAGACTCAGACCAGGAGTGAGAGGGGTGGAAATTAGTTACTTGAGAAGTGCGTGCGGAGTTACATGGAGGGATAGACAGACGAATGAGGAAGTAAGAGAGAGGTGTGGTGTGGATGTAGATGTGCTGGAAAGTGTAAAAAGGAACACCTTGAGATGGTTCGGCCATACGGAACGTATGGGAAGCGAGAGAATGACTAAGAGGGTGTACGAGAGCGAGGTGGAAGGACAGAGAGGGAGAGGTAAACTGAGAGAAAGGTGGAAGGATGGAGTGAAGAAGTATAAGAATGAAGGCGGTGGTGCTGGTTGGGAGGAGGGGCGTCGATTGACTAGGGCCAGAGGTGCATGGGGGCGTTTGGTTCGTGATCACCCGTTCGGGGATCACGGTGTCAGGCAATAGATAGATAGATAGATAGATGGGCATAAGGAGTCACTAAAATTATGCATCTTCTACTCTCACTCAATTAATCATAGGAAATTGATTTAACTATAATCCATTGTTGTTTAACCTGACAAGTTTGCACGTTGTGTCTGCATCGCATTTTTTTTAGGTATAAAAACAGTTAATCAACTCAAAGTAGTGTTCTATAGCTCAAAGGGACCAAGTTCAAACTCGCCAGGTTAAACAATTAAACTATACATTGTATGTATGCCCTTCATAATGATGTATCTTTAGCATTATAAATAAACAATATCATACGTTGATATTTAGTTATTATTTAATTATAAGCTAATATATTTTATCCTACTTCCAGATGATAAATAATTTTCTCTCTCTCTCTCTCTCTCTCTCTCTCTCTCTCTCTCTCTCTCTTTCTCCCTCTCTCTCTTTCTCCCTCTCTCTCTTTATATATATATATATATATATGTGTGTGTGTGTGTGTGTGTGTGATATGCTGCCTGCTGAGAAATTACCAGCCCCGATAGTGCAGAAAACAAACCACATCAAGATTGCTACCATCCGCCACTCGGAGATTCGTCAACATAGTGACCCTCCAAATACCTTCTCCAGGCTCTGCCCCTCAGACTCTTAGTGATAGAAAACGGAGTCCAGCGAGAGAAATCGAGGCAAACTCAAATGCAACGAAATCGACGATCCCCACTCGCTTCGAAAATTTCGCAATCCCTTAATTCAACCCCACTTGCTCAACGACCCCTATACCTCCACAGATATACCGCCTATAGTACCGGCACAGACCGAGATCAACAAATACCCCTTCAGCCCTTAGTTTTAAATAATACCCATCAAGAGGGAGAGGCACCATTACACGTGTACATAGCCGCTGCATTCGCCATCTCAATTAACCATCCTAACCCTAGTTTCCTTTGTAACCAGTCGGAAAACCCTAACCTCAGCACCTGCACAAATAGTGGGTAAAGCGAATGTGGTAGTTCAACCTCCTGTAATCTATCTATCTATCTATCTATATGCTCAGGCCCAATCCCCATTTTGGGGGTAGCCGACTCAAGACAGAGCAAGAACAGGGAAAACACAAAAACAACATAAAACAACAAATAAACACAGATAAAAAACACCAAATCACACACATCCAGGTCACCCAGGAGAAGACCCAGAGACCAGGGTCACCAAGGTCGCTCCAGCACTCCCCCGGCCCCCGACCACCCGGAGAGGTTCCGATCTCGGCAGGCAGACAAGCAGCGGAGCCAAAGCCACAAGCCCTCCCACCACACTTCCAGGCGCACCCTTCATATTAATTGTCTCCCCGGGCCAGGCGCCTGATGGACTATTATCTAGTCCAACTTGCGCCCGACCCCTTACTCCAAATGACCACGTGTTCACTCAACTATTCACAAGCATTCTCCATTCACTCCTGTCCACCACCACTTCCCCTGCCTGATCTATAGTCATTCCTCTATCATCCAAAGCTTTTCTTACACAGTCTCTCCATCTCAATGGGGGTCTTCCTGCCCTTCTATCTCCCCTTGTACCTGACTCACATAATCTCTTTGTAAGCCTTTCATCTCCCATTCGTTCAACATGACCATACCAGCTCAGCACCCTTTTGTCCACTCTGGCTGACAAATGTTCCTGCTGCCCCACTCTCCTACGTATCTCTTCATTCCTCAATCCGTCTCTACGAGTAACTCCACACATACTCCTCAAGCAGCTCATCTCCATCACATCCAGCCCTCTTTTCTCCTTTTTCTTCAGAGCCCATGTCTCAGCCCCATACATCACTGTTGGCACAACAATTCCTTGATACAGTGCACTTTTTACTTTCACTCCGAGATTTCTCGTCTTCCACATACTTCCCATTGCTCCGAAAACCTTCCTTCCCTCACACACTCTCTGTTTTACCTCCATTTCCATACCTCCACTCTTGCTTATCGTTCCTCCTAGATATTTAAAACACTCTACTTGTTCCAATATTTCCCCATCCAGCCTCACATCTAGATTCACCCTATGCTCTCCCCTATTACACACCATATTACTTTACTTTTATTGACGTTCACCTTCAGTTTCCTCATTCCACAAACCACACCAAACTCTTTGACTACCCGCTGCAGTTTCTCATCAGAATCCGCCACCAATGCTGTGTCATCAGCGAACAGCAACTGATTCAACTCCCAATCTCTACTATTCTTTCCTACTAAACCCAATCCTCTTCCCATAGTTCTCCTTTTCACCTCCATCACCACACCATCCATAAACATATTAAACAGCCATGGTGACATTACACAACCCTGTCGCAAACCTACCTTTACCTCAAACCATTCACTCAACTCACCATTTCCTACTCTCACACATGCACACATGTTACTCATAGAGACAGATTGAGGAATGAAGAGATACGTAGGAGAGTGGGGCAGCAGGAACATTTGTCAACCAGAGTGGACAGAAGGGTGCTGAGCTGGTATGGTCATGTTGAACGAATGGGAGATGAAAGGCTTACAAAGAGATTATGTGAGTCAGGTACAAGGGGAGATAGAAGGGCAGGAAGACCCCCATTGAGATGGAGAGACTGTGTAAGAAAAGCTTTGGATGATAGAGGAATGACTATAGATCAGGCAGGGGAAGTGGTGGTGGACAGGAGTGAATGGAGAATGCTTGTGAATAGTTGAGTGAACACGTGGTCATTTGGAGTAAGGGGTCGGGCGCAAGTTGGACTAGATAATAGTCCATCAGGCGCCTGGCCCGGGGAGACAATTAATATGAAGGGTGCGCCTGGAAGTGTGGTGGGAGGGCTTGTGGCTTTGGCTCCGCTGCTTGTCTGCCTGCCGAGATCGGAACCTCTCCGGGTGGTCGGGGGCCGGGGGAGTGCTGGAGCGACCTTGGTGACCCTGGTCTCTGGGTCTTCTCCTGGGTGACTTGGATGTGTGTGAGTTTGTGCTTTTTATCTGTGTTTATTTGTTGTTTTATGTTGTTTTTGTGTTTCCCTGTTCTTGTTCTGTCTTGAGTCGGCTACCCCCAAAATGGGGATTGGGCCTGAGCATATAGATAGATAGACACATGCTCTGCTCCCTTCATAAAAACTCTTAACTGCTTCAAACAAATTTCCTCCTATTTCATAAATCCTTAACACCTTCCACATTGCTTCACGGTCCACACGATCATACGCTTTTTCCAAATCCATAAAAGCCCAAAATATCTCCTTATGCTTCTCTAAATACTTCTCGCATAACTGTCTTACTGCAAACATCTGATCCACGCACCCTCTTCCCCTCCTAAAACCGCATTGTTCTTCTCCTATTGCAACTTCCGTACACTTTATTATCCTCTCTATCAACACCCTGCCATACAGCTTTCCAACCACTGACAATAAACAAATACCTCTATAACTTGAACACTCCTGCCGATCTCCCTCCCCTTGTACAACGGAACAATACATGCACTCTTACCAGTCTATTGGTACCATTGACACAGCAAAGCACACATTGAAAAGTCTCACCAACCAATCTATTATCACATCTCCACCCTTCTTTATACACTCCACAGCAATACCATCCAAACCTTCTGCTTTTCCCACTCTCATTTGTTTCAATGCTTCTTTCACCTCATTTTCCTCAATCCTTTCATTCATTCCCTGCCACCTGGGTGGCCTGGGAACCTGGTAACCTATCTCCATCCACCTCTGCTTCAATCACTGCTTCTCTTCCATCTCTTGCATTTAACAAAGATTGAAAATACTCGGCATATCTTTTCCTCACTTCAACTGGTTCCACTAGTAATTCTCCATTTGCATCTTTCACTGACTCTTCCCTCTTTTGTCCTCCTTTCCTTACTTTAGTTACCTCCTTCCAGAACATCTTCTTTCGTTCTTTAAAATTCTCACTCAACCTTTGACCCCACCTTTCGTTTGCATCTTTTTTCGCTTCTCTAATTTTCCGTTTTGCCTCTCTCCTTTTCTCCTTGTACCTCTCTCATACCTCAACACTACCATCCTGTAAAACCCTCTCAAAACACTGTCTCTTCTCCTCAACTGCCTTTCTCACCGCATCATTCCACCACTCGCTTCCCTTCCTGATACCTCTGCCTCCTACTTTCCTTTTGCCGCATACTACCTCTGCACTTGCTTTCACTCCTTCCTTAAACTGTTGCCATTCAACCTCTACTTCTCTCTCTTCCATCTCTCTCACTTCCATCCACTTTTCATTTAGTCTTTCCTTGTACTCCCTCTCTTTTTCACTCTTCTCTAACTCACTAACTTTTATTACCTCTCTTACTTCACGCTTGTCTCTTATTCTCCTGTAACTCTTAACTCTTAGCTTTCCCTCCACCAGGTAATGATCTGACATACCCTCCGCCTCACCTCTCATCACATTCACATCCAGCAGTCTACACAATCTTTCCCTTGTCACCAGCACATAATCCATCAATGCCCTCTCTACAATCTCTCCCCTCACAAGTCCCAGGTGTACTTGTGTATAGGCCTTTTTTGAAGAACGTATTACCTACACTCAATCTGCACTCTTCACATACTTTTTCAGTCTTTCTCCACTCTCGTTTACACCATCCACACCAAAACTACCGATGACTCCCTCAACAGGCTCATTTCCTACCCTAGCATTTAGGTCCTCTAAAACTATAACTTTTTCATTTTCATCAAACCCTTGTAGACAATCTCTCAAATCCTCCCAGAAACCCCCTACCTCGTCTAACTCTCTTTCACTTCCTGGTCCATACGCACTCACAAAAACCCACCTTTCACCCTTAAACCACATTCGCACCCACATTAGCCTTGATGACACCTCTTTCCACTCTTTTATAAACTCTCTCAACTCCTCCTTCACAATAATAGCCACTCCTTCTTTCCCCCTGACTCCCTCGTCTACTCCAGACTTTCTACCTATCACGTTTCCAAAATCCACTTCTCCCTCTCCTTTCATCTTTGTTTCATTCAGTGCAAGCACATCATACTTCCTTCTTTCAAATAACCTTCCAATATCCTCTCGCTTCTCATTCGTACTACATCCACGCACATTCAAAGCTCCTATTCTTAGGGTCCGGGACCACGAACGCGTTCCCTCGCCCCTATCTCTGTCTCGTTTTTTTGGTAGATTTATCCTGTAATAAATCAGATAAACTTACTAGATGAATCACCAACCAGAGCTGTGCCCTTCATGTCCAGAGATACCCTCAACACGACATCTCAGCCAGAAGACACACTACCTCAGCTAGCCCAACCATTGGCAAGCAATCAGCCTGCTTGCTTAAGACCTATTTTTGGATCTTACACAGACAGTCTTAAGGTTGGATAGGAAACCAAGACTAAGTTGAGCAGGTCTATTTGTTCTACAGGCTGGGGATTAGAGCACTATTGTTCAGATCGGGATCCAGTAATCTCCCGCAAGGGATACGAAGTAGACGAACAGGACAACTCCAAGTCTAAGGTGGGAAAGGCTAGTCGAAGTACCAACTGGGGCATGTAACCTACAATGCTTGCTGCCATAACATTAACTCAGTGCAATCCCATGTAACCTACAATGCTTGCCGGGAAAGCGAGGTACTAGACGTAGACTCGGACACCAGCTGGGGATTAGGGCATTTAACCTACAATGCTTGCTGCCGTAACCTTAACTGAGTGCAACCCCGTGCAACCTACAATGATTGTCGGGTGAGCAAGGTGAAAGAGTCTGGCTTAGTAACCCCCAGTGTTGTTGGAGAGAATCTGTGGCCCTTGTCTGGCACGGAAACTCTTGGGAACACTAAGTCTGTAGAGAAGACCACCCCCGACTCCCTGAGCAGTCACTCTTCTGCCCCTGTCTTGTCTGTCCCTGACGAGAAGTGGCAAGAGTGTGTCGGCTTAACAGTCTTTCAGGTGAGTTTACTTGTAACCGCCGGAGAGAATGTGATCGATCCAAAGGTTGCGGATAAGCCGCCTCTTTTCTCCAGAGACTGTGTGGGAGAGGACCAGAAGCGAAGCCGAGGACCCTGGAGGGAGCGCCACATCGCCCAACGCCTGCTGCAGCTCTTAGGCCTGGATCAAAGCTCGTGAAGAAGCTGGGACTGTGTGTGAATCAGTCCGGACATTAGACGAGTTCTTCGGTTCCTCAAGAAAACCTTGAAGCATCGGCTGGGACTCTTCGGCCTCAACCCAAGCTCGTGAAGAAGCCGAGACTGTGTGTGAATCAGTCCGGACGTTAACGAGTTCTTCGGGTTGGTTAACCCGGGAACTGCGAGAACACTCTTAAGAGGTTTTGGTGGGCAAAGGCGACGATCCTCTTAAGAGCTAAGGCCTAAGAAAAGCCTTATAAAAGGCCCCTGTAGCACTGAAAACAGAAAAATGGCATTTAAGTGAGATAATTCCCATCTATCCCTCCTATCACTCCTCCACATGTGTCAAAATCCCCTCCTTTCCCCCCCCCCCTTCAATTATCACCTGTTTTTCCTCTTATTCCCTTGTTTATCGGTTTATTTATCTAGTGGTGCTAGACCTAGCAACACTGTGGTGTGAGAGAGAATGAGAGAGAGAGAGCCTCAGTGTGCTTTTAGGCTCGAGAGAGGGAGGGTGTACGTTGCGTCCGCCTCAGATTTCATGAATGAACGGTCGGCAATAATTCGCGATTTTGACCCTCTAAACACTATTCCCACTTGTTTTATTGCTGTTACTTGTTAATATCTTCATATTAAACGTAAAATAGGCGCATATGAATAAGTAATAACGATATTTATCATAAAATTACGATTTTAGGCGGGAATGAGGCCTAATATAGTCGCCTGATGGTAGGGTGTTCATTACACACAGCTCGCCTTTAAGGGGTTAAGGTCCTGTACCTAGCCGGCTCGCGTGTGGGCAGCTGGGACCTCAGTTCCTCGTCGACCTCCGGTGCCAGTGCTCCTCTCTCCCTCAGTGCTCTCCTATCCCCCAAATTAAGTGCTTAAGTGTTTCTGTTGTGGTAATAGTGTTATAATGAGGCTTAGACCTAGATGTGCCAGGACTCGTTACCAGTGTTAACTTAATAGACTCGAATATCGTGCTTTACGTCTCCCCTTTTCCTTGCTTCTCGTTACCCCGGTTGTTGGGGAACAAAATACACCTGTCCTACACCGGCTTTGTATATACATACTTCCTCGGGCCCGGGCTCCCGTGACCTCCTGAAGAGGAAATATGAGATATAACATTGCCATTTTAATTATTACACACATTCTACACGTCACCCGAGAGCTCCTGCCGCATATCTGAGTTTATGCACTTCTATCACTCAGGTCTAGACATAATAGTGTATCTTGTCGCAGAGTTGATGCTTGCAATTCATGCTTTACAGTCTATTTAATGCAGACTCTTTGTTGTTTCGTAGTTAATTTTTGCAGTTTATGTTCTTAGAGTTTTTCCCATGTTAAACTCTTTATTTTACCTTTTGAGAGCTATCGCTCTTTGTTCTTAAATCTTATTAGCATTCATCCTTGTTACATTATTATCAACTTATTATTATTACTTTTCTGTACCTTTAGGACGATCTGCTTGTGTAGAGGCCTATTGCTTCATGTATTTACTAACCCATATCCAATGTACGAGCCTTGTGAGACGACCTGTATAATTATGTTTTTCGATATATCTATGAACCAACCCACTTGTATAAATAAAACCATTGTAATCTTCCCTAGTGTTTCTGTTGATATGTATATATATATATATATATATATATATATGTATGTATTGTTACGTATCTTGATTCAGAAGTGGTTAACTTGATAAAACTAGACAGAACAGACAATATGAAAAGGTATCAAACAGCTGAAGGCCAATAGAACTTAAAATTTTAAAGTTTGTTATGTTGTTACTTACTTTCCTTTAAGCTGTTGGGACAGTTATCCTTTATACTCTGATACACTTCAATTAGATTTAATCATGAAACTATTTAAAGTTATATAGAATTATTTTAATGTTTAATAGTAGGCTACTAATTACGAATAGAGAAAAGCTTGGTATGTAAGTACGGACTTTTAAGCAATTATAAAATAATTATATAATAAAGTAATTAATCTAGATTATCATTAAAGTATAAATATTATTAAGATCTTTTTATATATACTTAATTTAGTTCATTAACCCTTTAAAGATTATGTTTTACTCTTTTTCTCTTATCTTGTTATTAATTTAATCATTGTCCTCTTTACGTATCTTAAATCATTATTATTAGTATTATTATTATTACTAGGTTACCCAATTAGTTATTCTTATTATTTCTTATTAATGCAAGAATTTTAATGAATCAATATAATAAAACAGGGAATATATCAAGTCACATAAAATGGAATTGTATTCATAAAATAAATAAAGTATTTAACAATCACACGAAACATTAGGTGATTATGAAGGAAATTAACATTTAGTACTTCAGGATCATTTTGTATCCGTTTTGGATCACTTTAACTACATAGAATAAAGTTGGTTTGCTTTACAATATAAATTTAAGTCACAATAATTTAATAGGACTTAAAACAATGCTTAATTACTAATGACAATAGTTTTACATCAAGTCATTTAAGTATTAATTTTAGTATATTGTCAAACAGATAAATTAGTTACTATATCACATCAAATCTCCAATATTCAATATCCAATCACAAAATTATATCTAATCACAAGATTAAATCTAATCATAAAATTTATTTAATCATAAATTTTAACTCCAATCACAAAATCCTTAAATCAAAATGAGGCTAGGTATTTCGACATACCTCTGGTTATCTAACGGTCACGAGTTCACTCACGAACTAACGAGTAGGGTACGAGGGACGCACTACAAATAACGAGTAGGGTACGAGGGACGCACTACAAATAACGAGTAGGGTACGAGGGACGCACTACAAATAACGAGTAGGGTACGAGGGACGCACTACAAATAACGAGTAGGGTACGAGGGACGCACTACAAATAACGAGTAGGGTACGAGGGACGCACTACAAATAAAATGAAAACCCCTGCTCTATAAGAACATAAGAAAATGGGAGTCTGCAAAAAGCCGATCGGCCCATACAAGGCAGATCCCTGTCACAGCCAACCCCAATTACAAGGCCCAATTATAGACCCATCTCACTAATACCTTGAGTACTGACCCCACCAAAACGGTCAGAGATTAACACAAGATTACGGGGGTCTGCTGAACGCCGATTGGCCCACACCTGGTAGATCCCCCTCACACCCAACCCATCTCGTGCATATGCCTATCTAATTTTATCTTAAAGCTCCCTATCGTTCTTGATCCCACAATATCACTTGGTAGCCTATTCCACCCATCTACAACTCTGTTACCAAACCAATATTTGCCTATATATTTTCTGAAACGAAATTGATCTAATTTGAAACCATTTGTAAGAGTTATTTCGCTATCACTGAGCTTTAGTACATTTTTCATGTCTCCTTTATTAATTCCACTAACCCACTTGAATACCTTTATCATGTCACCTCTAACTCTGCGTCTCTCTAACGAATGTAAGCCTAATTTCTTCAACCTTTCTTCATACGGAAGATTTCTAATATTATGGATAATTTTTGTCATTCTACGCTGTACTCTCTCCAATGAATCTATGTCCATTCTGTAATAAGGACACCAAAATTGAACAGCATAATCCATATGGGGTCTCACTAATGCCTTTGCCTTGTTACGAACGCTTATACATTGTTTTCTAGGCTTCAAATCATAGCTAACAAACACACCTAGATCTTTCTCACAGTCTGAGTTTTCTAATTCCATATTAGCTAGTTTATATTTAACATTTGTATGCATCTTCCCTATCTTTAATACCTTGCATTTGTCAATGTTAAACTTCATCTGCCATTTTACTGACCATTCGTGTAAGGTATCTAGATCCCTTTGCAGACACTCTATATCTCTAACTGAATCATTTTTTCTCCCCATTTTGGTATCGTCTGCAAATTTACTTATCCTACTAGTTATACCTAAATCAAGGTCATTTATGTATATACTAATACAGATCCCTGGGGGACACCACTCTTGACTGATCCCCATTCTGACTTAGTACCATTTATGCTGACTCTCTGCTTCCTACCAATTAGCCATGACCTAATCCATCCTAACAACGCCCCACCTATTCCATGTGCCTCAACCTTTCTCATCAATCTCTCATGGGGGACTCTGTCGAAAGCTTTACTGAAATCTAAATATATAATATCATATGCCTTGTCATTATCTACTGCTTCATATACCTCTGAGAAAAAACTAAGCAAATTAGTAAGGCAAGAACGTCCCTGAGTGAATCCATGCTGAGAAGAATTGATTAAGTTAAATGTTTCTAAGTGGTTTCTCATTTTCCTAGCAATAATTGACTCTAGTAGCTTTCCTATGATTGAAGTGAGACTAATGGGACGGTAATTGGATGCTATTGATTTATCACCTTTTTTTTAAATCGGAAGTACATTTGCAAGCTTCCAAGCTTCTGGAACTATACCTGTTTCTAATGAATTGTTAAAAACAAATGTTAATGGGTAACTTAACTCATCTCTGCATTCTTTTAATACTCTAGCATATACCTCATCGGGACCAGGCGATTTCTGAGGTTTCAGTCTGTCAATTTCGTTAAGCACATCATTTCTACTTATAGTAACCGTACTTAACCTATTTTCTATACTATCGCTATATACCTTACGGACTTCTGGAACCTGTGCCAAATTTTCATTAGTGAAAACGGATAGAAACTGACTATTTAATGTACTGCACATTTCTAAATAATGTTCTGTCATTTATCCTATTGAAGTTTTAAGGGGGCCTATTTTATCTCTAACTTTAGATTTATATAGCTGGTAAAAAGCCTTAGGGTTACTTTTTGAGTCATTGGCTATTCTGATTTCATAATTTCTTTTGTCTGTCCTTATACCTTTTTTAACCTCTCTTGATAGATTCTGATAGTAAGCAAGTAGGTGAATTTCGCCTTTCTTAATTTTTCTATATATTCCTCTCTTTTTTCCTAGAAGGTCTAATAGTCTATTATTCATCCATTTGGGTTGGTTCTGTGTTGATCTAAATTTTCTTTTGGGGATATATTTATTTTGCGCATTGTGGAGTGAAGACATCTATCTATCTATTGCCTGACGCCGTGATCCCCGAAGGGGTGGCCACGAACGAACCGCTCCCATGCACCTCTGTCCCCAGTCAGTCGACGCCCCTCCCCCCAACCAGCACCGCCTTCGTTCATGTAGTTCCTCACTCCATCCTTCCACCTCATATTCGGTCTACCTCTCCCCCTCTGTCCCTCCACCTCGCTCTCGTACACCCTCTTAGTCATTCTCTCGCTTTCCATACGTTCCATATGGCCGAACCATCTCAAGTTGTTCCTTTTAACACTTTCCAGCACATCTACCTCCACACCACACCTCCTTCTTACTTCCTCATTAGTCTGTCTATCCCTCCATGTAACTCCGCACGCACTCCTCAAGTAATTCATTTCCACTGCTCTCACTCTTGGTCTGAGTCTCTCAACCAACGTCCATGCTTCGCTTCCGTAAGTCAGTGTCGGGATTACCACACTGTCATGCAAGGACTTCTTCACTTCCATACTGACCACCCTATTTCTTGTTACTGCTTTTAGCGTTCCTACAACCCTCTTCCCCTGTTGTACCCTCTCCCACACCTCTTCATCCATAGTCCCATCTTTACTCAACACACTGCCCAGATACTTAAAAGAGTTGACGATCTCCATAGCCTGACCGTTCAGCTTCACCTCACACTCTGTGACTTCACCCCTTTCGAAGACCATAACCTTGCTCTTCCCCGTATTTACCTTCAAATTCCGTTTTTCGCACACTGTTCCAAACTCATTTACCAGACCCTGCAACTCCCATTCATTATCACTCATCAGAACTGTATCATCCGCAAACAGCAGTATAGGTAGCTTCCACTCAATTCCCTCCCTTTTCAGCGATACACCAACATCCACTGCTCTTGATAGTATTTCTTTCATAACTCCATCCATATATACAGTAAACAACCACGGGGACATCACACACCCCTGTTTCAAACCAACATTCAGGTCAAAGAACTCGCTCTGCTCACTCTCCACACGTACTGCCGCCTTTGCACCCTCATACATGCTCTTCACTGCTTTCAGCAACTTGCCCTCTACTCCGTATATTCTAAGTACTTTCCACAAACCTTCTCTATCCACTCTGTCATAGGCCTTCTCCAAGTCCATAAAGGCAACATACACCTTTTGTTTCTTCTCCAGATACTTCTCCACAACACAATTCAGGGTAAAAATCTGATCTACACATCCTCTTCCCTTCCTAAAACCTCCTTGCTCGTCGCCTATCCATTTCTCCGTTCTCACTCTCACTCTCTCAATCACTACCCTACTGTATACCTTCCCTACTACGCTTAGAAGACATATTCCTCGGTGGTTACCACACACTCCTCTTTCCCCTTTGCCCTTATATAGGGGGACTATTATGCCAGTCTTCCAGTCATCGGGTGCACTCCCCTTCTCCCATGCTAGTTTGCACATTTTCCATACCCATTCTATCACTATCTCACCACCATACCTCAACATTTCCCCACACACTCCATCTGTTCCTGGTGCTTTCCCCAACTTCACTCTTTTCATGGCTTCCCACACTTCTGACCTCCTGATCCCCACCTCCTCCTCCACTATGAAGACATAAAATTATTATATGTAGCTGTCAAATTATCCTGAGTTAAGACAGGTATCTGAGAGAGTATGTTCATTAGCGCACCTGGGTCCACTTAATAGTTTAACCATAGGATTGACTCTTAAGGCTCTTCTTAATCCACCAAAATTGGCTTTTCTGAAATCTGGGATAAGTGTCATATTCTCTTTAGCCTTTCCTGTCCATTGTATGTTAAAATAAATTGATTTATGATCACTATTTCCTAGTTGGTCTCCTATCTCTACATTATTTATAATTTGTTCATTATTACTGAGAACTAAATCGAGGATATTATTACCTCTAGTAGGCGAGTCTATGAATTGATATAAAAAACTATCCTGTACCGCCTCAATAAACTCTTTTGAATCTGAGTCGCCGATTTGATGCTGCCAATCAATATTCGGAAAATTAAAATCTATACAAGCCTGTTAGTCGGTCTCGTCTCCCCTGCCACTGCTCTCTTCCCCAGCCAAGAATGTACTGATTAGAACCCTCATTCCCTCAAATATCAGGTTTTTATATCCTTCTCTGTCCACGCTAGTCCAATCAGAGCCAGGAAACACGTGCCTAATCCAATCACAGACAGGCAACTCACGTCAACCAATTACAGGTGAGGGCAGGTGTGCATGCTCCAACACCAGGTGTGAAGTAGGTGGGAGAACGGGGGGGGGGGGGGGGGGGGGGGTCACTACGTCATCGCCCGCCAGGCCAAGGCCACCTAGAGTACCAGGCCGTGTCGACCATTCTGTGACGTAGGCAATGGGGTGCTACATCCACTGCCCGCGCTCTGTCCCCATTTTATAAATACTCTCTTTTATTCTTTTCTCTGTTAAATTTTAGATTAACGTACAAACAAATTATATATTTTACATTTAAGGTGTACGCAAAACCACTATCTACCTATATCTTACTTTATTATACTCTATATTATGATACCGATATCATAACAACATGTTTTGGTTATTTCTTGCATATGACTTATACCTTGAACAAGTAGTTGTACAAGATTAAAACTTATTATAAGTATATCTCATTACTTTGTTATATTGGAGTAAAATAAAACACACAATGATATATACATTACTATATTATATACAAAGACATAAACAACCTTACTGAAGAGCCAATGATATATACATTACTATATTATATACAAAGACATAAACAACCTTACTGAAGAGACAATGATATATACATTACTATATTATATACAAAGACATAAACAACCTTACTGAAGAGACAATGATATATACATTACTATATTATATACAAAGACATAAACAACCTTACTGAAGAGACAATGATATATACATTACTATATTATATACAAAGACATAAACAACCTTACTGAAGAGACAAATGATATATACATTACTATATTATATACAAAGACATAAACAACCTTACTGAAGAGCACATGATATATACATTACTATATTATATACAAAGACATAAACAACCTTACTGAAGAGACAATGATATATACATTACTATATTATATACAAAGACATAAACAACCTTACTGAAGAGACAATGATATATACATTACTATATTATATACAAAGACATAAACAACCTTACTGAAGAGACAATGATATATACATTACTATATTATATACAAAGACATAAACAACCTTACTGAAGAGACAATGATATATACATTACTATATTATATACAAAGACATAAACAACCTTACTGAAGAGACAATGATATATACATTACTATATTATATACAAAGACATAAACAACCTTACTGAAGAGACAATTTACGTCACATCCAATATTATTCCTGAACAAATATATATAAGTAACTTAATTATATACTATATGTATGAAGATGAACAATATATTTACTGTAACACACATACACACACACACACACACACACACACACGATATCATATTATATACTATGCAATACAGTACACATTATCTATTTCTCTAGGGTTTGAAGCTTTCTCTTCACGCCTACATTCTTATTAGCTCTGTTAGCTGTTGGGATGTTATTTTCTTTAGCACAGTAATTATTTAAAATTGCATTTGTTGAAGCATATACCACCATACTTTCTATTTTTTCGGTGCTATGACCATTTTCACAGATATCACTAGGGAACAGGAGATCAGCATCTGCTAAAGCCGTAACTGTGAGGTGTGTTTCTATATTTCTTTGGCTAGTAGCATTGCGAAAGGCAGGAAGCTTAGCAAGTTTGTTAATTACAATATAGTTATACATGACCATGTTCGCAGTCACACTATCTGGGTATATAAGAGAACCTCTGCTAATTCCAGCAATGTAACTTAGATTTTCTGGGATTTCTTCAGCACTATCTGAACACGTAATAATTTCTTTACAAGCATTACATTTCATTTTCTTTATCACGGAGTAACAACAATAGCCAGCTAAATAAACTATAACGGGGATGATGTCTTTACACCTGTCAATATCCTCCTTACAAACTTCAACATTCGTATGACATAAACCAAAATCAATTTCCTCATCTGTTTTTACTTGCTCATAGTCAATTTCTTCAAAATCCTTTAAAATGACCTTCTTGTCGAGTATGGGTAAACTAAGTTTTAACACTGACATCATCCGTATCTTTTTCTCACACTCATATATTTGGCGTACAGAAATATTGTAATTTCCTCCTGCTAACTGTCGATACTGACCAAATCTTGCTTCCAAATTGTCTGTTTGAAATGTTCCTGTTAGTATGTACTGTAGGTCATATTCAGTTCTGTTATGCAATAATTTGTTATTTCTAATATTGCATGGGTCGTATGTTTTAGAGCTCTAATTGTTTCCCTAGTCAGTTTCCCCCCACATCCTGGAAGACTATCCCATGCATCTAACCACTTAAGGAAACTATCCAAGAACTGATATCGGTCATCATCTGTACTATTTGTTAATGGACAAGATCACTTGTTATTGTGCCTAAGACCTTTAAATGGGGATTTCACATTCATTATATTCCACCAATTAAGAAACACTTCGATGTACCTAGCAACATCTGAAAATAACGTTAGGCCATTATGTTTTCCAATATTGAGCAAGGCTTGAATTATATACTCATTAAAAATTTGGAGAACTAATTTGACATTTTGTCTCTCTAGGTTGGAGGGGGATAATGCTTTCAGGCTTAGCCTATAGGCCTGCTTTAGGAGCAAATTTTCCTCTAAGAAATACAGTTTTTTGAGAGTACTGAAAGGGGCATACATTATCTTATATTCATTACGGACATTTTTACTTGGGAACTGTGGGAATTTCATCGTTTTTTCTTCATCTTTCTGTCCTAGCCAATTATTCCTGATGCATTTTAAAATATGTACAGCGTCGTATAGGAAAAAGAGAGGTCTGGTACTTTGCGCTGGATGTGGGTAAACAATGGACAGTTTTGGTGGATTGGCAAAATATGATACAGCTTTGCCATTGATTGCATTATTGTCTGTTACAATGCTAATGACACTAAATCCTATCTTCTCAAGCCCTAAAATAATCTTCTTCATAATGTTATATAATGTCTCTGCCTTCATTATCTTTGCTGGAATTATGTGAACAACATCTCTGTATTTTGACCGAATACTGTTTAGCATAAACACATATGCGCTTGTTGCAATTGCATCACTGTCAAATGCTGAACCAACAATATTTCCTGCTTTATAATCCAAGTAAGGCTTCAGGTGAATTTCATCAACCATCATTGTAACCGTTTTATCACGGGTTGTCAGGGACTTAAATTTGTTCTTAATATACATAAGAAAATGGCTGGTACGGTGTTCGATAGCTGGGTTAAACGTTTTGGACAAAATATTCGTCTTATAGTTGAATAGCTAGGTAGAATTAGGCATTTCTTATCTCTCAGAAGTCTGTAACCTTGAGGTGAGCAATTATGCAAGAGATAGGAGAATATAAAAAATTCAGAGGAGTAATCAAATTTAGTGAGAGTCATTAAATGAAGCTGTTCACAAACGAATTTGAGTGTATTCTGATACTTGAAGCCATTATCCTGTACAATAGTTGACAAAAAGGAGATCACAAGTTGAATTATTACAATTGCATTAATTGGGTTTGAGGCAGGATTATTGATATCGCACTTACGCAAAGCATCAAGCAACACTTCAAGTGTATTAATGTCAGTGACCTTTGAAGGAATCTTATAATCCCCTAGATGGTTTATTTGCACCGCCTGTACACTAGCCTGAACATTACAGTCTGATTTGATGACTAAGGACAAAATAACTTTAGGTTGTGGGGAATGAACAATTCGACATATATGAAAATCTTCCTCGTTTTCAATAACTGTCCAGTATTTCTTATCAATTAACTTTATTTTGTCTTTAACACCTTACGAGCGGCCTATGCGGTTTATTTATGTGTACCGCCCGGCGGGGTGTTTTTAGCCAAAATAGGGCTGTTTACGTGATCATTTTCATGCCTAAATAAGACCCAGAACGTAAAACAAGTATCTATCCCTGAAAGGGCATAAACAGAGCTTTCGAATGACACCATAACGATCCTTGTATGATGGATAGTTTTCTTGCAATAACCGTGCAACGCGAGTGCAAAAAGCAGGTAATTCGGTACTTTCGGTACATAATTGAGTATGTAGCGAGTGAGAGAGGGAGGAGGGAGCTGAGATTTGTGTCAGTAGGTTCGCCGCGGTGGTCTGGAGCAGTCATACGCTCGCTAGTCTCCTGCCACCACTTGTCTCTCTCTCTCAGCCACATTACGTGCTGAAATTGCCACTCGAGTTATGTCGAGCGCCGCCACATAGTCCAGCTTTATTAAATACGACTTAAGTGGTGAGCCGCTAATAAAGGGTTAAGTTCATCTAAAGAATGAAATGTTATGTCTTGTTTGTACTTATTGTTATCTGCAATACTCTTTGCTACCGCAGCTTGAATGGCAGACTCTTCCATTCGTTTCCTCTTCATGTCCGGGGCTTCTCTAGCATGTGATGGGCCAGAAAGGTAAGAGGGGCAGTTTGGCAATTGTGATGGAATTACACCATCACAGAGCTGAGGATACGTCAACTTGGCCACTAATTTAGTTCCGCTCTTCTCGTCAAAGTACGAAGTCTCTCGCCTTATTTCATCAGGTCTAAAATGGAGCTCACACACCTGTAAGAGATGAAAGCTCCGATATAGCTAAGCTAAAAATAAATCGTTGCATAATTGTATTGCGAGCGATATTATTGCTTGGTAGTTCAATCATTCACGAAGGAGTAAATACACTGATTTTGAGCAGTGTGTAATTTGACTTATGAATATTATATACAATTCAATATACCACACTTAAATTACAGTACTGGGTAGGCTTAAATTTTGTATATATATTTTTCCATAATTGGGAATCCAAAATTGTTTCATTATGCAGCATTGATCCAGGAGGAGGATCCAATTCAATGCATCCGCCAGCGTCGTCGTCAAACATACACAACAAACAAAATAAAATAACTTCTACTCCGTGGTTATGGATAACTTGCTTCGTCGATAATAATAATAATAAAAATAATAATAATATTAGTAATTATAATAATATCAATAATGAAATTAATAATAATTATATTAAAGGTAACACATCTATTATATCATTAATGAAGTCATCGATATACCACATAATAAACTCCCGAAAATATATATACTCCCACTGTTGAGCTACTCAATTACTATTATTTTTATTATTACTATTATTATTATTATTATTATTATTATTATTATTATTACTACTGTATTATTACTACTATTATTGTTATGCCCGGTCCAAATTGGAACGCGAGATATTCTTTGTACAATGAGCAGCTCTCTAACTGGATAGGTATACCTTAAACTTTAAATAAAGAGACAACACGGCAGGATAGTAAGCACACAGGTAACAAGTTAACATGGGTTTTATTCAGTTTAACACCTGGTTCATGGAGGAGCAAGACATATATTTTATACCTGTAACCTGGAGATCATCAACAACAATAAGAATAATTAAGACATACAATACTCAGGTTATCAAGTAAGCAATAGGAGTCGGACAATGGGTCCGGACTCAAGGTAATAATAATACTCCTAGGATACAATTATAAGGTATCCAAAATGGTGGAGGTACACCTCCTACCCAAATAGATCTCAGAGAGGATCTCAACAAAAGACAAGAGTGCAGTAATGGCAAATGCCGTCTGGATCATGCAATGATGTCCCCGGCATATAGTGACGTTAACTGACTCTAAAGCAATAATGGCCAAGTGGTCATCAACAATGAAGTGGGCTCGGAAAGGCTCACAAATGATATTAATACTATAGGTGTGCTAGATCTCACCTGGCAAAGATTAATCCTTAACTCTAATTGTGTACTAGCAAGGTGCTGAAGGCTGAGGCAACAATCGTCGGGAGCTGAGATAGAGTGAAATCTATTCGAGTTATGAACCTGACAGAATGTTAAATGAATTAGGCTAGAAGTTATACAAAGGGACTAGATTACGTGCAAATATGTGTTTGTGTTTGATGCTATGGGTCTTATATAAGCACGCCCCCTCTGTCGGGCTATGGGAGACCAATAACCCGGGAAGGTGCATATATAAGGATCCCCTGATAGGTATGTATAATGGGTCCCGGCAAGTGGGCTAATTAACGTCAATTTAAGTAGGGAGAAGAAAGACCTCTCGCAAGACGTAATGTTAATGAGAACCCCTGAAGATAACTTCTACCACAACCCTGAGTCAACTCTATACCCATAAACGGTACAAAAGCACTTAAAGGAGAGCTGTAGTGAAGAGGAGGGCCCATAGATCGAGGGAGGATCCAGTAGTCCGGAGGGCGGCTGGGCGTGATGACTCCGGAAGTTGGTCCAGGGGGGGGGGGGCGGCTGGGCGTGATGACTCTAGCTACTGGTCCAGGGTGAGTCACAAGATGATTCCTTAGACCTTGGCGCCTACCACGGGACAGCCGGGTTCCTCTTGCACTCCCACAGTGCAGTGATCCCCAAAGGATATGCTGGAGTTCTGCTACAAGGTTTGGGGGGTTAGGGTGACTAGCATAATGATCTACCTAGAGTGGCAAGCAGTCTAGATAGTGACATTATAGGTAGTCTAAGGGGGGTCAAGGTAAGTGTCTTCCTTCCTTGCTAGTTCGTGGAACTATCAGAACCATGTAGCAAAAAGAGAATCCAGAAAGGGGAGCCCAAAGTGGGTTGCCCAAAATTAGTCCTCTTCCTGATGGGGGGAACCCGATCTGGTAGATCTCAAGTTACTACACTATCCTCATAATCCCTTGAACAAAACAAGGTAGGAATCCTTTGGTACTTGGTTTGTGCACCGCATCGAAGGCCAGAAAGGGGGAGCCCAAAGTGGGTTGCCCAAGCTAGTCCTCTTCCTGATGGGGGGAACCCGACCTGGTAGATCTTCGTTCACAGCACACAACTGACAAGTTGAACACCAGCTATCTCTGGCTGTTCTTACCCTGAACTAAATAATACCAAATGGCAAGCTTAGTTAATGATGTCCAGGCTGGGTGAGTATAAGGCAATCTTCTTGCCCCTACTTAAGGCGCCCGGCTTGAGAGGATCAAGGGCGTTTGGCGCGTGGTGGTTATGTCCTTGTAGCTCTGGGGGTGGCGCGCCTGGACTCTGGCTGTACCTTGTAGCTAGATGCCCCGGGCAGATTCTGTTATAAGATGGGGGGATCACTTCCTGGTGGGGGAGGAAGTGGATGAGAAATGGCATGTGCAGGATGATACATATAAGGAAAGGTTTTTAGAACTGCTGCATGGGTTGAACTGCTGGTTTATGCGCCATCCTAGCCCGGGAAAAGGACATGACTTGGATGGCTGCAAGATCCTGAGGGGTTTTGATGGGTGATATAAATGGCAGACTAGGGAATAGAGAGTGAAAGTCTGGAGCAGTTTGGCAGTCCTTGATGGGGGAGATGAAAGGTAAGTTGGAAAATAAAGGAGTACCACCTGTAGCTGGTTGATCAGGCTGGGGAAGTCTAGGGTGGTTAGCTGGGTGTTTAGCGTAGTTACCCCTCTGCTTTTTCTCTCTGGTGGTAGGGGCCATAGAAGCTGGCTGGGCAGGGTATACTGGTGTAGTCCACTCAGGTCTTATGTGTCCCACCTGTCTCGTTGATATGCGGGCGATTCGGGCAGGAGCAGAGTGGCTGGCAGGAGTAGGGTTGGCTGCAGGTTTAGTGGCAGCTAGAGATGCGGTCTTATCATCCTGAGACCGCATCTCAATTATTATTATTATTATTATTATTATTATTATTATTATTACTACTATTATTATTATTATTATTATTATTATTATTATTATTATTATTATTATTACTACTATCATTATTATTATTATTATTATTATTATTATTATTATTACTACTGTATTATTACTACTATTATTATTATTATTATTATTATTATTATTACTATTATTAGTATTACTATTATTATTATTATTATTATTATTATTAGTAGTAGTATTATTAGTATTATCAATATTATTAGTATTATTATTATTATTTATATTAACATTATTATTATTTCTATTTCAGCTTGCTGAAGGAATGAGTAAATTTAGTCATGTAATGTTTAAGCCTACCGTACTCAATACTTAGACACGTGAATAACATTGTAGAATAATTTTTACTCACCCTGCTGTTTTCATTTGGAGTGTAATCTACTCGTCGAATGGCTGTAAGCCATTTGCTGGAAAGGTCAACATTCCTTGGGAACCTAAACACGTGCACTTTCGGTCCCGATCTGTAATTCCCCTTGCAATTTGGCACTGAACACGTGTAAGGCATTGTTGATGATCATGGAGAAGCTATCACAGGGAATAATGTACTTATAAAGTATATATGAGGGGGAAATAGTTTGGAAACACAGCGACAACCTCCCCCTACCTCACTAAAATGTATACTGACCTGCGAGGGTAGTGACCGTTTCAGCACTCCTTTTGTCGACGTCACAGAATTTAAAGGTCCCATCCGTGCGGCCTGGTACTCTAGGTGGCCTTGGCCAGGCCCCCTTCTCTCTCTCTCTCTCTCTCTCTCTCGCGGAATGTCTGGAATGTCACGTACGCACTCAGGAAACTTGTGGTACAGTCACGGACCAAAGCTTGGTGTCTTGTCACACATCACAAACTTGTTATCTTCCGGATGTTACACCTCCACCCGCTAGAAAAGAGGTCAAGAGGAGGAAAGTATATGACAATATTTTAGACTAGTGACAAACAGTCTGCTAGCACGTTCTGGACACCCTTAATATGTTTTACATCTAAGACGTATTCCTGCAGCAACAAGCTCCACCTGGTCAGTCTTTGGTTCTTATTTTGGAACTTGTGCAAACATTTTAACCCTTATTTAGCGGCGAGCAACATAAGTCGAGTTAAATAAAGCTGGACTATGTGGCGGCGCTCGACATAACTCGAGTGGCAATTTCAGCACGTAATGTGGCTGAGAGAGAGAGACAAGTGGTGGCAGGAGACTAGCGAGCGTATGACTGCTCCAGACCACCGCGGCGAACCTACTGACACAAATCTCAGCTCCCTCCTCCCTCTCTCACTCGCTACATACTCAATTATGTACTGAAAGTACCGAATTACCTGCTTTTTGCACTCGCGTTGCACGGTTATTGCAAGAAAACTATCCATCATACAAGGATCGTTATGGTGTCATTCGAAAGCTCTGTTTATGCCCTTTCAGGGATAGGTACTTGTTTTACGTTCTGGGTCTTATTTAGGCATGAAAATGATCACGTAAACAGCCCTATTTTGGCTAAAAACACCCCGCTGTGCGGTACACATAAATAAACCGCATAGGCCGCTCGTAAGGTGTTAATGGGTGATGGTCAGTATATACAGTAATGGAACCAGGGGCAGATTGAACATAGACACTAAAGTATTGGAGTGACAAAATCAATGCTAACAGCTCCGTTTCTATTACCGAATAATTTTGTTGAGCAGAATTTAACTTCTTAATGAAATAGCAAACAGGATGCAATACATTACAGTCATCCTTCTGGAGTAACACGGCTCCGACCCCGGTATTACTTGCATCAACAGCTAGGGAGAAAGATCTGGTGAAATCAGGGGCACGGAGAACAGGATAGCTAGATAGCATGTATTTGGTAGCACTGAAAGCTTCCTCACATTCGGAGGACCACTCAAACTTCACATCCTTTCAGAGAAGATCGGTTAAAGGTGCTGTTAACCTTGAGAAATTTAGAATAAATCTCCTATAATACCCAATCATTCCTAAGTATCTTTGGATTTCCTTCTTATTTGTAGGCATTGGGAAATTTAAAATAGACTCTACTTTAGCTTGAGGAGGTGCAACCTGGCCCTGTCCTACTGTATATCCAAGATATTGGACGGTACTCTTGATGAAAGTGCATTTCTTTAAGTTCACTACTAGATTTGCTTCAGCAAAGTTTAAAAAAAAAAGCAATCTGATTTGTTGTAGATGTTCCTCCCTTGTATGAGAAAAGAGGAGGATATCATCGATGTAAACTACACACCCAGGCACCCCCTCAGTCACCTGATTCATTAGGCGCTGAAAGGTAGCTGGAGCATTTTTCAAGCCATAAGGCATTACTTCACAGCAGAAGGTTTGATTATTTACAACAAAACATGAAACCTCCCTTGCTCGGGGAGTGAGAGGTACCTGCCAATATCCTTTCATAAGGTAAATTTTACTTATATACTGTAACTGGCTGTGCCAATCTGGTCAATACAATGATCAATCCGTGGCAGTGGATAGGTATCATTTTTTGTTACGGCATTGACTTGTCTGTAGTCCATGCAAAATCTATAACTCCCGTCTGGCTTAGGCACAAGTGTGACCAGACTACTCCACTGGCTTAAGGCCCTAGTAATTAAATTAACTCATTTGACAACATGAAATCTAATTCAACTTGCAGAATACTCCTGCGCTGTGGCGAGACATGGTATGGGGATAATTTAATTGGTGCTGCATCCCCGACGTCTATGTCATGCACGGCCAATGAGGTGAGCCCTGGAGTATCACGGAACACACTGGGAGACTGGGATAAAACATGGATTAGTTGGTTAGCTCTCTCGGAGGGAAGATGACATCATTTTGTTGGTAATTCCTCCCATGCTACAGAATTGCATTTAAAGTTTGATAGACCACAAGACAAGTCAAAGTCATTATCGATACCTTCAGGATCTGGGACAGTCTGCTGCAAGATCTGTGGGTAAGAACTACGAACATCATCACCCGCACCAGGATGTCCACAGGTCCTTTCATTTATTGATGCCACAGAAGGAGAATCTGGAGGAGAGGAGTCAGGGGCCCTATGATAGGGTTTAAACATATTGATGTGAAATACTTGCTTAGGCTTCCTCCTGTCTGGGGTAGCCACTAAGTAGTCAGTAACACTCACCCTTTTTACTACTTTTTATGGGCCTCTAAACTTTGCCAATAAAGGTTGGCCGAAAAGAGGAATAAGAACCAAGACCTCATCACCGGGCTGAAACTCCCTCACACGGGCTCTTTTATCGTACCATACTTTCATGGTGTTTTTAGCCACTCTTAAATTCTGTGCTGCAAACTCGCACAAGGATCTCAGCCGGGTTTTGAACTCTAACACATACTTTAGGAGATTTTGGTTCCCTTCCTGGATAAACTAGGCTGTCCTGCAATAGCTGCAAAGGGCCACGCACCTGGTGCCCGAAAACTATTTCATTGGGTGAGAAGCCCAGAGATTCAGTCGGATCCTCACGGGTGGCAAACAAAAGAAAAGGTACCCCCTTATCCCAATCACCTCCAGTTTCCTCACAATATTTTCTCAACATCGCTTTTAATGTTTGATGGTATCGTTCGAGGACCCCTTGACTCTCTGGGTGGTAGGAGCTGGACTTCACATGATCGACACCCAATTCCTTCAGGGACGGCTGAAATATATTGGAAGTGAAATTAGTACCTTGATCACTTTGCACCTCATGGGGGAAACCCATTCTGGTGAAGAATTTCAGCAGTTCCTTAATGACTGTTTGGGCTGAAGTATTTCGTAACGGTATAGCCTCTGGGTATCGAGTTGCCATGTCCATTATAGTTAACAAATATATATGTCCCTGGGATGTCTTTGGCAATGGACCAACGATATCCACTACTACCCGAGTGAAAGGGTTCTCGAACACTGGCAAGGGCACCAGAGGATGTACAGGCACCTTTTGATTAGGTTTTCCTGTCATCTGGCAGGTGTCCCACACTCTACAGAACTCCACTACATCTGCACGCATTCCTGGCCAGTGAAAGTGGGCTCTAATGCGATCTAGGGTTTTCCTCACACCTACTGTAAGTGCCCTGCTAAGGGTATACTATGGGCCATTTCTAGTATATCTCTACGACAAGGTTTAGGAACTACTACCTGATGTACGTCCCAAGCCCCGTCATCAATAGGTCTGTGTGGCGGTCTCCACCTACACCACAAAACTCCTTTCTTCATATTAAAACACTCACCCCTCTCCTTCTCACTCTCCTCTTCACTCACGGCACTGGCAACTAACTCCTTACACTCACTGTCATCTCGTTGTAACTCTACCAGGCCACTAGGACAATTAGGAGGGGTTTTATGATTATCATTTGGCTCAAGGTTAGCCAAAAAAGTGTCAGACAGATCTACTACAGTCTCCACATCAGGCACAGTTGGAGCAGCATTCACTACTC
Source organism: Paralithodes platypus (assembly GCA_032716605.1). Classification (NCBI taxonomy): domain Eukaryota; kingdom Metazoa; phylum Arthropoda; class Malacostraca; order Decapoda; family Lithodidae; genus Paralithodes; species Paralithodes platypus. The sequence continues at coordinate 39,559,346 of CM064528.1, read as the reverse complement.
TTTCATCCCTTTTATCTACCTTCACAGTTGGTACATTTGTATCAGAGGGAACTGCTACTTGAGCCATAGATCAAGTGACAGCACACACAGGGAAAACCTTTGGCATCTCCTTCTCGAGCTCACCAGTCAGCGGCTCGTCAACAGGGGAAAGTGACAAAACTGGGTCTGGTCGGACCCTCTCACCAGCCACATCATTCCCCAAAAGGAGTTACCCCGGGCACAGGGATATCCTGAGGCCTCCACAAAGCTATATAGGCTTCACCCTTCAGCAAATCACACTCAATCTCTCCATTCACTAAGTAAGCAAGAAATTGGCCTCCAGCACCTCTTATTATTACTGGTTCGCCAGTTGGGCATTCAGCATAAGGATTCACCATGAGATTGCTTGTAGAACCAGTATCTCTCAAAAAAATTACTTCATGTACACAACAATTCAGCTTCACATTTCCAGATGAAATAAAGGGACGGTAACTGTCCTGAACTGATGGGGATATCAATACAGGTTTATCCTGGACTGATTGGGATATTAATACAGGCTTAACCCTTGCGGGTTGCACCACACACGCTACTACACCATTTTCTGTCGGGTTTACGTTAGTAGCTAGGTACTCCTGCGGTCGGGAGTCCTGCATCAAAGACACATTTGGGTGGTTTTGATTATTGGGAGAGGCAGATACTGCGGCTACTGTCGGCCCCGATCTCTTGGCTCTCTCCTTGGCCCAACATTGATAAGCTAACTGGGCTCTCTCGTTAGCAAAGACATCCACCCCCTCACCTGTCCATGTCACCCTCTTTAGCCTTCCATATGCCTCAAACATTCCCTGTGTAAAAGCCTCCTTCAATCTAGCACTTATCCTCTTAGCATCTAATTGATCATTCTCACTCATTTCAAGGTACAAGGCTAACACATCTCCCTCCAAGTACAGTGGTATGAAACTAGCCAAGTCGTCAAATTTCAAGAGTTTCGCCACCAACTCTGCCTTCTTTAGCCACGCCACCACGTCGCCCTTACCATCATACGACTTCATCATTTCACTACTCACCTTCCCTTTTCAAGACATGGTGACTAGTATGCGCCCGGATAGCTTGTGGTTGAAATACAAAATGTTAGCACCCTTACCTCATGGTGAGAATATCCTTGTAGAAGTGCACGGCGCTGTACAGCATAGCCTAGGCCTAGGCCAAGCGGTTCCCCATCCAACGCTGTCAAGGCTCCAGAAACTGCGACCACAAACCACAATCCAACCTGACCAACAGCTACAGTGATGCCCACACGAACCACCGACCTCGGCTGAATCTATTCACCTACCACAGCAACACTACACTCGGTAAATACAACGGGAGCTCCCTACGACCTCTGCACCCCAAATCGTCACACGCATTTTTTTATTCGCTACTCTCGTTCGTTCGCCGAATGTGCCTAAAACTAACTAACCTACCCAACGTAAATCAAATCTACCCAACATAAATCGAATTACACCACATACATAACAGTTATTCATACCCTTTGTGTCAATGAGGATCTGATGCCATCAGGCATATGTGTCCTCATTGATACATTACTAGGCCTATATATAATATATGATGTCAGGTGAACAAAATTATATATTTGTAATTTGTAGTAACTTAAGTTATAATAATAATAATAATAATAATAATAATAATAATAATAATTAGATTATCAATTGGATTCCACATATATAATCTTAAATATAGGTAGTTTACATTATGCATCTATTTATTTAATAAGTAATTTTTAAGAGACATCTTGTATACTGGGAAGGTATACTGTGTATTGAGCTTTTCATTTATGATATTCCAAATTTGAACTCCTTTATGTCGGAAAGTTCTTTTCATTACGTTAGTCCTCGCGATAGGAATGCGCAACCTCTCTCTCTGCCTTGTTAAATGATGGTGTATGTTCATATTGGTAGTGAACATTTCGGTAAGAACTGTTGGTACAATACCTTTGATAATTTTGAACATTATTTTCGGCACTGAGAATTGATATATATCTGAGAGACGTAATAGTTTTAAGGTTTTGAAAATTGGTGGAGTATGAGCTCTATAGTGAGCTAAATTTATCATCCTTATTACTCTTTTCTGGAGGGTCATTAATGGTCTCATATAAATTTAACTTGCTGTGCCCCAATTTACTATGCCATATGTCAAATAATGGTATACAAAGGAATTATACAGAGTTACGAGTGTTGATTTATTTAGCGATTTCCTTGCCTTGCTTATATTCCCGATACTCTTTGAATTTTTTTTTTTTATATATTTGATGTGGTCGCACCAAGAAAGCTTAAGAGTCGATAATTACACCTAAAAATTTCGTGCTCTCTACTTTTTGTAATATTTTACCATCTATACACACACTTCTGGTAGCAGTGACTCGTTTACCTTTCATCGAAAATATCATATGAGATTTTTCTAAATTGAGTGCAAGCTTATTTGCAATAGTCCATTCCAACAGTTTCTTTACCTCATTATTCATCTCATCAATTAAGTTATCAATATTGTCACCACTCAAGAATATATTGTATAATCGGCGAATAAAATAGAAAGTAACTCTGTAGAGACATTAACTATATCATTTACATATATCAAGTACAGAAGCGGCCCCAAAACAGAGCCTTGAGGAACACCAGATTCTACCACATCACTGAAAGAGTTTTTGCCATTGTAACTTACATATTGCAGCCTATTCTCCAAATAACTTTTAGACTAATGTAATGCTACCCAATGGAAATACGCCTAACGGCCTTATTGGGCTATCCTTAGTTGGAATTATGCAAGGCTGGTACATGTCATATTTGTAACAAACTATGTGGTACCAACTCTGTAATTTGCTGACTGAATAAATATTATTATTATTATTATTATTATTATACCCCCCTAATTCCATAATGACTTAATTTCTTCAGAAGTATTTCATGATTTACAGTATCGAATGCTTTATTAAAGTCTAAAAATAATCCAAGTACATGTTTACCTTTATCAAGAGCTTCTGAAATCTTATCAGTCATCAGTATTAACGCTAATTCTGTATCATATCCTTTACGAAATCCAAATTGATACTTGTATAAGAGATCATGTTTATTTATGAAATTAATTAATCTGTTATACATAATATGTTCAAATATTTTTGAAAATATACTTAGTACTGAGACCGGGCGATAATTATTAACAATAGAAACATCCCCACCTTTATATAACGGTATAATTTTTGCAGTTTTTAACTCACTAGGGAAAACTCCCTCAGATAAAGACAAATTAATTAGATGAGCAAAGACGTCAGAGAGAATTAAACGAGTCTCTATAATGACATGACAAGTTACATTGTCCCAACCTGGACTTTTTTTCTTTAGATTTGCTATGATGCTCTTTACTTCCTCACGATTTGTTGGTGTCACAAACATTGAACCAAGATTTGCATTAGACAAAAATGATGCATATGTTTTGTTGATCATTGGCAGTGACTTACTAATATTATTTCCAATATTGAGATAAAAATTATTAAAAGCATCGGCAATATGTTTATTGTCATCAACAACCCTACCATCAATGACGAAATTAGTAACAAGTTTTTTTATTGTTTTTTATTTATGACTTCTTTTATTAAGTCCCAGGACTTTTTAATATTGCCGATGTTTTGCTTAACACATTACGAGCGGGTGGGTCGGTAACTTCTATTACCCCACATGCGGGTGGTTTTACCCTAAATAGGGTTGTTTCCATGCTCTTTTTCATGCATAAACAAGACCCAGAGCGTAATACAACTATCTATCCCTGAAATGGCGTAAACAGAGCTTTCCAATGACACCCGAACCATCCTTCTACGACCACTGGTTCTCTTGCAACGATCGTGCAACAAGAGTGCAAAAACCCTAAAATAAGGTAATTTCCTTACATAATTCCCTGTGTAGCGAGTGAGAGAGGGTGGAGGAGGGTGTAATAAATTTCAGTCGACCCACGGCGGTGGTGGTGAGCGGTCAGGCGGGAATCTATGCTCCTCGCACCGCTCGGCTTTCTCTCAGAGCACATTACGTGCTCAAAATTGCACTCGACATATGTGGTGACCCGCATATGGGCACCTTTTCTTTAACTCGACATATGTCGAGCGCCAATGGTTAACCCTTTATTAGCGGCGCGCAACATAAGTCGAGTGAAAGAAATTTGGACTATGTGGCGGCTCACAACATAAGTCGTGTGCCATTTTCAGCACGTAATGTTGCTGAGAGAGAGAGACAAGTGGTGGCAGGAGAGTAGCGTGTGGGGAAAGTACCGAATTACATGGTTTTTGCATTCGTGTTGCGCGTTTGTTGCAAGAAAACTAGCGGTCGTACAAGGATCGTTGGGGTGTCATTGGAAAGCTCTGTTTATGCCCTTTCAGGAATAGATACTTGTTTTACGCTCTGGGTCTTATATAGGCATGAAAATGATCACGTAAACAACCCTATTTTGGGTAAAAACACCCCGCTGGTGGCTATATATTATTTACCGCCTAGGCCGATCGTTAGGTGTTAACCCGGGAACTGCGGGGAGACTCTTAAGAGTTCCCCCGGCGGACTGCGGGGAGACTCTTAAGAGTGAGTGAAAAAAAAATCAACTTTTGACATCGAAAAAAAAAAAAAAAAAAAAAAAAAAAAAAAAAAAAAAATGGCCCCTGGGCCATGCAAAATCTCAGTCCTCTACTTCCCCTCCTTCCCCACTTTCCTCCTATCCTTCAGTTATCACCTATTTTCCCTGTTATTCCCTTATTCTGAGGTATATTTTCGTGCTAACATTAGCGAGTTGCAAGCAGGGCGTTGTCATCACTGATAGAAAGCGAGTGCAAGAGAGAGAGAGAGAGTATCGATCGACTGTGTCTCAGTGGCCTTGGGGGAAATAGGCGGGAAAGCAGCTTGCATCACCCATACATTATACAACTCGCGGGCTATATCTCCGATTTTGACCCTCCAAACGCTGTTTTCACTCGTTTTATTGTTGTTTCAGGTTAATACCTTTATAATCAACCCATAATAGGCGCATATGGATAAGTATTAATGCTATTAATGGCACAATGAATATTTTAGTGACGGAAACACCTCAAATACGTCAGCACAGGGGGACGTTTCCAATTACCCCCATGCGCACTTGTTAGGTTAAGGGTTAAGTAACAGATCATAATGTTCTCTCTCCGCCTTTCGTAATAATCTATTCAAGATTCTCTTATAACCTAGATATTTATTTTTATTTTTGTTTGTTTCATTTTTTAAGAAGACATAAAGTTTATTTTTTACTTGTAGGCCTATAGATTTCTTTAGAGCAGCGGCGAGCGAACACTTTCGGTTACGATACGTAGTTTTAATATTTTTAAGAGGAAATAGCTCATTATAATATCTCATGAAAATATCGTGAAATTCAGAAAATGCGTGTTGACAGTTTTTACCACCAATGATGTTCATCCAATCAGTATTAACTAGCTTTTCTTTAAAATTTTGCAATGTATGTTCATTCACCAAACGCTTTGTAATAACATTTGTGCAAGTTTTCTCTCTAATGTTTCTGGTAACCGAAAATATTGGAAAATGAACTGACACATCTGTATACATTATGCCATTTACAATTTCATTACTCTGAACGTCATTACTGAAAATATTGTCTATTAATGTGGCAGAGTTACTTTTCACTCTCGTTGGTTTGTTGATCAGCGGAATAAAGGAATATGAGAAAAGCATATCTACAAAATCTGATGTTAACTTATGATTCTTGGTATTTAATAGATTCAGATTGTAATCTCCCATTAGATATGTAATCTTGTTTTCACGATTGATTGATGTTAGAATGTAATTTATATAATTAACAAAATTTGTAACATTCGAGTCAGGAGGTCTGTATATGACAGCAATACTCACATTCTTACTACTACAAATCGATGACTATTGAATTTGAATGAGTGACTATAATAATTCTATATTGTTGAAGGATATGTTGATATACACACAAGCTGCGTTTTTCGTTACTACCACTGGGCTTTTGGCAGAAAATGACAAAAATTATCAGTAGCTGCATTTTGTGTTACCACCACTGATAAACCATTGGGCTTTTGGCAGAAAATACCAAAAATTATCAGTGATATCCGAGACATGTTTACATACAGTGTTCTCATCGTCCAGCATATTACTGCTTCATATTCATCAGCCAACTTAAAATAGCCCTATATAATATTTAATTATCACTAGAACAATACACTATACCATGTAGGAAGTCTTCTGGAGAAATAGGGAAAATTTAGAAAAAAATGCAAGATAAACTAAATCACAAATGTATGCTAGAATAGCATTGACAAATCGCTAGATAGTCACCAGACACTAACAACTTGTATGTCACTAGAAAACATATGTTGAAGTATCTAGAATAATCTTTAACAATCGAAACATCTCTCCAATTCCTTAAAATAGGGAACTAACTTGAATATCGCTAGAATTCATCACATGATGTCGCTAGATGGAATTGATGGAAGTGATTCGATGGATCTAGCGGTAGCAGCTACATTGGCAACATCGTACCAAGAACCTTTATTCCGTTATAATGATCAAGGTCAGATTTCGAAAATATTACAATTATTTCAAAGTTCAGAGATCATCAGATCGGTTTGGAAGTCGATGTACACAATTTCAGTTCCATTAGTTTAAGAAACATTCACATAATATGCTACTTAGAGGGTTTAATAAAGAAGCATTCCTCTCCTGGCATCGTATAAGCGAACCCAAGCTTCTTTCTTTTTTTTTATTTTTTTTAAGAACGTCATCAAACGGTTCGTATATTTGGGTTTGGTGAACCTTTTGGGGTTCTTAGTTATACATTAGAACATATTTATATTTTGCACACTCTTATAAGTATAAACACTTACTTGTTAAAGAGGAAATACACAAAAGCCCAATTTTGAATGATCGTGAATATCTTTACTTTGGCATATGTTTGGGCTAATTTAAGACTACATTTAGATAGATAGAATTTGTTAACACTCGCCAATGAAATATGATGACTTGCTTACAGATATATACTTAAAGCCCGAATCGGCTTGACTTTAACCCAAAGCTGCATTTCGTGTTACCACCACTGATAAGCCATTGGGCTTTTGGCAGAAAATGCCAAAAATTATCAGTGATATCCGAGACATGTTTTCATACAGTGTTCTCATTGTCCAGCATATTACTGCTTCATATTCATCAGCCAACTTAAAATAGCCCTATATAATATTTAATTATCACTAGAACAATACACTATACCATGTAGGAAGTCTTCTGGAGAAATAGGGAAAATTTAAACAAAAATGCAAGATAAACTAAATCACAAATGTATGCTAGAATAGCATTGACAAATCGCTAGATAGTCACCAGACACTAAAAACTTGTATGTCACTAGAAAACATATGTTGAAGTATCTAGAATAATCTTTAACAATCGAAACATCTCTCCAATTCCTTAAAATAGGGAAACTAAATTGAATGTCTCTAGAATTCATCACATCTTGATGTCGCTAGATGGAATTGATGGAAGTGATTCGCTGGATCTAGCGGTAGCCGCTACATTGGCAACATCGTACCAAGAACCTTCATTCCGTTATAATGATCAAGGTCAGATTTCGAACCTATTACAATTATTTCAAAGTTCAGAGATCATCAGATTGGTTTGAAAGTCGATGTACACAATTTCAGTTCCATTAGTTTAAAAAAAAAATCACATAATATGCTACTTAGAGGGTTTAATAAATAATAATAATATTAATAATAAATAATCATGTTCAATTAGTATTAGACCATGTAAAGACCTTCGGGTTCAGGGTAAACTTAGGAAAGTCATCTCTTCTCCCCACCAAGCAAATCCAGTAGGTGGGCCTTATCTGGGATACCTAGTTACTAACTCTGAGTCAGAGTGTGGACAACTGTCAGAGATTTCGCAGGAAACTCTTCCGGTTTCTACATTCGCGGACGACAACGAGAAAGTTCTGGGAATCTCGGGCGGGCTCACTCAATTGGATACAGCTGACGGTACCGTTAGGTCGTCTGAAGGTCGAAAGAATTATCTTAGAAGGAAACAAGTGTTTTCCACTTTCACTGGCGGAAACACTGAGGACAATTCCAACTTTAATCCACAACCTCCTGGCGGCTTAGGCGAAGCCAGAAGTAATTAACTCCTCATTGGCTTGGACAGCTCCACCTCCGACGGTTTGGGTAGATACAGACGCGTCAGGAACCCTGGGATGGGGTTACCAATCAAACTTAGGCCATCAGGGTCAGGGTCGATGGTCAACTTTAAATCATCTTCATATCAATGCCAAGGAGTTGCTAGTCCCACTATTCTTTTTACAGGAGCATGGCATGAGCCAGGCGGGAAAGTCCCTAGCCTTCAGAATGGACAATTTGACTGCAGTGACATGCATTCAAAAGCAAGGGTCAGTAAGATCAAGAGTGTTACAAGGGTTGTCGGTAAAGATATTTCGTCTAGCCGCGAGGCGCGAGCCGCGAGGATTTATCTTCATACAACGTATCTGCCCGGTGTGGCGAATGTATGGGCGGATGCTCTGTCCCGGACACAGAGCACTCAAGTAGAATGGGCTCTCAGACAAAACATCTTTCAAAAGCTGATTGCAGAGCCCTACCACCCACAAGTAGACTTGTTCGCATCAGAAGCATGCCACAGGCTGCCCCAGTACCTCACACGCCGGAATCTCACTCTGGCGGGTGGTCCGGACGCATTTGGTAGAGTGGAACAAATGGAGCTCCATTTATCTGTTTCCACCTCCAGACGCATCCTTAATGTGCAAAGTAGTTCACAAACTACGGGATTATCGGGGCATGGTCTCGATGATCGCGCCCTTGTGGCCAGCTCAAGTGTGGTACAACCAATTAAAGATGTGGTGCGAGAACCCGGTGTCGCTCCCGATCTCGTACTTCCACTTAGAGACAATTGGAAACCTCAAAACCTCGTTGACTTTTGCCTTGTGGATATTCAGGAGGCCTAGTGGCTAGGCCAGTTTGGGGAAACAGTGACTCACAAGTTGATTAATCAGGATGCTCCATCAACACGACGACAGTACCAATCACACTGGAAGTCATTTACTACCTGGGTTGTAAAAACTGGTCAACAACAGTCCTCGGTGGCTCTGGTGTTTAATTATTTAAATTACCTATTCGATGTTCAAAAGTTGTCAGTTGTCACATTAAGGAATCACCTCACAGCAATTAGGACACCATTTTTAGTTTTAACTGGTTTGTCTGTACCGGAGGCGGAGGAAAAGGGTTTCATGAGGTCTTGCTTCAAGCTTCGCCCTCCTCCTCGTCAACTCACACCCACCTGGTCTCCTGATCTGGCCCTTGAGATGCTGCAGTCCCGTAAATATTGCAAGGATCCTCCCTGCGAACTAATACTTTAAAAGGGCAATTTTTTCTGGTGGCACTGGCTACGGGTGACAGGGTGTCTGAGTTGACGGCGATGAGTTCGGAGCCAAACTGCCTAAGACTTTCAAGGCGCAACATGGGTGTACATATTGCTCCTGCTCCTAACTTCATTGCTAAGAATGAACATTATAATCATGTATTTACAGAGTTCGAAATTCCGGCTCTGAAACAGGGTGACAGGCACCATTTACTGTGTCCCGTGCAGTCACTCATACTATTTATGCGGGCTTCCCGGCCCTCACAGGCGGGAGCCCTCTGGGTTTCACGGACAGGTATTCGGTTACAAAAACGCCGGCTAGCTGCGTTATTATTGGAAGTCATTCGAGAGAGTAATCCGGGCGTGTTGGCGAGATCACCCGATATCCGTAAATGGGCGGCATCACTTCGATTCCTCCATAATTACTCCCTAGAAGATATTCAGCAGACCCAATTGTGGTCATCAAATCATACCTTCCTCACACGTTACCTGTCCATCAATCTCATGAAACCTTTTCGTACATGTGTAGTATTAAGGCAGAAAGTCTAGTTTTAAGCTGATTTTGTGACGTAAAAAGGGGGGGGTGGTATCCTAGCTAAGAACTCTACCTGCCTCTGAGGTGAGACAAAATGTAACGAGTATTAAGGTCATGTGATAATCCGTTCCTTAGGCTAAAGTAAGCCTACTCAGGAACATTTCTTATTTTTTAGGTTAAACACTATGGATACAATAGGGTGTCCAATATACTCAATAATCTCAGGGATTAGATTAGAGTAAGAGTACAAAAATGTTGGTAATACAGTACCTAAGGCCATAAATATGTAGGCCTACATATTAACAAATTTGGGTGATAATGAATGTTTCATTTACCCTGGGATATATAAACTAAATGAATAGTTTATTCTTGTGTTACACCAACTGTTCTATCAATCTTAAAGGTGATAACACCACAGGCTTCCTTTAAGAAACGCCGCCTGTAACCCTCTTTTATATTTTCTTTGATATTAAACTGACCTGATTAATACATGTTTACTTGGACCTTACCTGGTTTATTAGTGGTATGCGATGTTTATGATGAATGTCCCCCCTCCAGTCTTGAGAATTCAGGCGCATCGTCAATGATGAAGGGGCCACTAATAAATTATAGGTTTGAGTCCCGAAGGGAAGAAGGAAAACCTAATATTTAGTAGTGGCCCCGGAATCATTGACGATTTTGGCCCTCCCTTCCGTCCCCTTCCCATTCATCTGCTTCATTTTTGAGAGTCTCGATATGTCAGATTAAGAGTGAACACTCGCTGTGAACAAGATGGCGAGCTGTACCCAAGAGCAGACGCATGGAAAGCGCAAAGCTAGGTCAAGTTTAATTTTTATTTTTATTCCTTATTTATTTTACTAGTTTTTCTAGTAGTGGTACCCACATCATAAGGACGAGTCCGTGAGTGGTTATTAAGAGCGTTTTGCTCACGATATAAGGCAATCGTATTTTGAGTTCTCCCCGGGCGGGAAGTTTGAACAGCAAGCTAGAGTTCAAAGATTGGTCATTACCTACGTAAGGCGCATTGTCAATGATTCCGGGGCACTACTAAATATTAGGTTTTCCTTCTTCCCTTCGGGACTCAAACCTATAAACTAATTGTATCTCACTAGAAACAAATATGTTGAAGTATCTGGAATAATCTTTAGCAATCGAAACATCTCTACAATTCCTTAAAATAGGGAAAATAACTTGAATATCGCTAGAATTCATCACATCTTGATGTTGCTACATGGAAGTGACAGAAGTGATTCGCTGGATCTAGCGGTAGCCGCTACATTGGCAACATCGTACCAAGACTATTTATTCCGTTATTATGAACAAGGCCAGATTTCGAAACTATAACAATTATTTCAAAGTTCAGAGATCATCAGATTGGTTTGGAAGTCGATGTATACAATTTCAGTTCCATTAGGTTTAGCAACATTCACATAATACGCTACTTAGATGGTTTAATCAATTTCTTATTAATTTCACCACAACACCAAACACCTCCAATGAAATTAATGAAAGCATATATGTGATCCACCAGGATTCGAACCCGGGTTATCACACACAGATTTTTAGACACCTTAACCATTACACCCCAGATCGTACATGCGTACGCATGCTGTTGTCCTTCTTTTTGCTTTAGAACGACAACAAACCCTATTATTTACTACGTATATTTGGGTTTGGTGAATATTTTGGAGTTCCTAGTTGTATATTAGAACATATTTATATTTTGCACACTCTGATAAGTATCAAAACTTACTTGTTTTAGTATAAATATACAAAAGCCCAATTTCGAATGATCGTGAATGACTTAATTTACTTTGGCGTATGTTTGGGCTATTTTAAGACTACATTTAGATAGATACATTTTTTTAGCACTCGCCAATGAAGTATGATGACTTGCTTACAGATATATACTTAAAGCCCGAATCAGATTGACTTCAAACTAGTTCTTCACTTCCTCAAACCAGTGGAAAAGCAGGTTTGAGATGGTTTGATATTTGACACCCTTAATGGTGTAATATGACACCCTTTTCCAGTCTATCGGAGATAGTGGTGGTAAAGGAAAACGCGGCTATATACTTAAAGCCCGAATCGGATTGACTTCAAACCAGTTCTTCACTTCCTTAAACCAGTGGAAAAGCAGGTTTGAGTTGGATTGATATTCGACACCATAAATGGTGTAATACGACACCGTTTCCAATCTTTCGGAGGTAGTAGGGGTGCTTGAAAACGCGGTAACAGTCTTAATTGTAATGCAATTGTGATGATATTGGGTTGTGTGATGGAGTTGGCAACATTGTGATCACAGATCTGGTAACACTGCAAGATTTAAGATGGCGGACGTATTGGATGTACTGTTGCCAGTACTCTGCCTGATCTCTTGATATACCTCTTATATGTCTATCTATCTATCTATTGCCCGACGCCGTGATCCCCGAAGGAGTGGCCACAAACGAACCGCCCCCATGCACCTCTGTCCCCAGTCAGTCGATGCCCCTCCCCCCAACCAGCACCGCCTTTGTCATGTATGTACCATTAATTATTAACTTTCCTGTATTACTATTAACCCGTCCAGCCCCGGCTAGTTTTGTAATGTTTGTTCACCAGAACCCGGCCAGTTTTCAATTTTTTTTTTTATTCCAGAAACAATAGCGAATGGGTTAGGAATGAAGGAAAAACCACGAAAAACCGCTCAAAAAGCTTAAAGAGTTCCCGAGCCCCCGAAAACGTATTTTACAAGAGTAAAAAATTGAAGGCATTACCCCCAAAAACCAGGTTATTGCGTGCTCACGCGCACGCACGTGGACTTTGAGAGTTTTCAACCATCAGCACGGTTGTGTGGGATACGTACACAGTTCCCATACAAATCTGAGCCCTCTTGAGTGGCTACACCTGAGGTTACGGTCGGCGCAATTAGGGTGACGCGCCAGGCGCGTCTCTGGGGCTGTGCGTTACATACATCGCCGAAGCGTCAGGCGCGTCGCTGGGGCTGTACGGGTTAAGCAACAAGGATATCATAGTATGTTTTTGGAATTTATTAGGCTACATTGCATTATGTAGTAATTATTATGTGAGGATTATTGCCTTAGTTTGTTTATACAGTACTGTACAGTATTTTACTTTTGCACCTACTATTCCTACATTTTATTTCTGTTGTTGTAGACTTATGGTATGGATTCTATGTTGAATAAAGCCTAGAGATAAGGCCTGTATTTTTATCACAACAGTTTATTCAACATAAAATCCGGCTGGATGGTGGTACTGGAGTTAACCCAAGGACTAGGCCTATAGCTGACCATCACGCTATCAGTAAACAGAAGCTGGGCTACAACATGGAACATCTACTGAAACCGGAGAGGCTGCACACTCTAATCCCTGCTCATCAACAGCTGCTCAGGAATGGAAGCACTGGTTCAAGACTTTCGAAAACTTCTTGGGAGCCCTTCGTCAGGAAAATCTGGACAAGCTAGGTCTACTTATCAACTTTGTGTCACCAAAAATCTATTAAGTTATTTCTGAGTGTGCTACTTATGAAGATGCTATCAGTACCCTGAAATCACAGTATATCAAGCCCACAAATGACATTTTTGCACGCCATCGCCTCGCTACTCACAGCCAGCATGTTGGTGAGTCCTTAGATGAATATTTTCAAGCATTGAAAATTCTGAGTAAGGACTGTAACTTCCAGGCTGTGACAGCTGCTCAGTATTGTATTTTATTGAAAATAGCATCAAGGTTTAGCAATGTGTGTATTATGGGGGATTTTAATTTTCCGAATATTGATTGGCAGCATCAAATCGGCGACTCAGATTCAAAAGAGTTTATTAAGGCGGTACAGGATAGTTTTTTATTTCAATTCATAGACTCGCCTACTAGAGGTAATAATATCCTCGATTTAGTTCTCAGTAATAATGAACAAATTATAAATAATGTAGAGATAGGAGACCAACTAGGAAATAGTGATCATAAATCAATTTATTTTAACATACAATGGACAGGAAAGGCTAAAGAGAATACGACACTTATCCCAGATTTCAGAAAAGCCAATTATGGTGGATTAAGAAGAGCCTTAAGAGTCGATCCTATGGTTAAACTATTAAGTGGACCCAGGTGCGCTAATGAACATACTCTCTCTCAGATACCTGTCTTAACTCAGGATAATTTGACAGCTACATATAATCATTTTATTTCTTCACTCCACAATGCGCAAAATAAATATATCCCCAAAAGAAAATTTAGATCAACACAGAACCAACCCAAATGGATGAATAATAGACTATTAGACCTTCTAGGAATAAAGAGAGGAATATATCGAAAAATTAAGAAAGGCGAAATTCACCTACTTGCTTACTATCAGAATCTATCAAGAGAGGTTAAAAAAGGTATAAGGACAGACAAAAGAAATTATGAAATCAGGATAGCCAATGACTCAAAAAATAACCCTAAGGCTTTTTACCAGCTATATAAATCTAAAGTTAGAGATAAAATAGGCCCCCTTAAAACTTCGATAGGAGAAATGACAGAAAATTATTTAGAAATGTGCAGTACATTAAATAGTCAGTTTCTATCCGTTTTCACTAATGAAAATTTGGCACAGATTCCAGAAGTCCGTAAGGTATATAGCGATAGTATAGAAAATAGGTTAAGTACGGTTACTATAAGTAGAAATGATGTGCTTAAGGAAATTGACAGACTGAAACCTCGGAAATCGCCTGGTCCCGACGAGGTATATGCTAGAGTATTAAAAGAATGCAGAGATGAGTTAAGTTACCCATTAACATTTTTGTTTAACAATTCATTAGAAACAGGTATAGTTCCAGAAGCTTGGAAGCTTGCAAAATCATGTAGTTCCGATTTTCAAAAAAGGTGATAAATCAATAGCATCCAATTACCGTCCCATTAGTCTCACTTCAATCATAGGAAAGCTACTAGAGTCAATTATTGCTAGGAAAATGAGAAACCACTTAGAAACATTTAACTTAATCAATTCTTCTCAGCATGGATTCACTCAGGGACGTTCTTGCCTTACTAATTTGCTTAGTTTTTTCTCAGAGGTATATGAAGCAGTAGATAATGACAAGGCATATGATATTATATATTTAGATTTCAGTAAAGCTTTCGACAGAGTCCCTCATGAGAGATTGATGAGAAAGGTTGAGGCACATGGAATAGGTGGGGCGTTGTTAGGATGGATTAGGTCATGGCTAATTGGTAGGAAGCAGAGAGTCAGCATAAATGGTACTAAGTCAGAATGGGGATCAGTCAAGAGTGGTGTCCCCCAGGGATCTGTATTAGGTCCTCTGTTGTTTATTATATACATAAATGACCTTGATTTAGGTATAACTAGTAGGATAAGTAAATTTGCAGACGATACCAAAATGGGGAGAAAAATTGATTCAGTTAGAGATATAGAGTGTCTGCAAAGGGATCTAGATACCTTACACGAATGGTCAGTAAAATGGCAGATGAAGTTTAACATTGACAAATGCAAGGTATTAAAGATAGGGAAGATGCATACAAATTTTAAATATAAACTAGCTAATATGGAATTAGAAAACTCAGACTGTGAGAAAGATCTAGGTGTGTTTGTTAGCAATGATTTGAAGCCTAGAAAACAATGTATAAGCGTTCGTAACAAGGCAAACAGGATTATCGGGTTCATATCTAGGAGTACAAAGGAGTACAAAGGAAATCAAGCAACAACAGATCTAGTGACCCTTCTAGGTTGCTTGTCCTCCAAAACACTGAGGATCAAGTGTCCAAACAGTGGTTTAGAGTGGGTAAGGGAACATTGGAAAGGGAATTACTGCCCTGGAACTAATGTCCGTGGCAGGATTAGGAAGTTAGTAGGGGACAGATGGGTTAGTAACTGAGGGGGGGATAAAGTAAAGTTATTAATTTATAAACGCAGTCAGTCGCGGGTTTGATGCGAGATATTTGTCTAGGCGGAGTTTAAATGAATCAACGGTGATGCAGTCTATAACGTTTCGGGGAAGCCCATTCCACAAGTTGACAACTCGATTGAAGAAGAAATTCTTAGATTCGTGTGAGTTAAAAGAATTACCAATATTTTTGCAACCGTTTCCCCGCGTGTAATTAGATTGGTCGATAGTGAAGTACTTACTAGAGTTCATATTGTCGATGCCTTTGATGATTTTGAACACTTGAATTAAGTCACCTCTTAATCTGCGCTGGGTTAAAGGAAATAGATTTAATTCTCTAAGACGCTGCTCTTCGTATGGTTTGTTCTTTAGGCTAGGTATCATTTTGGTAACTCTACGTTGAACTCGTTCTAGCTTGTTTATATCTTTTTGGTAATAAGGGCACCAGGATTGAACGCAGTATTCCAGAAGAGGGCGGACTAAGGAATTGTAAAGGGTTAGGATAACTTCTTTGGATTTATGCTCAAATGACCTGCCTATAAAGCCAATTATTTTGTTTACCTTCTTAACAACTTCTGAACATTGTTGACTCGGTTTTAGGTTACTCGATATTGTTACTCCCAGATCGGTTTCTCTGTTTACATTCTTAAGCTGAGTGCCATTCATCGAATAGTTTGCTTTCTCATTTAGGTATCCGATATGTAGTACTTTACATTTATCCGCATTGAAACTCATTTGCCAAATTTGGGCCCAACATGACAATTTATCTAGATTGTGTTGCATATCGTCAACTTGTTCTTTTGAGAGTACGCTATTTGCAATTTTTGTATCGTCAGCAAATTTTGAGATTGTACAGGTGAGACCCTCATCTATGTCGTTGATGTAAATTAGAAAGAAAATTGGTCCTAGTACCGATCCCTGGGGTACCCCGAGTGTGAGTAACAGAACTGCTGATGTTATCTTAAAACTTTACTTGTCATTAGTGAGACCCCATATGGATTATGCTGTTCAATTTTGGTGTCCTTATTACAGAATGGACATAGATTCATTGGAGAGAGTACAACGTAGAATGACAAAAATGATCCATAATATTAGAAATCTTCCGTATGAAGAAAGGTTCAAGAAATTAGGCTTACATTCGTTAGAGGGACGCAGAGTTAGAGGTGACATGATAGAGGTATTCAAGTGGGTTAGTGGAATTAATAAAGGAGACATGAAAAATGTACTAAAGCTCAGTGATAGCGAAATAACTCGTACAAATGGTTTCAAATTAGATAAATATCGTTTCAGAAAAGATATAGGCAAATATTGGTTTGGTAACAGAGTTGTAGATGGGTGGAATAGGCTACCAAGTGATATAGTGGGATCAAGAACGATAGGGAGCTTTAAGATAAAATTAGATATGCATATGGACGAGATGGGTTGGGTGTGAGGGGGATCTACCAGGTGTGGGCCAATCGGCGCTCAGCAGACCCCCGTAATCTTGTGTTAATCTCTGACCGTTTTGGTGGGGTCAGTGCTCAAGGTATTAGTGAGATGGGTCTATAATTGGGCCTTGTAATTGGGGTTGGGTGTGACAGGGATCTGCCTTTTATGGGCCGATCGGCTTTTTGCAGACTCCCATTTTCTTATGTTCTTATGTTCTTATTGTGAGGAGTCCATCAGAGATGCATTTATTGCTGGCCTGCAATCATCCTTGATAAGGCAACGTTTGTTGGTAAATAAAACCTTAGATTTAGCCACAATGTTTGACCAGGCAAGAGCTTTAGATTCAGCCCAAAAGGAATTATGAAGTTTACAGTACCACCCAGCCTTCTCGAGTTGTAAGTGCCGTGACTCCTGAGTCAGATACTAGCAAAGAAGCTAATGGGGAACCTGCCTCTGTAACAGCTGCTATGCGTGAAGAGGGAATAACTAATTGCAACACTTCTCTATTAGGTGATTTCCTGCCAGATAACTGCGTTCTCTTGTACAAACAATTATCGTGTATTTCGAAGTCTTGTAAATTCAAAGCTATTAAATCGTTAGTGCTCGAGTTAACAGTATCACCTGATTCTATACTAAGAATTACTTTACTCCAAAACGTGTCGGATCTCTGCTCCGCAGCAATACCATCAGCGTTCAGAATCGCATTGGCTGAAACTGAAGCTACTGGATTACGAGATAAGGCATCAGCTGCAACATTGTGTTTACCTTCCACATACATTAATTGGAGATTATAAGATGCCAAGATTAATTTCCATCGAGCACGTCTGCCAGACAAAAATTTATCATCGAACAACTTAAGTAAGGGTTTGTGATCTGTCCATACAGTCACATTATAGCCATAAATTATTTCTTTGTACGTCTGAAGAGCCCATATTAATGCAGCGCCTTCTAAGTCAGTTACACAATAATTTATTTCTGCCGGTTTGAGAGAACGGCTTGCGTAGCCTAACGGGCGTAATTCATTCCTTTCATCATACTGCATGAGAGTAGCACCGAATCCGGAGTACGAAGCGTCAGTGTTAATAACAAAGTCTCTATTAAAATCAGGAAAGGCAAGTGTGGGTCTCGTGGTTAAGCTATTCTTTAATTTATTAAAACTTTGCTCTTGTTCATAACTCCAATTAAATTCCACACCTTTCTTTAACAGTTGGTAAAGGGGTTTCGCCATGATTGCATAATTTCTAATGGAACTCCTATAATAACCACTGATACCAAGGAATTGTCGCAATTGTTTTACGTTAGTGGGTGTTGGGAAATTTGTGATAGCGTTCGTGAGATCAGGAGTGGTATTAACACCATCTGGGGTTAGTTCATGTCCTAAAAAAATTAGTTTCTTCTTGAAAAAGTTACATTTACTAAGTTTAATCTTTAAACCAGCTTCGTTAAGCCTAGATAAAACTTTCCTCAGTGCTTCAACATGGTCCGATATATTTTTAGAAAAAATTATGATATCGTCTATATATACATAAACGTTATCACCTAATAATCCTGCCAATATATTAGACATGATACGTTGATATACTGCCGGTGAATTTTTAAGGCCCTGTGGTAAGCGTTTGAATTCATATGTTCCAGAGGGGGAATTAAATGCGGTGTATTGACGGGAATCTTCATCTAAATTAATCTGATGGAAACCACTCGACAAATCCATAGTACTAAACACTTTTTTATCAGTACTTAACGAATTTAAGATTTCAGGGATTGCAGGCATATGAAAATGTTCAGTTTCTGTGAGAGAATTAAGTTTCCTGTAATCTACGACAACTCTATATTCGCCCTTATTTTTTTTAGGAACCAAAAATAGGGGACTACGCCATAAAGACAGAGATGGCTGTATTACATCTTGTTCCAATAATTCTTTTACATGCGTATTAGTTAATTCTCTTTGTGAATGAGAGAGACGGTACATTGGCAGATAAACAGGTGTTTGATTAACATCTTTCAAAATTATACGGTGATCCAGGATATCTGTAAATCCCATAGAGTCAGTTTTAAGGTGTACAGTGGAGTGAAATTCGTTTAACAATTCGTGTAAAGGAGCGTTTGCCTCGGGATAATCTACTGGGTTAAGTTGACTTAATATTTCTTTCATTCGTTCATCAGAAAATGATGGTGTGAAGGCTTTCATATTAACATTACTTATGGATATAGGACTCATTTCCTCAAATATTCCGGGGATAACTTCAGCTTCACAAATAACTGTACCCGCAAATACTTTTATCATGCCATTAGTAAAATTAGTTAACAGTGTCATCAAACAATTAGTATGTTTAACTTCATGTAAACTTTGGGAGACGTGTATGCCTTTAATCATTCTAGTGTCTGGAAGTAAAACTAGTCAGTTAACATCTTCACATAAATTATCAGCATATACAACAGCGACTTTAGCGGAGTGTGGCTCAATTACAATATCCTTGTCCATAAGAATATTTGTAATAGAGGACTTTAATCCGACATAATCTCTTACCGTGACTGAAGGGGTTTGAGGTTGAGAATAAGATAAGGGGGTGTGTTTACGTGTATGGGTAAAACCTTGTTTCCCGCGGCGCTCGTAAGACGGCGGGTGTGTGAGTGTGTGGCGGCGGTGGGCGGTGAATGCGTGTGGTGGGGTGGAGGTGGCTTGACCTTGAAACGCGACTGCCTTACATCTCGCCTCCACTACGCTCGCACTAGACGGGGGAATATTTAATGTGATACCTTCAATAAAGACCTTTTCTATTTCCACTCCGTTCATGTGAGGGAAAAGCAAACAAATTCTGTTTCTCATAGTACCATACCCTAACAATATGTCAGCTCCCACATTAAGTGTATGTAAGACATAACATTTCTCATTATAAGGATTTAGATCTGAATGCAAAGTCAGGGGCAAGTACGTCACTCCAATAATTCCCAAATGATCACCAGAAACACTTTCTAATATTACATCTGGAGGGGATACTTTCAAAGACTTGTCAGAATTTAGTCTCTCAAAAATATTTTCAGGAATGAGGTTAACAGGAGAACCCGTGTCTAACAAAACTGTCATTGATATACCCTTACATTGAGAATTAAGAACACATAACTCTGGAGATTGCATTAGGGCACCAACACGTAATTTTCTGAGGGATTTGGGTTTCACTACTGGCCGGAGGGGGGGGTGGAACACTTATATTTATGTTATAGCGAGTTGATAGCCGCGCGCCATGTTTCCCGAGTGTTTAGCAGTGTGTCTGAATGATTTGTGGTTCGCTACGACTGCCGCGACTACCTCACATTGGCTGGTCCAATGTGTCCTTTCTTTGCACTTCCGACAGTATGGCGAACGTCCTGTCGAAAATTCATGACTTTCCTTCTGTTTGATATGGCAATTAGAGACCTTATGGCCTGCATAACCACAGTAGTAACACAAGTCGGTGGTCCCAGTTTGAGAATTAGGTTTGGCCTGAAAATGAGTGGGAGAATGTGGAATGTTTCCGTGAACATACGAACGTGACACATAAGCGTAATTTCCATGACGGGAACCAGAGGGATACTGAGAGACGGGAGGTGTGTGAGGGTGGTGTGAGAGAGTAGCCGGGGCGTATTGTTTAGATTTAGGGAGCTGGGGTGTCTGTGGGGAGGATTTGGAGAACTGAGCTGTTTGTGGGGAAGGTTTGGGAACCTGAGCATTTTTAGCATTAGTGGGTTTTATTTGAGCAACAGTGAATTGTATTTGATTCGTAGTGATGCCGCCATTGTCACAAGCCTGTTGCAGAGACTTCGTGAATTTAGTCAAACTGTCAGTTGGAGCAAATTCAACTCTACGAGCAATAGGCTGTACATTTTCTGGCAACGCTGAAACCAACAGGGTATATGAGAGGAGTTTACTAATCTGTTTCAACGAAATCTTGTCATCTGTAAACCAAGAGTTACCTTTTAAACCGTTGCTCATTGTGTTCGCCATTACGGAACAATCTGCCAATAGAGTATCAACAGATTTGCCCTTATTTATATGTTGGATTGAGTTAGCAAAATCATGAATCAGAGCAAAGTCACCTCTTGAGTTTCGTGCAAATTTCTCCAAAAACTCGTCTTTGAAGGTTTGATAAGTCGTGCATTCTAGCAACTCGTCACAAGCTAATAAATTACCGGCTGGAGTTCTACCCTTATCAAATTTAGAGCAAAATATATCGATTTTACCTCTGTCATCTGTGACCTTTCGAGCGGCGATCTCAGACTCGATATCACTAAATACCGCAAAAATCAATCTATTATCATCCAGGCCTATAAATACCATTTGCGCCTGACCGTGAACAACATGTAAATTTAAGTTTTGTGCCATGTTTGAAATTAGGTTAATGGGGTTGGCGGGAGTGAAATGGGAAAACGCAGGTGTGGGGTTGGAAACCACAGTTGTGGGGTCTGGCAATGTAAGGTGACGGTTACCAGAACGAAGTTCTCTGTGATGAATATCATTTAAAATAGGTGGCTGTGTTGACATAACATGATCGGAAGGTATCGAAACATCGTCACAATTAGCATTAACAACAGGGGGAACATTTGAAGTACTGGAGAACGTGGTGAGTGGACCTCCGCTCTCGACTCGTGTCTGTCGAGTTCTCTCCGTGTGATCGTCGTCATGCCTAGGTTCAACCGCCCCTCGCCTTCCGAGAATGCATAACCAATGATGAAAGCGTGAATAATCCTGAATGACAAGTGAATAATAATATATGACGAGTGAATAATCGTGCATAACTCCAGTCCAGGGGTCTCCTGGTGTTTAGGTTAGCAAGTCGTTAATATAGGAATGTAATGATTAATCAGCATGTTTACCTTAGCTATTGATAAGGACACCTGTGGCCTCTGGACCACAGCTAGCAGCTCCTTGTACAGGCATATACAAAAGTCGTGTCACAAGTATGAATTGAGTTATGAGTTGTCTAAATATGAGTGAAAGGATCGTATAACACTGATGGAGATTTAGAGATTTTGGGATTCTATGAGATTATGTTAGGAGTGAGAGGCAACTTTGGGTAAGAAACCCTCTCTCCCCTCCTCGACCAGTAAACCGCAGACAGGACCCCTCTGTCCAGCTTGGACTATGTGTATGTACGCACATGTGAGCGTGTGTGTACAGTCATGTGCGTGTGAGCGCGTTTGAATCTGAGGGCTGCTAGGGGCACCCTATGGTATCCCTCAGCTAGCCAGTCTTACCCCAGTCACGGCCGACGACAGACCTACACATTACAGGTCTAGTCGTAAGGGTGTGTGTGTGTGTTATTTATTAGTGGCCCCTCCATCATTGACGAACATGCCTATTACATAAGGCATCCTCTTCAAACACTAATCCGCTGTAGTTTGAATCTACCGCGCAGAGCATTTAAAATCTGAGGAGCCTTCATCATGAGCGCACGCGACCTCACTCATGGCTTCAGTCATTATGAATTGGATTCTCACTACGAAAAAACTTCGTAAAAAATAAAAAATAAAAAGAAAATAAGAATAACTATCCAATAAGCTTTCCATCATATCGTGGATGTACTTGTGTGGATCTTTGACCAGACGCTGATTCAGGCGTCATTCTTCCTTCTCTGCTCTGCGATCAGCCGGCCCGGACGTGTCTCTCCACGCTCCGCTGGTTCCGCATTTGCTGCGTCCCTAGTGAGTTTTTTCTCATTTGTTTACTCCGGGATGTATCGAGTAAAGTTAGGATATGCGTAGCAGGAGTGTCCTGGGCTGGTTGCCCGCAGTGCAGTGTATTTTGGGTCGTGTGTTTGGGGCATCTATTTCGGATGTACCCTCGTGGTCCGGTTGTGGACAGGTGAACTTTTTCACAGTTAGCTAGCTTTGTGATGCAGGCGGCTTTCATTACGCGTTATTGCTTCCTTTTATCTTTCTGATGAGGTAGCGTATTTTTGCTGACGTTCCCAGCGTATTTTTCTTCACTTAGTGAAGTTTTTTCTGGGTCCCGAGTCAGTTCTTCCCTTTGCCGGAAGTATTTGCTACAGTGGTGTGTTGGCGGTGGTTCCTGTTGTGATATAATTCAGTGCTTTTTGTTTATATTCCGACATGTTAATGTTATCCGTCTGCCTAGGCCTAGCCAGCCTCTCGTAGCTTTACCACATATACAAGTGTTATTGATTTATTTTCTAAATATGTACTACTGTGTCATGTGTGTCCTGGTTTAGTTGTGTATTGGCTAATTCCACGGACTATTTATGTGTCCTGGGTTAGTTGTGTATTGGCTAATTCCACGGACTATGTTGGGCCCGGCGTTAGTTGTGTTTTGGCTACGCCTCGGTCCGGTGGTGCGTTCAGATGGTATCTGGACGGGGTGGGTTTTTTCCGGCGGGTTTTTCTCGGTTTCACCTTGATAACCCCGGCTGGTTGCCGAGTTTTGGCCACGCGTGGTTTAAAAACAGGCTTGTTTCCCCGGCGAGTGGGTGTCTGTGGCTCCCCAGGACTGTGTCTCTGGGGTGCCTGTTTCAGGCTCCTTATGATTCCCGGCGGGTTGGCTGTACCCATCTAACAATGTTCATACGGACACGTGTTGTTTGTAGTTTTTTCGGTTTTGCAAAGCCAATATAAAACTATGCTGTTGCTGTATTTCCTCCCCGGCGATCTTTTACAAAGCAGTGGGGTTAGGAACAATTGGGGT
The DNA here is from genome assembly GCA_032716605.1 of Paralithodes platypus. Classification (NCBI taxonomy): domain Eukaryota; kingdom Metazoa; phylum Arthropoda; class Malacostraca; order Decapoda; family Lithodidae; genus Paralithodes; species Paralithodes platypus. The sequence goes on along the minus strand of CM064528.1, from coordinate 39,535,403 downwards.
TAACTTTTAAACTTTAAATCACCCGGCGGGTGCAACCTGGAAGGGTGGGATGCCCGAATTTGCAAAATTCAGTTTAGTTGACCAGACAATTGAGGGATGCATTGTGTATCGCCTCCTTCAACATACGGCGCTTTAGGGCACAATTGGGGTTAACTTTTTTTAAACTAATATTCACACCCGGCGGGTGCTCCTTGGAGGGATGGAAATAACGAATTTACAATTCAGTTAGTTAACCAGACAATTGAGGGATACGTTTTGTATCGCCGCCTTCAACATACGGCGATCTAAAAAGATACTTCGGGAGAAGTTAGATCTCGTATATTTGTCAGGTTTCCCAGTTTTTGATCTACGAGATAATTCGGGGGCCGGCGTCTTTTTTAGTTTTTTTTTTCCAAAATTGAATCTTGAAACAAACACCACCGGAAAGACTTAATCAGTTATAAACGCCATGCTGGTCTTTATATATTATGTCAGAGGGTATTCATAAATCTTTTGGACAAATTAAGATATTCTGAAATCTTTTACTTAGGAAACCCCACCGCGTAGCGAGCTGTAGTCGTTGAGTATTACGTCTCGTTACCCGGCGGGTTATTTAACACTTGTGTGCGAACATGTTTTGGGTTAACCTTATGAGCATTAATTCCTGGAAATTTTCTTTTTTTCCAGAGCTGGGTCCCGGCGGGTCTATGCAGAACCTGGAGTAAGTATCCCACCAGTCTCTGTCATGGCTACCTTTGCCCCGGTTTTTGCTTTATGCATTACGCCCTCCTGTTCAGGTATCCCTATTTTTGCGCACACCCTTTGTATAAAATGTGTTAAAATGTCTTGTTTGGTGTGGGTTACCTTTCCGGCGTTTTTTCTCGTTGCTCCGAGAACACCGTTTTTGTTTACCGAGTTTTAGTCAGGATGGCTCAAAATAGGTAAGTTACCCCGACGAGTTTGGTCGCTTGAGGGCTCATAAGAAACTGCGTTTTCTGTGGTCGAGCCTGGGATCAGGCTTCCTGTGTTATTCATTGCTTTATGCATTACGCCCTCCTGTAATGTATAGTTTAGTGTGGGTTACCTATCCGGCGTTTTTCTCGTTGCTCCGAGAACACCGTTTTTGTTTACAGAGTTTTAGTCAGGATGGCTAAAATAGGTAAGTTACCCCGACGAGTTTGGGCGCTTGAGGGCTCATCAGAAACTGCGTTTTCTATGGTCGAGCCTGGGATCAGGCTTCCTGGTTTATTCCCGTCGAGGGGGGCTCCACACAGTTTTCTAGGTGATCAGGCTGACACCTGTTGGACTTGGTTTTCTCTGCTTTTCAAAGCCATTGAAACAATGCTGTCTGTTTGTTTGGTCTTTACCTCCCGGCGACCTTTTTACAAAGAGGTCTGGGGCAGGTACAATTGGTTTGACATTGCATTATAAAACCCGGCGGTTGTACCTTTGGGTGGTTATATTAACTGATTTGCAATTCGCGATAATTTGCCAAACAATTGATTGATACAATAGGGTATCACGGCCTTCAAGACGGCGATCTATGAGGGCTTCTGGGAGAAGCCAGATTAGAGATTAAGATAGGCTTAGACTTTTTATGGGATAAAAAGATGCCGGAATCTTACTAGTGTTTCAAGTGTAAAGGGATACTTGAAAGACTTCATCTTTAATAAAGATATGCTTCATCTTTATGAGGATTCAGAAGATATTCTTAAATCTTCTGGACAGGTAAAGATATGCTGAAATCTTTAATATGAAACTAAAGGACAACGAAAAGTAGTGGTGGAGTGCTACGGTTCGTTGACCGGCGGTTTTGAGGCACATATTTTGTACCATTTTTTGGGTGTAACCCTATGAGCATTAATCCCCGGAAATTTCTCTTTCCAGGGCGGAGTACCGGTGTTGCACCAGGTGACCAGGTAGTTCCCAGGGGCGGGGTAGTTTTCCCCCAGTCTCTGTCGTGTCGGCACTTGTACCTCTCATTGCTGTATGTTCAACGCCGTTTAGCTCAGGTAGCCCTATCTTATTTGTATTTGTTAATGAAATAATTTAATAGCTGAATCATAATAAACATATATATTTTCTATGATTATATTATGATAATATTGTGTTTATTTATAGTAATTTATTTTAATACAATTAAATATAAATTACATTAATTAGTATTCTTTATGATTTTGCTCACCAGCTCTGCTTTCAATGTGTTAATGAGCTATGGGAGCTTTTAATTATCATAAACCTTTACGGGACTCGGACGAGGGCTCCCATTCAGGGAGTATACCGAGCTCGCAAGCGAGGGACAGCCACAGCCAAGGTGTATGGCGATACTCACAGTCGTACCTCACCCGCCGGACGATAACGCCGGCGGGCGGACCTGACGCTCTGATGACGGACGAGAACAGGTTGAGTTCCATTTATCTATTTTCCGCCGCCAGCCGCGTCTCTAATGTGCCACATAGTCAACAAACTACAGGATTAGCGAGGCGTAGTCTCGCTAATCGCGCCCCTGTGGCCGGCACAGTGTGGTACCAGCATTTGAACACGTGGTGCCCGCACCCAGTGTCACTCCTGGTCGGGTTGTTCCACTTAGAACACAATTGGCAACCTAGAAACCTCGCGGACTTGTTCATTTTGGACATTCAGGAGGCCAAGTGGCTAGCACCATATGGTAGCGACGTGACCAAGATATTCACGAATCAATATACCCAGTCTACAAAGCGACAGTTTCAATCGCATTGGCAAGCTTTTACGTCTCGGATTCTTAGAACAAAATAAACTGTGCCCTTGGTGGCGTTGGTTGTTTATTATTTAATTTATCTGTTCATGCAGAAACATTTATCTGAGAGTGATTTATGTGGGCAGGTTTTAAACTCCGCCCACCTCCCCGTCAGCTCAGGCCTACATGGTCTCTGGACAAAGCATCGTCGTTATTCTCGTTCCCGTATGTACCAAAGACGGCAGATTTTACAAAAGGGCAGTATTCCTTATGGCTTTGGCTACCGGGAACAGAGTATCTGAGCTGGCGGCGATGAGCAACGCGCCTAATTGCCTCAGGTTTGATAGGCTTCATGAGTGTATTCACATTGCTCCTTCCCCAGGATTCATAGCCGAGATTGAGCACAGTGAACACGTGTTTTCAGAGTTCACGGTGCCGGTGTTAAACAGGGGAAAGGTGCACCATCTTTTTTGCCCAGTGCAAGCTCTAACCAAATATTTAAGAGTGGCACCTCTAAATCACCAGGGTGCTTTATGGGTCGCAAGTCCGGGTGAACGCTTGATGGAGCGTACACTGGCTTCTCTCTTGGTCGAGGACTTTAAAGAGAAGAATCCCGGCATTGTGGGTAAGACCCACGATTTACGCAAGGGGACAGCCTCTTTACGTTTCCTTAATAATCTTTCGGTGGAAGTTATTACGTCCACACAGTTGTGGGCCTCTAATCAGGAGTTTTTGCCTCGATACCTTTCAGTAGCTCTGGACAAACCTTCCTTGCCATGTATAGCTTTACGGCAGAGGGTCTAGGTGGCCCTTTTAGTCACGTTTTGTTTAATTTCAAGAAAAAGGGGGGGGGGGGGGGAGGGTGCAGTCAGTGTGACATAGGACACCCTAAACCCCTCCGGAGTATGTGTTCGGAACATACGAGCTGTGATACTGGTTGTAGGCATTGTATTATAAAATTTCTCTGTAGTATTCATTGCAGGAAATTGTGCTAAAGGCCAATAGTAGTGTTACAACAATTCTTGTTGTAAGTAGCTTTGGCTGTGAAGCAATAGATTTTTGAGAAATCTCGGTAGTTGCAACTACGACTTTTACTTTTGAAGTAATTACTTCTGCATAAGTACACGAGTTCAGTCCTTCTACGAATGTACAAGAATTCATTTATATTGGTTATATTTTTAGGAATATATCCACTAGTTAATGGGGTTTATATGTGCACATGTAAACTTATAAGTTTTTAGTTTTCACCACTTACTTTAAGTGGGGTGCCTTCTTAACTAGCAGATCTGTGCACAGAGTCTCAGAGTTAACCCTTTTTCAAGCAGGCTTCTTTGAAGCACGCTCCTGCTTGTACCCCTTTTTGAAGATTTAGGCTGTATAAAGTTTATGCACCCGAATATCTCTTTTTACAAAAGTAAGAATACTATGTGGTTGTTTGATTATCTGCTTTTCTAGAGTTATGATATGATTACGAATGTCCCCCTCCAGTCTTAGAAATCAGGCATGTTCGTCAATGATGGAGGGGCCACTAATAAATTATAGGTTTGACTCCTGTAAGGAGATAAAGAAAACCTAATATTTAGTAGTGGCCCCGTAATCATTGACGACTGGGGCCCTCCCGACCATCCCCTTCCCATTCGTTGATGTATTAAGGATTTTGGTTTACTTGATATGTCAGTGAAGGAAGAATGACGCCTGAATCAGCGTCTGGTCAAAAATCGACACAAGTACATCCACGATATGATGGAAAGCTTATTGGATAGTTATTCTTATTTTCTTTTTGTTATTTTATTTTTTACGAAGTTTTTTCGTAGTGAGAACCCAATTCATAATGACTGAAGCCATGAGTGAGGTCGCGTGCACTCATGATGAAGGCTCCTCAGATTTTAAATGCTCTGCGCGGTAGATTCAAACTACGGCGGATTAGTGTTTGAAGAGGATGCCTTATGTAATAGGCATGTTCGTCAATGATTACAGGGCCACTACTAAATATTAGGTTTTCTTTATCTCCTTACAGGAGTCAAACCTATAATAACTATTGTTGTAAGCAAGTAACAGTAAGGACATCAATAAACCTACGAACAGAGAAAGTATTTGGGAGTTTAACTAATACCGATGTGTGTATATATGTAACTAAGAAGTGTAAGAAGCAGAACGTTACTGCACACTTATCCCCGTTTGCATAACCCCTGATTGTGATATTTTGTCCTCTCTGTTACAATTTACATGGTCTAATATTGTAGCAGTGTTATCAGAGATATGTGTGGGGGGTTGTGATGAGTTGTTTGTGATTGTGCATTGTCAGTATGAGCCTGTATTCTCGTATTCTATTATATCGTTGTTTGTAACACAAGTTAAAATCCCCTAGTATAATAGATTCATTCCGGGGGTCTAGTAATGAAAAAGTTCGTTCAAATTTGTTTAAGAATTGTGTGTCGTCTGGTGGCCTATAGCAGACTCCAATTGTGATGGGTTTTATCCTAGGCAGGTGTAAGTCAATCCAAAGAGCTTCGTGGTTTTCTACATTCAGGTCGTTCCTGATTGTGTGTGTGAGGTTGTTTTTTATATACAGACATACTCCTCCTCCTTGTCTATTACGATCATTACGAACCATATTGAAACCTTGAATGTTTATTTCACCATCGTTTATACTAGAGCCAGCCAGGTTTCTGTAATTGCAATTATTGAAGCTTTGGTCACCTAATCATTTTATTTCAGACACTTTATGATACATTGATCTGGCGTTGATGTGGATAAAATGGAGCCCTTTGTTGGTGAAAACTCTATATTCATCTTTGAAAGTGTCCTGGCTGGATTCTGAGTTGTCATATGGTTTATTTACATTAACATACGGTAATAAATGCAAGGCACACTTATTGCATAAAAACTCATGTTCTTTACTGTCTGTTTTCTTAGAAATGCACTTCATGTGAGCTACAGTTTTACACTTTACACAGTTTTGGATCCGGGAGCAAGACGCCTAAATATGCGTAACGGCCTTATTGGACTATCCTTAGTTGGAATTATGCAAGGCTGGTACATGTCATATTTGTAACATACTATGTGGTACCAACTCTGTAAATTGCTAACTGAATAAATATTATTATTATTATTATTATTATTATTAAGTGACGGTTCGCCTTACCGCGGCGAACGAGCCCGGACGATAATTGGAACTGAGGCGAACCGTCCCACACCAGCTACCAAATCAAGATGCTTAACTTTAATACCGCTAGTGTCGTGGGAAAGTAGCTAAATTGACACTAACCAACACAGGTTTATTATTATTATTTTTGTAATAATATTGTTATGCCAGGTTTTTACTGGGGCTGATTGGTTTGAATAAGTGGATTCTTCCTAACTGGTGAAGTAGAAATTTGTTGACCACAGACACAGAAAGTAATAGTATTTCTTAATAAACTGAATAAAATAGTCTAATAGTTGCCAGAACATAATATACTGGACGGGTTAATATCAGCTAGCCAAACATATAAGTATATGATAGCCTATATAATTACCACTAAACCCAGTAGGCTACACTACACCAATTTGGGAATTTGACCACTTGCGAGTTTCAGGCTATAAGGAAGTTGAAGCTGTAGACATCGTAACACACAAAGATGATAAGTCTCAAATCAGAAGACAAAGCCCCGAATTAAATAGGCCTACAAAGCTCACGAGGAAGTCCCGGGACTCGAACCTGGGATAACTCACACAGAAACTAAAACTTGCCAGAACCACGAGAGACCTAGACATAGATTGTTTTATAATGGGAGACAGAAAAAACGTCATCGAATTTGAGAGTAATATGTCTGTAACATTAATACATATAGAAATGAGTGATATTTTGATGACGTTTTCCTGTCCCCCATTTCTAGCCTAAGTCTTTCTTAATAAACTGAATCAAATGGTCTAATAGTTGCCAGAACATAATATACTGGACGGGTTAATGTCGGCTAGCCAAAAATGTAATTATATGATATATAATTACCACTAAACCCAGTACACTACACCAATTAGGAAATCTTGTGTACAATTATAGTAGAGACAAATATACTCTACACTGACATTAGGAATGCGATGCGATGGTGTTGAGGGATAGCCTTAACCTGACAAGCGCGAAATAGACCTAGGGGCTAGGGTAGTTATTTGTGCATTTATAGCCTTGGATTCTGACATAATTCGCTATATTTACAATATAGAGCATTATTTGTTTTCAGTATGCTTTTATTTTACATATATGATGTATATATGAACCTTCAAGAGTGCTAAAATAAGTTGGAAAAGTATTTGGGTGGTGAAAAACGAAGATATTGGCCACCCGGTCATAATCTCAGGCGAGAGAGAGCCACAGGCAATCCTCCCCTCTCCCTGTCTGTGAGTCAGAGAACCAAAACCTTCGCTGTGCACTAAAGTCAATAGATAATATTTCGGTTCTGTCATGACTGTTCATGCTTAACATATAGTGGAGAACTTTATTTCATATTCAAATAATATGTAATGGCATTGTCTATGGTTGTATTATATTGAAATAGTAATAGGTACCTATTATAATAGGATATATAGTATTAAGGCGAATACACTGAATGCCGAATGATCGCTATACTGGGACTAACACTGTTGCCAGATAGGCTTTAACTCTTACTATCGTAAAACATAATGGATTTATTTGCATAATTTAAAGTGCCGATGGCATTATTATAAGAATTTCCTATTTCTTTGTAGTTATATTTTCGATAAGCACCACTTAGTGCTACAATGTTGGCTGTCCAGGGTTATATGCATGGTTGAAGTTACTCTTGTGACTTGGTAATAGTCATCCTAGGGTAAACTGGAGCTGTGATTGGTCCTAATTTAGCCTATGGCATACACCAGTCTTGACTTCGGAAATATGCACGCGGGCATGGGACTCTCGTGGCCGCAGGACAACCTCTCGAGCGACAGACCCTTTACTGAGCACACATGCTGTGGAGTCTGTCCCAGGCTTGCTTCAGTGTTTCCCTAAATACCACATATATTGTCATGGTTCCTTATTGAATAGTAGCAGAGCAAGTCTGAGAGTCATTTAAATAATAAAATATTGTTATATCTATATTATTGAAATAACAGGAAAGCATTCTCACCACCACAGCCACCATACCGAGACCTCCACCTTTATCTTTACCTTCACCACCACCACCACCACCACCATCTCCACCAACAATGTTGTCAATAACAGAGACACAGTTAACCAAGCATTCACCACCACCAAGCCGCATCTCCACCACCATCACCAACCACCAAGCCACCAAGCCGTTTTCTCTCTCATCCTACCACACCTCCTCAGGCATAGCGGCTCGCTTAGTGTAGTGACTAGCGTCTCGGACTTCCACCCAGAAGGCCCGGGTTCGCGCCCACGCTCGGCGCATTAAAGATTTTTCACAAGCACTGAGTCGTTACCATCCCTCATGAGCAAAGGGATGGGGTAGTAGTACAGGACCCCAATGGAAATACGCCTAATCGGCCTTATTGAGCTATCCTTAGCTAGCTTAGCATGCGCTAGCTTTAACCCTTAATTAGCGGCTCACCACATAAGTCGAGTTAAATAAAGCTGGACTATGTGGCGGCGCTCGACATAGGTCGAGTGGCAATTTCAGCACGTAATGTTGCTGAGAGAGAGAGACAAGTGGTGGCAGGAGACTAGCGAGCGTATGACTGCTCCAGACCACCGCGGCGAACCTACTGACACGAATCTCAGCTCCCTCCTCCCTCTCTCACTCGCTACATACTGAATTATATGGGGAAAGTACCGAATTACATGCTTTTTGCACTCGCGTTGCACGGTTATTGCAAGAAAACTAGCCATCATAAAAGGATCGTTATGGTGTCATTCGAAAGCTCTGTTTATGCCCTTTCAGGGATAGGTACTTGTTTTACGTTCTGGGTCTTATTTAGGCATGAAAATGATCACGTAAACAGCCCTATTTTGGCTAAAAACACCCCGCTGGGCGGTACATATAAATAAACCGCATAGGCCGCTCGTAAGGTGTTAAGAACTATTATTATATTATTATTATTATTACTCACCACAGTGGAAGAATGGGAAACAGTTCACCACCACACTGCCAGGGGAGCCACAACTCAAGGTCATCTCCCTGTACCAACAATGATATATATACCCTACAAATCCGGAACACGAATTGCTACCATCAATATGACACGTCTTCCAACACCAGAAGGGAACTTACTCATCACCATCAACAATCCCAAAGCCCAAAGAAAGGAAAAACGGTAAATGAGAAAGAAGAAAATCTCCCATCCACCCCCAACGCAACAAGGACACAACCCTCGAACCAGACAGACGTGATCGCAACATTACCGACGAGATGAGATGCCCTCCAACACCAGGAAAGCACTTAATCATCAACTGGAACAATGCCAAAGCGCCAAGAAGTGAGAGAAGTAGGAAAGACAGGCGACACCAAGAATGGCACCATCAATACCGGACCTCCCCTCGCCACTCTAGACCGCAGCTGCCCCGCCACCATATTCAGAGGAGCCGAGGTACACAGTTAACCCCTGTCACCCCCCCTCCAAGCCACATGGAGCCAACCGCCCTACAATACCCTACCCCTAGGCGCCTTTCTGATGCTCATTTCGCACCACTGCCAAGACACTGAGAAAAGAGGTGACCTCAGCAGGAAATTCTAAGATCGATATCCAATCGTTAAAGTATTGTTCCTTGTGATCCATGGGCGGAAGGACTGTAACTTTGATAGGCTGTATCTTGTGATCCATGGGCGGAAGATCAGCTGAATAAATTGGAGGCACAGTAGTCATAATTGTTCTTGTGACCCATGGGCGGAAAAACAATTATTGATACTGTAGCTCACGTATACACCTTTTTGTCTATAAAAAGTACTGTTCCTTGTGACCCATGGGCGGAAGGACTGTAACTTTAATAAACCACAAATTGTGCATCAAAGTTCTTTTTAAAGAATTTGAGTTAAGCTGTGCCAACCCAGTCACGTCAGGACAACCCACGGCCTACGCATCTACCCAAGACTTGGATTACTAATTCTACACCCTTGGATTACTTACTCTACACATCGAAAGTGAAGTTATTATACCGTAAAAGTTATAGAAGATCTAACAGTGGAAATATATACTTGTTGTATTATCAGAGAGAAAGTATATAAGGATCAGTCGTGAAAAGTAGTTAATAATATATCTACGGATATATAATAATAAGTATTCGGGAAACAACGGATACTACGCATGTAGGCTATGCAAAAAGTGAGAGAAAGGAAGTACTAGTGAAACCCAAATCAATCAGGGAAGTGCTGATAATAATTCTGTCAAAGTTAATAACAAATAAATTCAAGTTAACTATTGCGTAAGCACTACAGTGAATTAACATCAGAAAAAATAATTAGTTTCAACTACCATATTCAGAACAACTCTACGCAACTAACAACAGAAAATTCACACTTATAATTACTACGTAACCTTCCTAAGCACAAGTGTAAATCCTCGATTGAAAGGAGTGCTATTCTTATCTCTGAAATAAATACAGGACAAGTGTAATCTTTCAGTTAGAAAGCGGTCCCCAATACTCACTTAGATATAGTATAGAATAATCCAGTCTTGCGAGTCAGACGTAGTGGAGCCTCGTTCGTGCACTTATTGTTTTGTTCTTGACCATTGTTGTTCTAGTTTTTACGTATGCGATATTCTTGTGCAAATAAACGGAATATGAATACACGTCTTTGTGATAATTATCCTCTATTGTCTTTCTGTGTCTGTGGTAAAACAATAAAACTTCTCCAGTTAGGAAGAGCCCACTTGATCAACATCAATTAAACCCCCAGTAAAAACCTGGCATAACAATTATCTTGCATATAGGAGTTTTCTGTATTTGTCAAATAGAAATACTGCATCTTTTCTCCTGGCAGTCTAAATTATAAGCTTCTCCCTTTTCTTCTTCCATTTTGTTTCCTTTATTCTACTGCATTGCTTATTATTATTATATGTATTTATTCTTTATTATTGAAGTTGGTATTCACAGTGGTTTGGTGGTTTGCTCGGGGTAGCCTGCCCCAACCTACTGGAATACCAACTATATTATGTTTCATGTGTCAGGATAGTGCATTAGACTTTACCCATGTTTTTGTTCATATGTTTCTCAATTCCTAAGCGATTGGGCATTATTTATTAGTGGCCCCTTCATCATTGACGATGAGCCTTACGTAGGTAATGGCCAATCTTTGAACTCTAGCTTGCTGTTCAAACTTCCTGCCCGGGGAGAACTCAAAATACGATTGCCACACATCGTGAGCGAAACACTCTTAACCTCTCCGCTGCGTAGGTGGGGTATTGGCCACCCCTCCCTGTGCGGAGGTATGTAGGCTGTTTCCTAAACTCAAATCGTCATCGTACCATAAATATCATTAACCCAGCAAGTGCGGCAAGACTTATATAAGGCCTACCGGTGGGCTGCGGGAAGCCTTATATAATCCAAGGCCTAAAAAGAAACCATTTAATTCAGCCCAGTATATATTTTTTTTTTTTTTTTGTATTGCCCCTTGGCCATGCCAAATATCACTCCTCCACATCCCCTCCTTCCACCCTTCCCCCCCCCCCCCCACCCTTCAATTATCACCTATTCTCCCTGTTATTCCCTTATTCTTAGGTATATATTTGTGCTAACATTAGCGAGTCACTAGCAGGGCGTGGTCATCTGTGTTACCAAGCGTGGGAAAGAGCGAGAGAGAGACTACCACGCAACAGTGTCTCTCCAGCCGTCTTCACGTCTTCACGGCTGGCTGGCTGGCAGGCTGCCTCAGCCATAAGTTATGTAACTCCCGGCTTCTATCTCCAGCGTTCCATCCAAACGCTGTTTCCACTTGTTTTATTGCTGTAACAGGTTAATACCTTTATAATCAACGTAAAATAGGCGCATATGGATAAGTATTAATTATATTTATGGTACGATGACGATTTGAGTTTAGGAAAGTCTAAATACCTCCGCACAGGGAGGGGTGGCCAATACCCCACCTACGCAGCGGAGAGGTTAATACTTATCCATATGCACCTATTTTACGTTGATTATAAAGGTATTAACCTGTTACAACAATAAAACAAGTGGAAACAGCGTTTGGATGGTCAAAATCGGCAATAGAGGCCGGGAGTTGCATAACTTATGGCTGAGGAAGCCTGCCAGCCAGCCAGCCGTCACGACGGCTGGAGAGACACTGTTGCGTGGTAGTCTCTCTCTCGCTCTTTCCCACGCTTGGTAACACAGATGACCACGCCCTGCTAGCAACTCGCTAATGTTAGCACGAAAATATACCTACTGTAAGAATAAGGGAATACCAGGGAGAATAGGTGATAATTGAAGGGGGGGGGGGGGGGGGAAGGGTGGAAGGAGGGGATGTGGAGGAGTGATATTGGGCATGGCCAAGGGGCAATAAAAAAAAAATATATATATATATACTGGGCTGATTTAGCCTAAATGTTTTTTTTTTAGGCCTTGGAATATATGAGGAGATCCGCAGCGCACCGGTAAAACTCTTATGATGAGATCCGCACTTGCCGGGTTAAAACCACTCACGGACTCGTCCTTATGATGTGGGTACCACTACTAGAAAAACTAGTAAAATAAATAAAGAATAAAAATAAAAATTAAATTTGACCTAGCATTGCGCTTCCCGTGCGTCTGCTCTTTTGGGTACGGCACGCCATCTTGCTCTTAGCGTCTGTTCATTCTTATTCTCCTCGGGCCCGCGCAGTGTGGACTTATGTCCCCGGCACTCCTGCCTAAATCTCGTTCGTCACCTTTCCTTAACACCTTACGAGCGGCCTATGCGGTTTATTTATGTGTACCGCCCAGCGGGGTGTTTTTAGCCAAAATAGGGCTGTTTACGTGATCATTTTCATGCCTAAATAAGACCCAGAACGTAAAACAAGTATCTATCCCTGAAAGGGCATAAACAGAGCTTTCGAATGACACCATAACGATCCTTGTATGATGGATAGTTTTCTTGCAATAACCGTGCAACGCGAGTGCAAAAAGCAGGTAATTCGGTACTTTCGGTACATAATTGAGTATGTAGCGAGTGAGAGAGGGAGGAGGGAGCTGAGATTTGTGTCAGTAGGTTCGCCGCGGTGGTCTGGAGCAGTCATACGCTCGCTAGTCTCCTGCCACCACTTGTCTCTCTCTCTCAGCCACATTACGTGCTGAAATTGCCACTCGACCTATGTCGAGCGCCGCCACATAGTCCAGCTTTATTTAACTCGACTTAAGTGGTGAGCCGCTTTTTAAGGGTTAATACTAGTGAGTCTTTACTCATTTGTCCATGATAGTACTGAAGTCAGGTTAGATTATCGACTAGGTGTAGGCTGAAGTGTTAAATACGGGCCCTGGAGATTGTTTTTCTGGGTCTAAGCATTCGTATTAGGTGGTGTTCTTGTTGTGATAAGGCAAGTCGCCCTTCGTGTTTTGATTTATTATCCTAGCCCACTATTAGTTCACTATTTAGTCATGAGGCTTCTTTTAGGGTGAACTGGAGCCTGTTACTTGGTCCCTTCAGGGTGTGCAACAAGTATGCTTCGTGGGCTAGTGCCGTTGGATTTTCTCACTTAGCTGAGGGGTCCGGCACGGAGCCATACTGCTCTGCAACTTTATCATCATGTGTTCTACAGGTGGCGGGGTCGACGCTGGATCGCAGGTTTGTGCTATTGACGGAACTCATCGCCAAGTGCTCCCATCTAGTTGGCCTCATTAGGTTGCATATATACTGTATATGGTTAGGGAGTGTTACCATTGATTATTGATTGTTTATGATGTATAACCATGCCATGTATGTACACGTTGTTCATCCCTATATAATATATACTGAAGGGTTGGCCCTTCCAGCTGGATTTTTTATGTTTCAAGTAAGACTTAAAATTACATAACAACGTGTCTCAGGGTGTTCCACGTGGTTTCCCCGGGAAACACTCTGAGTTATATTAGAATTCAGTATTCCTCGACTGGTACGGGTTTGCAATGAATTTGGTTTGTGTTGTTTAAGGCATATAGTATGATTCCGGATGTACCGGCATGTTACTAAAACAAATCGGGTTTCGAAGAGTAACGGCTAAGCCTTCCCTCGTAATCGCGTTTTCCGCCGCCAACAAATGACACAAAACAAACGTTCTTTTGCTTGGGACAGACGAACGTTACGCCGGCTGATATTAAAAAAGTGGGGAGCCACGATCGCCGCGCGAATTACAGCTGAGCCGGGAAACGAACTCACCCATTTCGATCTTGTAGCTTCCAGTTAAACTGTTTTGCTTTATCATTGGCGATTTGTCCGCCGGACTTAGAATCAAAATTCCATTTTAGCGATGATCGCCGGGGTTGATTCATGCATCACAAGACGAATTAGGTCAGTGTTATTCACTTGGGAAAGAAGTTAACAAATTTTAGTAGCACATGGTAGGCTACACAATACTCAATTACATTTCTGAGGAATGTTTAACGTAAGGGGAATTAAGATTGTTTAAGTGTTATTCAAACTTTATTCTTGTATACGTGGAGATATATTTATATTAACTTTTCCAGCCTAGCGTGTCCTTATGAGCATTGATTCTTGAAATTTTCTCTCACACAGGTTCGAAACTGAGACACCTAGGAATGTTAATATCTCTGTGGCGGTGGGGAGTGAAATCATGGATAAGAGTATTTACTCTTTCTGTTCGGCTCTGGGCTGTCAATTATTAGCAATTATTGGTCACTTACTCTGTGTAAAGTGTGTCCCTTGCCTAGACCGTTCGAGAGGTCGTTGGTTATCAAAATCATGTCCCAAATGTTCAGCCCTCCGCAGTGTCTTGATTAACCATGAAGATAGTCAATGCAAGACTATCCTTCTACACATTAAATCTGAATTTGTAACGTACTGTAAGGCAGTTGCCCATAAATCCCTTCAATTGGATGACCAAATTCTTGAGGATTCATTAAAGAGTTCAGTTGTTACTTCACCCCCTCCGGGATCTTCTTCGGATGACACTTCTTCCCGCCACCGAAAGAGACCTCGGACCAAAGATCCGCCGGAGAAACTAGCTTCAGCCAGCCGGCGACATAGGTCAAGATCACCTTTACCACAAACCAAGCCCCCCCGTCAGATGACCAGGAGGCTAAGAGGTCCCGCTCGAACTTTGACTCCGCATTATCCGCCGGGGACAAACCAAAGTCGAGCCGGCATAGGAAGTCCTCCTCATCAAGAAAGAAGACGGGTAAGGATCCGTCAAAATCGGGAAACAAATCTTCCTCTAAGAGAGAGGCATCAAGAGACACATCTAGTTATGTCTCAGGCTATTCCCCCCAATTTACTATTCCCCTTAATCCTGCACCGGAACCTATTGTTTTACCTGTGTTAGGGAGGGAAAGAAGTGGCAGTGTAGTTTCTCACTGGCGGAGACATGAGAGCTCCCCAGACCGGCGTTCCCCTGTTCAGGAATCCACCATGTTTGAGGACCCAGATTTAAATTTTATTGATCTGTCTGGGCCCGGCGGTTCCGACCAATCACAAACAGATACATATGAAACCGCTGCGCGGGTTGATGAATCTCGGTCAGAGACTGTACCATCCCCCTCAGCCCGGTCAATGGGGTCACACATATACCAACAAGGGGTATATACTGAGGAACTGGCGCCTAGCCAACGACCAGTCTCTCAACTATCTGGAACGCAGGGCTCAGAGATGTCACAGTCCGTGTCCCAGTATGATCAGGATAGTGGGGTTTTTGTAGTAAAGGATCAGTTGCAAGAGCTGTTTGATTTTATGAGGTAGATTAAGATTGAAATACAGGCTGTTAACCCAACACCAGTAACCCCGGCGGTGCGACCTCTTGGGCAAGTGTTAGTGCATCCTCAAGTTACCGTAACTTCTCCTCCCCCTACCCTCACTGTCAACCCTGTGGTTCCGACTCCAGGTACCTCTGCTCTATTGCAATCTAACGTGAAATTGTTTTCGGAATTGTTCCCCCCCCCCCCCCCCCCTCCCACTAGACAAGTCCATCCCCAGCAAAAAAGGCCCTATGCCACTCTTGTATGGACCGGATACTTCTTGGTCAGTACGTCACCCTCTACGCCCCGAGCTCGCACAACCCACGGTTACAGGTGAGTCACCTGTCCCGAGTCACTGGGTTATAGAGGCAAGTGAAAAGAAGAAATTAAGGGCCAAGAACCAGTCGGGAGAGGTACTTGATGTTGTTATTAAGGCCATCCCAACATTTTTCAATCCTGAATTGTTTGCGTACTCACAATCCCCTGCCTTGCCTCCTACTTTCGCCGGAAAACTGTTTTCGGACTGGACTAAAACTGATGGGATGAATTATTTAAAAGTGTTGCAGGGTTTGACCCCAGAACTAAATTCCATTCCTTTCAGGGACTCTCATGGGGCCTCATTAGTTCATGTTAAGGGAGGGGAGTATGGGCAGTGGATTGCTTGGGGACATGAGGCCCAGCTGTTTGCCAGCACCATTACCAACAAAAGTAGTCATCACTTCCGTCAGAAGACAATCATTGGTTTTCTATGCCAGTAGGCAAGGCGAACGGGATTCCCCAACATATTTTTTATTTTATTGGGGCCCCGAAATTATCTTTGTGCCAGTTACCTGAACCATTTTGTCCCCCCACACAGGCTCAGATCGACAAAGATTATAAAATGAGACTGAAAGCCTGGAGGCTGGCGTCTCAACACCTTCTCAG
Organism: Paralithodes platypus; assembly: GCA_032716605.1. Taxonomy (NCBI): domain Eukaryota; kingdom Metazoa; phylum Arthropoda; class Malacostraca; order Decapoda; family Lithodidae; genus Paralithodes; species Paralithodes platypus. The sequence continues at coordinate 39,518,973 of CM064528.1, read as the reverse complement.
CCACCAACTTGGAGCCTCTCTGGCTAGGACGACTGAGTCGGTTAGGGACGCCGGAACTCAGAGGGCTCTTTCTCTGACCAGACACCTCCTCCTCCAAAACACAATTCAGTCTCTCGGCGACGTCCGGACAGCTATCTTTGAGGCTGTACGGGTGTGCCAAGATACAAGAGTGTATTTGGTGAGGAGACCTCCGGCGGAGATCGGTAGAAGGTTGCTCTTATCCAATATATTTACAGCTACCTTAGTCTCTACCGAAGCATGGAGAACGGTTACTTTTCTCCTAGACCAACAACCTGCCACCACTACTAAATTCAAGGATGAGCACTGTCACCGTATTTAAATTTAATTTTAATTAAAATAATCTCAACTTCAAAATTATTATTATGAAGTAGTACGCCGGTAGGGTGGTCGTTAGCTATAGGGGGTGAAATTTAATATTGCAAATTTTATGCTCCCCACCTGGAATCCTGTTTGTATTGATGAGAAAACCCCCGGGGTAAAGTTTCATTCAATTCGGGTAAGATTTACCTGGTGCTCAATGATGTCAAAATTTAACCCCTGTAGCTCAGGCACTGGAATCCGGGTCCCCCTCCCTTCTAGGGAGTATTAGCCGTTCATGACGGGTTTTCATGGCTTCCAACCACTCATTATTGCCCAGTTTGTGCCAGGGTTTGTTTCCGTGCGTCAGGGTACAGACGGCGATGGTCTGCAACAACTTGCAAGAGGAACTGGAGCTGATCTTCGTCGCGTGTCAGCAAGCGGTTATATTCCTGAATAAGGGCGACGCCCCACTCGGCGTGGTCATTTGTGACACAGATGCCATGCACTGCTGCCAATGCTACCTGGTAGGCAGGATGTTCCGGCCACTCAGCAGGGTCTGCATTCAGAAAGTCACTGTCCAGGTGCATCTTCCTGAAGAAGCTGGAGGTGTGGGCAGTCGCAAAATCTTCGAGTCGGCGCCCTAGCGATTGCACTTGCAGCAAGTGTGGGTCGCTTTGATGGAGATTCATCACCATCTTCTTCCTCTTTTTTGATGGCCGCCTGCATCCGTCGCTTGTCATCGATTGTGACGTCCTTATCGAACAGGGCCAAAGCAACAAGCTCTTCAGATAAGTACCAAAGATGACGCAACATCTTCTTCAGTGCTGCCTCTGCCACAGGCTTGTTGATGGTCGAGTAGGAGTCCAGCGCCTGGAGCATCGCGAGATCATTGCGCGGAGCTGCAGATGCCAATGGTGCCTCCGTCCATGCCTTGCTGTAAATCTTCGCAGCAAATACGGAGACGCTCCGGAGGCCTTGCTCCTCCTTTGTTGTCAGCCTGAACTGCTTCCGGAACATCCATACCTTCAGTGAGTAGATGACCTTGCTCATCCATCTGGCGTGGTGCATTGGGCCTGGTGCAAGGAACCGCATCCCGCGTGAGGGTATACCGCCGATAAAGATAAGTGTCAGTTCCATTAGCTCCCTGTAGTCATCTCGGAGTCCCTTGCGTTCATCCAGCGCCTTTCTGAACCACTCGGCGTCAACTTCCAACAAGAGAGGGGCGACATCTTCTGTCGCTGCGCCGGTCACATACTGTTGCTGATCGATGAGCTCCCACTTGCCTGGAAACGCCGAAACAGACCGATGTCTGGCCCTGCGGTAGTTCCCATTGCAGACAGGAAGACAGCTCCAATCATAATCTCCAGGATGTGGTGCCGGCAGGCAAAGTAGAGCAAGTCCTTGTCGAGAGCTCGCTCAATTAGAACCCATGCGCCCTGGTGATGGCCAGTGTTCGCTGCGGTGGTGTCAAAACCCATGCCGACGATTCGGTTGGTCAGTCCCCATTCTTGCACTGTGTCGACAACAGCGCGAGCAGCATTAGTGCCGCTGCCAGTGGGGAGCTTGGCTACTCTGAGGAGCTGAGATTCGCTCTTCCCCGACACCAGGATTGGGAGACGATCGACGTGTTCCTTAGTAGTGAGGTCCATCATCAATTTTCCATCCCAATGTACTATGAGAGGACCGTCAGACATGATCTCCTCTTTCAAAGAAGATGCGTGGCGTTCGCGATGATGACGGCGTTGATGGCGGATGGAGCTTCGGTTGATATTCAGCTCCTCGGGGTTGTGGCCCAGAGAGCGTGCTGTCTCTGTCAGGACGTAGACAGCTGCACGGTCGCTCACCTTCGTTCGATCAAGGGCTGCTGCTACGCCTGGCGTCACGACGTTCATCAAGCCGCGCTTTGCTCGTTTTGGCTCGGTGGGGCCACTGGCGCTGCTGTGGGAGCTTCGAGTGGGGCTACTGACAGGAGTGCTGCTGCTGGATGATTTATCTGATTCAAACTCCGCAGTCGCCGACGATGTTGTGGCTTCATAAAGCGCCTTCTCCTGCCTTGATGTCTGGGCCACGTGGCGTTCTGCAACACGCTCCTCAAGAGCAACTTGCACGAGATCAACGCCGCCCATCCTCCCACGTCGACCAGGCTCGTGCTGGGCGAGGAGGAAGTCCTTGTCCTCCGCGTTTTTCATTATCGCCATGGCATCTGCATGGGCCACGTCGAACAAATCATTTAGTTCCTCACCAAACTTATTTTCTCGCTCACTTTGTATCGAGGTAGTGCGCTTCTTGTTCTTCCGGATAAGGGCATATTATTTATGCAGCTTCTTGATCTTCGTGGCCACCTTATCAATTCGCTGCATTGTAATTCTTACCCTAGCCCAGACTTCTTCCACAATGAGGGAGACCTCGTGTGCTGAAACGCTGATCGTCTTCTTCTCAACATCGAGCTTGTAAATAACTAGACCCAGAACTTCTCTCGCAGATGGTAGTTGTGCTCCAGGGATTGTTTCCAGTGGTGTCACAAGGTACCGCTTCTTCATTTTGGTGCTTGCCATCTCACACAAAGGCAAAAGTGCACGTCTGGAAAACAAAATTACACGAAAAAAAAAATTACACAAAATTACGAAAACAGATGAATTATGTTATCATTGTGACAATTAACACATCTCTAATAAGGTGGTAGACAATATAACTAGACATGATAGTGTTGATTTTCTACTAACGGGAGATGTAGAAAAGACCATCTCGGTCATTTGTTCGTGACAAAGTCCTCTTTTGCCGTTTAACACTACATTGCCTTCAGGGTGAAATTTCAAGGTCATTGAGCACCAGGTAAATGTCATGCTATTTTGGTGAAATTTGGTCTACAGTGTTTTCTATTGAAGTGGAACAGGAATCCGAGTGGGGAGCACTATTTTTACAACTTTTATTTTTAACGACCAATAAATTATTTATTATTTTGAGCAGGCAGCTAAACAAAATTTCAGAACTAAGAGTTCCTTTCGTGGTCAGTCACAGTTCAATCAGTCAGCCAAGACTTTCACAACCCCTGCTCATACCGGGGCACCTAAAGGGCGCGGTAACTTCAGGGGTAGAGGGAAGTGGTTTCGGGGCCAACACAGGGGTAAACCCAGTAGCGATGGTAGCAAGACCTCTCATCCCCCCATGCCAAAGTCAGAGTCACATTCATCCTCCAAAAACTAAGACACACCACAGGGCTCTCTCACTCCCAGTGCCAAGGCAAGGCGAGACGGATCCGAGAGTAGTACTGCCGGACAAGACCAGTCATGGGACTGGCAACTTCCGAAATTATTTCCGGGCATGGCCCCGGCGAACATGGGCAAGGACAGTGGTCCGCAAAGGTCTCTCGTGGCGGTGGTCCCAGCGACCCCGTTTACGTTTCCCCACAGAATTCAATCAGGTTTCATTGGAGGTGGGATCCATTATCAAAGAGATGGCACAAAAGCAGATCATAATCCCCAGTCCTACGTCAATGCCAGTGTTCATATCCCGGTTGTTTTTGGTGCCAAAGAGGGACAGTGTTCAGATGATGCCAGTGATCGACCTCTCATATCTCAACACCCACATTCACAATCAGTCATTCAGGATGCTGACAGTGAATCAGATCAGGTTGTCACTCCCCCCGCAGGGCTGGATGTGCTCAATAGATCTGAAAGACGCCTATTGGCATGTCCCAACCAACAAACGTTTTCAGAGGTTTCTAGCCTTACGCAACGGTGATCAAACGTTTGTCTTTCAAAGAATGCCCTTTGGATTATATCTAGCACCCGGAGTTTTCACAAAATTAGTTCGACAGGCGTTGCTTCCATTGCTCAAACAGGGAATCATGATTTTATGGTACCTATATGATTGGCTAATGGTAGCCCAATCCAAGATAATGTGCCTTCATCATGTTCAACTAGTATTAGACCATGTAGAGACCTTAGGGTTCAGGGTAAACTTAGCAAAGTCATCTCTCATTCCCACCAAGCAAATCCAGTGGGTGGGCCTTATCTGGGATACCGAGTTACTAACTCTGAGTCAGAGTGTGGATAACCGTCAGAGATTTTGCAGGAAACTCTTCCGATTTCTGCATTCTCGGACGACAATGAGGAAGATCTTGGAATCTCTGGTAGGCTCACTCAATTGGATACAGCTGACGGTATCGTTAGGTCGTCTGAAGGTCAAAAGAATTATCTTGGAAGGAAACAGGTGTTTTCCACTTTCACCGGCGGAAACACTGAGGACAATTCCAACTTTAATCCACAACCTCCTGGCGGATTGGGCGAAGCCAGAAGTAATTCACTCCTCCTTGACTTGGACAGCTCCACCTCCGACGGTTTGGGTAGATACAGACGCGTCAGGAACCCTGGGATGGGGTTACCAATCAAACTTAGGCCATCAGGGTCAGGGCCGATGGTCAATATCAAATCATCTTCATATCAATGCCAAGGAGTTGCTAGTCCCACTATTCTTTTTACATGAGCACGGCATGAGCCAGGCGGGAAAGTCCCTAGCCTTCAGAATGGACAATTTGACTGCGGTGACATGCATTCAAAAGCAAGGGTCAGTGAAATAACGAGTGTTACAAGGGATGTCGGAAAAGATATTGACTAGCCGCGAGGCTCGGAATTTATCTTCACGCAACGTATCTGCCCGGCGTGGTGAATGTATGGGCGGATGCTCTGTCCCGGAGACAGAGTACTCAAGTAGAATGGGCTCTCAGACAAAACATCTTTCAAAAGTTGATTGCAGAGCCCTACCATCCACAAGTGGACTTGTTCCCGTCAGAGGCAAGCCACAGGCTGCCTCAGTACCTCACACGCCGGAGTCTCACTCCGGCGGGGGGTCTGGACGCATTTCTGATAGAGTGGAACAAATGGAGCTCCATTTATCTGTTTCCACCTCCAGACGCATCCTTAACCCGGGAACTGCAAGAAGACTCTTAAGAGTTCCCCCGGCAGACTGCGGGAAGACTCTTAAGAGTCAGGGAAAAAAAAAAAAATTTAAAACACCGAAAAAACAAAAACAAAAAAATGTATTATTATTTTTTTGTTTTGCCCCTGGGCCATGCAAAATATCACTCCTCTACCTCCCCTCCTTCCCCACTTTCCTCCCCTCCTTCAGTTATCACCAATTTTCCCTGTTATTCCTTTATTCTGTGGTATATTTTCGTGCTAACATTAGCGAGTTGCAAGCAGGGCATTGTCATCACTGTTAGCAAGCGAGTGCAAGAGAGAGAGAGAGAGTATCGATCGACAGTGTCTCTCCAGACTTGGGGAAAAAGTGGCGGGAAAGGAGGTTGCCTCAGCCATACATTATGTAACTCCCGGCCTGTATCGCCGATTTTGACCATCCAAACGCTGTTTCCACTTGTTTTATTGTTGTAACAGGTTAATACCTTTATAATCAACCTATAATAGGCGCATATGGAGAAGTATTAATGCTATTTATGGTAAAATAAATATTTTAGTGATGGAAACAGCTCAAATACATGCGCACAGGCAGAGGTGTCTCATACCCCCCATGCGCACTTCAGTGGTTAATGTGCAAAGTAGTTCACAAACTACGGGATTATCGGGGCATGGTCTCGATGATCGCGCCCATGTGGCCGGCTCAAGTGTGGTACAACCAATTGAAGATGTGGTGCGAGAACCCGGTGTCGCTCCCGATCTCGTACTTCCACTTAGAGACAATTGGAAACCTCAAGACCTCGCTGACTTTTGCCTTGTGGATATTCAGAAGTCCAAGTGGCTAGGCCAGTTTGGGGAAACCGTGACTCACAAGTTGATTAATCAGTATGCTCCATCAACCCGACGACAGTACCAATCACACTGGAAGTCATTTACTACCTGGATTGTAGAAACTGGTCAACAGCAGTCCTGGTGTTTAATTATTTAAATTACCTATTTGATATTCAAAAGTTGTCAGTTGTCACATTAAGGAATCACCTCACAGCAATTAGGACACCATTTTTAGATTTAACTGGTCTGTCTGTACCGGAGGTGGAGGTAAAGGGTTTCATGAGGTCTTGCTTCAAGCTTCGCCCTCCTCCTTGTCAACTCACACCCACCTGGTCTCTTGATCTGGCCCTTGATATGCTTCAGTCCCGTAAATATTGCAAGGATCCTCCCTTTGACCTAATACTTAAAAAGGCCATTTTTCTAATGGCACTGGCTACGGGTGACAGGGTGTCTGAGTTGGCGGCGATGAGTTCGGAGCCAAACTGTCTAAGATTTTCAAGGCGCAACATGGGTGTACATATTGCTCCTGCTCCTAACTTCATTGCTAAGAATGAACTTTATAATCATGTATTTACAGAGTTCGAAATTCCGGCTCTGAAACAGGGTGACAGGCACCATTTACTGTGTCCAGTGCAGTCACTTATGTTATTTATGCGGGCTTCCCGGCCCTCACAGGCGGGAGCCCTCTGGGTTTCACGGACAGGTATTCGGTTACTAAAACGCCGGCTAGCTGCGTTATTAGTGGAAGTCATTCGTGAGAGTAATCCCGGCGTGTTGGCAAGATCACACGATATCCGTAAATGGGCGGCATCACTTCGATTCCTCCATAATTACTCACTAGAAGATATTCAGCAGACCCAATTGTGGTCATCAAATCATACTTTTCTCACACGTTACCTGTCCGTCAATCTCATGATACCTTCTCGTACATGTGTAGCATTAAGGCAGAAAGTCTAGTTTTAAGCTAATTTTGTGATGAAAAAGTGGGGGGGGGGGAGTATTCTAGCTAAGGACTCTACCTGCCTCTGAAGTGATACAAAATGTAACAAGTATTAAGGTCATGTGATAATCTGTTCCTTAGACTAAAGTAAGTCTACTCAGGAAATTTTTATTTTTATGTTAACACTATGGATTCAATTTTTTACTCTTGTAAAATACGTTTTCGGGGGCTCTGTAGGACCATTCTTTAAGCTTTTTGAGCGATTTTTCGTGGTTTTTCCTTCATTCCTAACCCATTCGCTATTGTTTCTGGAATAAAAAAAAAAATTGAAAACCGGCCGGGTTCTGGTGAACAAACATTACAAAACTAGCCGGGGCTGGACGGGTTAAGAAACGCCGCCTGTAACCCTCTTTTATATTTTTCTTTGATATTAAACTGATCTGATTAGTACGTGTTTATTTGGACCTTATCTGGTTTATTAGTGGTATTCGATGTTCATGATGAATGTCCCCCTCCAGTCTTGAGAATTCAGGCGCATCGTCAATGATGAAGGGGCCACTAATAAATTATAGGTTTGAGTCCCGAAGGGAAGAAGGAAAACCTAATATTTAGTAGTGGCCCTGGAATCATTGATGATTTTGGCCCTCCCTTCCGTCCCCTTCCCATTCATCTGCTACATTTTTGAGAGTCTCGATATGTCAGATTAAGAATGAACAGACGCCATGAGCAAGATGGCGTGCCGTACCCTAAAGAGCAGACGCACGGGAAGCGCAATGCTAGGTCAAGTTTAATTTTTATTTTTATTCTTTATTTATTTTACTAGTTTTTCTAGTAGTGGTACCCACATCATAAGGACGAGTCCGTGAGTGGTTTTAAGAGCGTTTCGCTCACAATGTGTGGCAATCGTATTTTGAGTTCTCCCCGGGCGGGAAGTTTGAATAGCAAGCTAGAGTTCAAAGATTGGCCATTACCTACGTAAGGCGCATCGTCAATGATTCCGGGGCCACTACTAAATATTAGGTTTTCCTTCCCTTCGGGACTCAAACCTATAATGTGGTTTGTTCTGAGAGTCTAACAGCAGTTTTGTTACCATTGTTTTGAGCAGTGTAGAATACCTGTAGAAGTTCTCTTGCATACTACACGCACTACCAATCAGACTCGGAGACAGTAGATATTTTTGTGTCTCCTTGTAGTACTGCTTTAGCCTCTGAAGTGCGCATGGGGGGTATGAGACACCACACTCCTGTGCTGACATATTTGAGCTGTTCCCATTACTAACATCGTTATTTTACCATAAATAGCATTAATACTTATCCATATGCGCCTATTATAGGTTGATTATAAAGGTATTAACCTGTTACAACAATAAAACAAGTGGAAACAGCGTTTGGATGGTCAAAATCGGCGATACAGGCCGGGAGTTACATAATGTATGGCTGAGGCAACCTCACTTCCCACCACTTTTCTCCACATCTGGAGAGAGACTGTCGATCGATACTCTCTCTCTCTCTCTTGCACTCGCTTGCTAACAGTGATGACAATGCCCTGCTTGCATCTCGCTAATGTTAGCACGAAAATATAAAACAGAATAAGGGAATAACAGGGAAAATAGGTGATAACTGAAGGAGGGGAGGAAAGTGGGGAAGAAAGGGAGGTGGAGGAGTGATATTTGGCATGGCCCAGGGGCAATACAAAATTAAAAAAAAAAAAAAAAAAAAAAAAAATTGGGGTGTTTTAAATGGATGTTTTTTTTTCCCTGACTCTTAAGAGTCTTCCCGCAGTCCGCCGGGGGAACTCTTAAGAGTCTTCCCGCAGTTCCCGGGTTAATAGAGCAAAGAGGAAGATAACCACTTTTCCTAGAGAACCTGCGTTTCTTGGTGTTTGAGTCAGATATTAAGACCGTGTCTGTTGCAGGGTAGTGCTGTACGGTGGGCAGTGTTGGGTGCAGCTCTACAGTATTGGTGTCTTTTTGCTACGGTGTTTCCTTTTTGATAGTGCTGTGGGTTAGGCTATTTGAGCATCTGTTTTCCCCGGCTCCCCTCGTAACAATATATATATATATATATATATTATTGCACTAAACTAACCCTGCAACAGAAATGCTCTTAATATCTGACTCAACACTAAGACACGCAGGTTCTCTAGGAAAAGTGGTTATCTTCCTCTTTGCTCTATTAAAGCAGAAACACAAGGAGACACAAAAATATCTATTGTCCCCCAAGTCTAGTCCACAGTGCGTGTAGTATGCAAGAGAACTTCTAAGGTTATTCTATACTGCTCAAAACAATGGTAACTAAAATGCTATTAGACTCCCAGAACAAACCACATAATGCCCAATCGCTTAGGAATGGAGAATCAAATGAACAAAAACCATGGGAAAGTCTAAAGCACTATCCTTACACATGAAACATAATAGTTGGTATTCCAGTAGGTTGTGGCAGGCTACTCATAGCAAACCCCAAACAACTGTGAATACCAACTTCAATAATAAAGAATTCATACATATAATAATAATAAGCAATGCAGTAGAATAAAGGAAACGAAGTGGAAGAAGAAAAGGAGTAGCCTACACTCTAGATTGCCAGGAAAAAGAAATGCAGTATCTCTTACAAATGCAGAACACTCCTGTATGCAAGATAATTAAAATAGAACAATATATTTATAATGGAATGACTCCCAGACTTGCTCTGCTACTATTCACTAAGGAACAATTTAAAAATATGCTGTATTTAGGGAAAACATTGAAGCAAGCCTGGGACAGACTCCTCAGCATGTGTGCACAGTAAGGGGCCTGCCGCTAGAGTGCTGGTCATGTGAACACGAGAGTGACAGTCCCAGGAGGGGAGGAGAGCTCCAGACATTGCTAGACTCAACAATTATTCTAAGCTCCTAGGCTCTCATTAACTATACAAAAGTAATCAAATAAATATAAGGCATCATTGTGCAAACTTATGATGAAGAAAACAATTGCCCAAAGGCTAAACCAAAGAATTAATTATACGGCTAACCAACCGGCAACATAACACAGGGCACCACCATGGGCTCGCTCGTGGGAAAGAAAGACAGAGACTAGCCTCTCGGGGAGAGGCACTATATGCTTCGTACTTGTAACTCACTCACAAATGACATAGGTTACAAAACTCATTTGGGAGTGACAATATACATATATATATATATATATAGAGAGAGAGAGAGAGTGATACATATTTTCATACCTTTTAATTATCTGTTTCGTGGTCACTAGGGACGAACTCTACAGTAGTGTTGCTTTCGCCACCATCATCACGCTCTTCCACCAGCTAAAGAGAAAACAAAAATATTATACACAGGAATATAAATAATAATGTTTGTTGAGAGACAGATACCATGAACAGATTTCGAACCCACCGACACCTCATACATGCCCTCAATACCTTCTTTGCATCAGTTTTTACAACAGAAGACCTGTGATATCCCTACACCATCGCCGATTCAGATTGATAATTCAGATGTTCTAAGCAATATCACCGTTACAGAGAGAGAAGTATTGAATTGTTTAGATAAACTCAAGGTAAATAAAACACCTGGACCTGATACAATCTCACCTAGAGGTCTAAAGGAAGCTAAGGATGAGCTCTCCAACCACTGACATTGCTATTCAATAAATCCTTGCATTCTGGAACTATGCCTGATCAGTGGAAGCTAGCCAACATAACACCGATATTAAAAAAAGGCAGCAAATCCCTACCCAGTAACTATCGTCCAATTAGCTTAACCTCAGTTTTATGTAAAATGCTAGAAACACTCATAAGAGACAGACTCGTAAATCACTTAGAGGAAAATAACATACTTAAAGATACTCAACACGGCCTTCGTAGCAAACGTTCCTGTTTAACAAACCTCTTAGACTTCTTCCACGATATCCTAAACCTCTATGATGAGAGTAAAGCTGTAGACATATTTTTCCCTGGGGGTAAGGGATTAGAATATACCCCACGTGCCTTCTGCGTGTCGTAAGAGGCGACTAAATAGATTGGGTCGGTGGGCTTGCGACCCCCACCCGGAAAAAATACATAGCAACGATGAACGAACAATCGGCCTCGGATGCGGACGGACCCTGTGTTGACAAACCCCGACCGACTATGGACAAGCCTACGAACATTCTGAGAATAGGGACATGGAATGTGAGTGGCATGAATGATGGCACAAAAGAGAGAGAGGTACTGGAAGTTTTAGTGAATGCCAGGCTGGATGTATGTGGAATGACGGAGACCAAATGGAAGGGTACAGATGTGAGAGAGTGGGAGTGTGGAATGGGTGTGTGTGCTGGAGTGAGTGAGGGAGCAGCGAGAGAAGGTGTGTGTATGTTTGTAAGTAACAAATGGAAGGAGTGTGTAAGAGAATATGGGTCTGTGGGTTCAAGGATTGTGTGGGTGAGAATGAAAGTAGGAATACAAACGTGGGTGATTGTGTGTGTGTATGCTCCGACAGAGGATAAACTTGTAAGAGAGAAAGAGGAGTTCTGGGTGAATGTGAAGGCGTGCCTGGATAAGTTTGACAAGAACGAAAGAATATTTCTGATTGGGGATATGAATGGTAAGGTGGGTGATAGGAAAGTTGATGGAGTGGTGGGAGGGTGGGGGGTACCGTCAGAGGTGAATGGGAATGGTAGTGCACTTGTGGACGTATGTGTGAGGAGGAGGTTGTGGATAGCCAACACCTTCTTCCGACACAGAATGATACCTTGGTACACATGGAAAGTGGTGTGGACGATGAAGGATAAGACTTTATAAGATTTTATATTATGTGTGGATGAAAGAATGAAGAAATCTGTGATGGATGCTAGGGTGTATAGGGGTATTGGAGGGGGTCTGTCTGGTCTGATCATTATGTAGTAGTAGCTAAGGTTAGGATACAAAAGAAGTGGGTGAGGAGAGCTGGAGGGAGGCGAGAGGAAGGTGGAATGGTGAGGAGGGTGGAGAGGCTACAGGAGGAGGAAATCAGGGAAGAGTACAGGAGAGCAGTAGAAAGACGACTAGGTGGGTTCGACCTGGAAGATATGGAGGAAGTGGAGGAGATAAGCAAGGTGTTTAAGGAAGAGGTCTGTGCAGCATGTGAGGAGGTGTGTGGAGTGAGGAGAAGAGGGAAGGGAGTGAAAGGTACAGCATGGTGGACAGAAGAGGTAAAAATAGCTGTGGAAGATAAGAAGAAAGCGTATAGAGAGTGGTTGGGTAGTAGAGGGAATGAAGATTTGGAGAGGCCGAAACGAGCGAGGTACAAGGAGAGAAAGAGAGTGGTGAAGAGAGTAGTGAAGGAAAGTAAGAGAAGAGTAGATGAGGAATTTGGAAGGAATCTGAGTGTAAAATGGAGGGAGTGTAAGAAACTGTTCTGGAAAGAAGTCAAGAAAGATAGGGAAGGTAGCAAGGGAAAGAGTAAGAGTGTGAAAGATAAGAATGCTAGCCGAGAAGCAAGAGAGAGTCGAAAGATGGAGGGAGTACTTCAACGAGTTGTTAAATGTAAGGAATGAAGAGCCAGCAAACATAGTTGGATGGGGTATGGGAGGGAGAAGAGGAGAAGTAGTGGAGGAGGAGGTGGGGATCAGGAGGTCAGAAGTGTGGGAAGCCATGAAAAGAGTGAAGTTGGGGAAAGCACCAAGAACAGATGGAGTGTGTGGGGAAATGTTGAGGTATGGTGGTGAGATAGTGATCGAATGGGTATGGAAAATGTGCAAACTAGCATGGGAGAAGGGGAATGCACCCGATGACTGGAAGACTGGCATAATAGTCCCCCTATATAAGGGCAAAGGGGAAAGAGGAGTGTGCGGTAACCACCGAGGAATATGTCTTTTAAGCGTAGTAGGGAAGGTGTACAGTAGGGTAGTAATTGAGAGAGTGAGAGTGAGAACGAAGAAATGGATAGGCGACGAGCAGGGAGGCTTCAGGAAGGGAAGAGGATGTGTAGATCAGATTTTTACCCTGAATTGTGTTGTGGAGAAATATCTGGAGAAGAAACAAAAGGTGTATGTTGCCTTTATGGACTTGGAGAAGGCCTATGACAGAGTGGATAGAGAAGGCATGTGGAAAGTAATTAGAATATACGGAGTAGATGGCAAGTTGCTGAAAGCAGTGAAGAGCATGTATGAGGATGCAAAGGCGGCAGTACATGTAGAGAATGAGCAGAGCGAGTTCTTTGATCTGAGTGTTGGGTTGAAACAGGGGTGTGTGATGTCCCCGTGGTTGTTTACTGTATATATGGATGGAGTCATGAAAGAAATACTAGGAAGAGCAGTGGATGTTGGTGTATCGCTGAAAAGGGAGGGAAATGAGTTGAAGCTGCCTATACTGCTGTTTGCGGATGATACAGTTCTGATGAGCGATAATGAATGAGAGTTGCAGGGTCTGCTAAATGAGTTTGGAACAGTGTGCGAAAAACGGAATTTGAAGGTAAATGCGGGGAAGAGCAAGGTTATGGTCTTCGAAATGGGTGAAGTCACAGAGTGTGAGGTGAAGTTGAACGGTCAGGCTATGGAGATTGTCAGCTCTTTTAAGTATCTGGGAAGTGTGTTGAGTAAAGATGGGACTATGGATGAAGAAGTGCGGGAGAGGGTGCAACAGGGGAAGAGGGTTGTAGGAACGTTGAAAGCAGTAACAAGAAATAGGGTGGTCAGTATGGAAGTGAAGAAGTCCTTGCATGACAGTGTGGTAATCCCGACACTAACTTACGGAAGCGAAGCATGGACGCTCGGGAAGAGACTCAGACCAAGAGTGAGAGCGGTGGAAATGAGTTACTTGAGAAGTGCGTGCGGAGTTACATGGAGGGATTGACAGACGAATGAGGATGTAAGAAGGAGGTGTGGTGTGCAAGTAGATGTGCTGGAAAGTGTGAAAAGGAATAACTTGAATTGGTTTGGCCATATGGAACTTATGGAAAGCGAGAGATTGACTAAGAGGGTGTACGAGAGCGAGGAGGAAGGACAGAGAGGGAGAGGTGGAAAGATGGAGTGAAGAAGTACATGAATGAAGGCGGTGCTGGTTGGGAGGAGGGGCATCGAATGACTGGGGACAGAGGTGCATGGGGGCGGTTCGTTCGTGGCCACCCCTTCGGGCATCACGGCGTCAGGCAATAGATAGATAGATAGATAGATTTTCAAAAGGCTTTGACAAAGTTCCCCACAAACGTTTACTGCTAAAACTAAAAGCGCATGGAATACAAGACGGTGTGTTAAAATGGATAGAAAATTGGCTCAGCGACAGAAAACAAAGAGTAGTCATAAACAGTAAGGCATCTAAATGGACCAATGTAAGTAGCGGGGTACCCCAGGGATCGGTACTAGGACCAATTATCTTTCTAATTTACATCAACGACATAGATGAGGGTCTCACCTGTACAATCTCAAAATTTGCTGACGATACAAAAATTGCAAATAGCATACTCTCAAAAGAACAAGTTGTTGATATGCAACACAATCTAGATAAGTTGTCATGTTGGGCCCAAATTTGGCAAATGAGTTTCAATGCGGATAAATGTAAAGTACTACATATCGGATACCAAAATGAGAAAGCAAACTATTCGATGAATGGCACTCAGCTTAAGAATGTAAACAGAGAAACCGATCTGGGAGTAACAATATCGAGTAACCTAAAACCGAGTCAACAATGTTCAGAAGTTGTTAAGAAGGCAAACAAAATAATTGGCTTTATAGGCAGGTCATTTGAGCATAAATCCAAAGACGTTGTCCTAACCCTTTACAATTCCTTAGTCCGCCCTCTTCTGGAATACTGTATTCAATCCTGGTGCCCTTATTACCAAAAAGATATAGACAAGCTAGAACGAGTTCAACGTAGAGTTACCAAAATGATACCTAGCCTAAAGAACAAACCATACGAGGATCGTCTTAGAGAATTAAATCTATTTCCTTTAACCCAGCGCAGATTAAGAGGCGACTTAATTCAAGTGTTCAAAATCATCAAAGGCATCGACAATATGAACTGTAGTAAGTACTTCACTATCGACCAATCTAATTACACGTGGGGAAACGGTTGCAAAATTATTGGTAAATCTTTTAACTTGCACGAATCTAAGAATTTCTTCTTCAATCGAGTTGTCAACTTGTGGAATGGGCTTCCCCGAGACATTATAGACTGCAGCACCGTTGATTCATTTAAACTTCGCCTAGACAAATATCTCGCATCAAGCACGCGACTGACTGCGTTTGTAAATGAATAACTTTATTTTATCCCCCCCTCAGTTACTAACCCATCTGTTTCCTACTAACTTCCTAATCCTGCCACGTACATTAGTTCCAGAGTAGTAGTTCCCTTTCCAATGTTCCCTTACCCACTCTAAACCACTGTTTGGACATTTAATCCTCAGTGTTTTGGAGGACAAGCAGCCTAGAAGGGTCACTAGATCTGTTGTTGCTTGATTTCCTTTGTACTCCTTTGTACTCCTTCCTTTGTACTACATTACGGAAAGGTGGGCACATTTTATCACACATTGCCTAGGTTTCCAGGATATGTGGTCAACTGCTTCGAAACCTGGAAATGTATTTAAAATATTCATTTCAGAAATAAATAAATTCATAAATACAGAAACAGTGTCACAAAATTTGTAATAAGTATTAAATTAAACTTGGCGAGACACACTAGCAAAATTATTTTGAAAAATCAAATGAGGAATTACTGAAATAGATAAATTATTGTAAAAATTATAAATCAATATTTATAATTACCTACCGTTTGCGTGGCATCGTCCATACTTTGCCGATGTGAGGGTTCAGGAAGCGGAAATTGTTCACTATCCATTGTTTCCTCTGCGTGAATGGTTTGGCCCGCTTCTCCTGGGTCATCTTGGTGAAGCGGGTCTGGATCCCCCGGAACCATGTCAACAGCTGAATAGCTGTTGAATAAGAAAAATACAATTTTTAATAAACATATAGTATCTTTTGAAATTGTAGGACATGGAAAACATGTGCTGGCGATCAACAACAGCAATTAATCAGTGTCACTTTATAAAGGTCATATTCATGCCACTTATAATGTAATATATATGTCAACCAAAGCAAAAACTCACATTACATTACAGCAAATTATGTCCCAAATAACGGAGCGTGTGTGCATGTTGACTGTGCAATAAAGGAAAATATGCAAATGACAAATTCCTTTAAACAAGGGCAGCGAATTGATAGCATTATTATTAACATAAACAAACGTTGCTTCGCACACAATATCACTTATTTTTTTTATGTAAAACACTTGTTATTTTGCATATTTCTACTGCACAATTCCATACTGACAAATAATTTGATGTTTTCAACTTACCAGTGACCTTGAGTGATCTTCCCTTCTGGTGTAAGGCGTCCATCCTCAAAGGCCTGTCCTTGTAGGACTTCTGGCCTTTATTATAGAGGAATGGTCGCGCCTTAAACCAGACGACCAGTTCAGCCTCCTCATCTTCAGTGGAGATGTTCGTCTTCGAACAAGGCGGCGTATTGGAGGTGTCCATCTCCGGTTCCACCACATATTCCTCCTCCTCATGTTCAGGTCTCCCAGAAATTGGTGACCGTGACCGTGACCGGGAACGTGATGACTGGCCTACTCAACTTGTGCCTGGTGTGGACTCTGATGTGGGTGTGGGTATGGGTCCAGTCACCTCCTCCTCCATCACCTTCTCAGCCTTCTTCGGGGTAACTTTGGGCATGATGAAACGGGTGCGCGGACGATAGTAGGGACGTGTACTCTGGGTGATGGTAACTACGGTAATGACCCCCTCACACGACTGGTATATATATATAGGTCGGTGAAACTGGAGCGACCATAGATAGTGTTATCGCAAGGGTCAAGGCGTCCCCGATATGATTTCGCCCTCATTCGACCTACATTCGCCCTCATTTGACCCATGTCGCCCTTTTGTCGTGTTGCATTAGCTGATATTCGTCGAAACACTCACTGCATTCGCACAATCACCGCACGGTAGTCGCCATAATCGAGCTAATTCGCTCACAAGCAGCATTGCCAATAATTGCAATTCGCCATATTCGCTCCAAAGCTCGCAGGGCATTCGTCCACAACCGTCCATATTCGCCCAATATTCGCTCGACATTCGCACAACATTCGCCATATTCGCCCAACATTCGCCTAATTCGCCCACATTCGCCGGTACTGGCGAATACGGGGACAAGGGTACTGTTATGCCCTGATTTTATGCAGGATTAATGATTAATTAATGTGAGTTCTTCAAGACTGGGATATTAGAGTTCATGCAAGTACATATAAATAACCAATAGAGGACATGTATAATATCGAAATATAATTTGTAATACAGCTTTATTCACTTATTCACTAGTTACATAATTATGTATGACTTATAAACACTTCAACATGGGATAATCATAAGTGACACAACTCTAATTTCAATTCTCCCAGCACGATCGCGGATCTAGATGGAGATCAGGTATATTCACTTCAACTAGTATACATAATATTCTTCTTGAGAAATATGAGAACTCTTCTCTTCTCGAAAGCTTATAATGAAAACTAATAATTATTCAGGTTTTATTTAGATTCACTATATCTATTGAGTTAACTTTTCCTCATGAATAATAGTGGACGATACACATTCCTATATTTCTTGGCACAAAATATGGAAGTTTAAGCATTGATTAACTTTTTCAGTTTGAGTTCAAATTTGTGGACTCTAAAATATTATGGTATCCACTGAGATATTTTCAGAGTTCATGAAGGTGTAATAATAATAATAATAATAATCGTCTGGTTACTTATATAGCGCCCGTATCTCCTCCTTCGAGGATTCACAAGCGCTTGGCTTTCTTTAGTCTACCAGAGACCATTACCCATCCCCCTTGCTCATGGGAAGATGTTAACCGCCGGCTATATCCCAGAAAAACTTTTCAATCTGAGCAGGGATTGAACGCGAGACCTTCAAGATGGGAATCAGGCACGCTATAAACTGAGCCAGCTGGACAGCTGTAATGTAGATCTATTTATTTTCAAATAAATTCCTAGTATCGTACTACGGGTATCACAGACGTATTGTATAGGTGAACACGTACGCTAATATGATTAGGATATTCACTAGATACTGTAACACTTCGTTTCTATAACTCAAAGTTCATGTTGGACGGACTCTGTTTATTTTTCACTTGGCGGAAATATGACAGAGTTGATGAATAGGTAAAAATCTGTCTTAATTTAGTATATTGATTATTTGTTGAGTTAAAACGTCGTACTAAAGAGCGTTATTTTTAGGACGTCTTGATATTTATGTTTCTTTATAATTATATTAACTTAGTAGGACACTTTTTATACACTTTTCACTTATTTCGAAGTATTAAGAACTCTATTTATTTCGGTCACTTTGAACTCTAACTTTGCTTGTATCTCGTCACTGATACTGAATTAAGGTAGTTTCTATATTATTTCTTTTCTTGGTAGAGAGATGCACTTAGTTGAGATTTCTTCTGATGCTCCGTGGGCCATCCAGGTTGGCCGGTCGTGTGAAGAAGTTACAGTTGGATTAATGGGCTTGGGGTCTTAAATATGGTTCCGTAACTAGTGGAGAAACAGTTGGTCACCATATCGGATTAATGCAAGTATTCTCAGCATAAAGCTTCCAACAAATACTTGACTATCCTGACCTTTATATTAATCGTTGATGGAGTTCTGTTCAGGTACTCTTGAAATGAGGTTTTAGATAATTATTATGTCTCAGGTCTTGCAGGAATAACATAATATCGGACTAATGCAAGAAGAGTTTAGATAATGGCTCTTCTTGACTGTTTCCAACCCTTATAAGAGGTTCTAGGAACTCGGGGTGGTGTTAACCTTTTAGTCGCAAATCCTTGTGGGGTGCCACAGACAATTTGCGCCTAGGATTTATATATGCAGAGTGCCCGTGAGGGTGTCTCGCTAAACCCTTATAACACAAAAGATCTTTCTACCTTAGATCTCTGTGAGAAACTGCTAGTATAACTTCTTAATAGAAAAATGATGAAAGGTAGGGTTGCCTGAGTCTTTCAACGTTTTCACTATACTGAAGTTAACCCAATAAATATAACTATATTAATTTCTGGGGTGCCAGGAATAATAAGGTTAACATATATAAGTACTATTACACTATTAAAGATATTAAAACATAAGTGGAGGAGGACATACCACTTTATGATTTTAATACTTATATATATATAACTATTAAAGCTCTCTATGTTAAGTGATTGGGTTGCCACAAATAACAAAGATCCTGAAACAAAGTTTATATATATTCACAGACAGTATAAGGACTTCGGGATGCCGTTATCAATAACTCTTTCTGAATAGAGTAAAATTAATATTCCTTCAGAGCGGGATGCCGATCTCAAGAAAGCTTAGTTCTACTTGCCTTATTCCCATTTCCCTGGGGTTATATAGTTTTCAAAAAAGGGGGAGGGGGTTTAAAAACTGGGTGTTGTCTGACCCCGAGAAAGTATTATTTATTTATATAGGAGCTGTGCACTGATATTGATAGTAAAAGATATAGAAGTAAGTCATCTTCTATTTCTGAAACATTTGTTAGTTATTATTTTAGAAGTAGAACATAGGGAACATATATTTTGTATAATATTGCTAGCTTGCTGGCAAGAATGGTAAGTTGGGAGCCCTGGGGTCACTGGAGGGTCGTGGTCCAGCTAGACTGTTTACAAAGAGGGGGAAGAAGGGGTTTTAGAACTTGGTGTTGCCTGACCTCGAGAACGTACTATTTATCTCTATAGAAGTGTGGACTGATATGATTAGTAAAAAATATATACGTCAATCATCTTCTACTTCAGGAACATTTGTTAGTGGTTATTATGAAGGAGAGTAGGCTACATAGGGGACACATATTTTGTATAATATTCCTAGCTTGTTGGTGAGAGGGTTAGGGTGGTAGTCTTGGGGGTCGCGGGTCGCTAGCCTCGCGCGTATGTTTTATATATATTTATCTTAATAAGGCTCTGTTCTTAAGCGTTACTTTACGAATAGTTGATTAAGTGAACTTGTCTTCGTGGATTAAAATTCGATAATTTCTAGGTTAAAAAAGGATATCTCTCAGTATTTTCCTTAGCGTGTTAGGACTCTATTATGGGTGGAGGTTAGTTGGTATTCCTGGGGTCAAGTCTGTCACACATCGTTAGCCTCCTGGGTTGTGAAAGTTGTGAATTCTCAGCACGGCTTACAATGGTTCCTATGTAAATTTAAATTGTTCAGATCATGTTAACCTGATTCCCCATAGATAAGGCGATGGTTTCCTAGACACAATTCATGCTAGAACGATCGTTATTAGGTTCTAATATTATAACTGGCGACCTGCAGGGTTGGTACGTCTGATGGTCAATTCTGCTTATCTTGTGACCATAAAGGCTGAAATGATGGGGACTGCAGAAGACAGTTGCAGAATTGCTAGTCTACAACTGGGTAACCAAAAGAAACCAGGAGCACAGAAGCAACGGAGAACCACAAAAATACAGGAGCCAACCCTTTCTTCAGGAGCTTCTCATATTCTATGGGACCAGACAACATCAACAAGTATGGGAAATTCCAACAGCCAATCACCGCCCTGTTTTCAAACCGTGCCAGCCAACCGCAAGACAGCATTTCCTCAATTCCCGGACCTGCAGTATGACGAGAACATGTTTATGCAAATTGAACATCAACGACCAGAAACATATATGCATAAATGGACCTGAGCAGGAGCACCAATTACGACGAACCTGAAGATGTAAGAGCCCCAGGAAAAGAACCAATACTAGGCGAACAATAACCAAGTTCGCATAAGAGTTTAGATGATGGCATAATCCATACAAGTAGGATTTCTCCCTTCATAAGCTAAACAACTAATATGTAAGTCTTAAATATAATACCTATGAGATAAGTAACCATATAAATATTACCCATTGATGTCTAGGATAAGTATAAAACCTCACAACTCCATCACAACGAATTCCCAATACCCCTATTGCCTCGAGCTCATGTAAAAGAGAGTCAATATATTAAGTCACATATCACCTCAAAGAATTAGTGGAAATGTATGCAAACATCCACTGCGGTACTGTACTAAACCCTGAGAAGGAACAGGACAGCCATCCACGGTGGGAGTTTGTATCGACCTGCCCCCTGCCCGAAGAGAGTGCTATACCTGTAGTACCCCTTGAAGTCTGGAACCTGAAGTCCTGCTCGAGTGACGCCATACACCCCTGAAGTGCTGCTCAACGGACCTATGATCTACATCGGCCAGACTTGCTCTCTCTCTACCCTCCAACATTACCCTAAGTGTCTCTGTATATCTTACGTTGTGCTTATTGTTGTTGAGGTATAGGTAAAATATGTAAATTGTGTAGCGTATAATTCTATTTAGATCTGTGCCAAGATCCTTATTTTTCGTATGTGTTAATCCTTCTGAATCTTACATTAACTCAAAAGCACCAGTCACACCTAGCCGATTTTAGGCCAAGACTGTCCGCGACCTAAGGGTCGTGGACAGTCTTTGTCTACGTCGCCGCGCATCATGGGCCGTCGCCAACCTAACAAACAGGTCGGGATTGGTCTTCACATACCCCCTCAAAAGTTCTACAAGCGAAAAATTTGAAATCAAGTCGGCGTGGAGTGAGGTCATAAAAATGGGACGGGAAGGGGACTGGAGGCTGATGGCGTGTGACGGCGCTTGGCGGCGCTTGACGGCGATTGACGACGCTTGACGGGAAACGGTAGGCGTCAGTGCGGCGGCACACGGCACCATAAATGATAAGTGGATAAGTGGATAAGTGGATTATAGCCACGTTTGGCTTTCTCAAGGACCACATCGTGCGGCAGAGTGGTCGTCAGAATAGCCAGGTAAATTTTGTTTTAATTAGTTTTGCATGTCTCGATTATTTAAAAGTGTTTGACACTGACCAGCCACGTGTGGACAAATTAATTATGTTTGTGGAGACTCGTTGTGCATACCACAGGTTTCTGACCTGACCTGGTTGTGGTATCTGCCGTTTGTTATTCCTTTCGTGATTTCATTATTGTATTGATTTACTTATTAATTTAATATCTTTATATATATATTTTGTAATTAATTTATTCATGTACTTAGATTAATATTGCTATATTGATTTATATAAGGTATTTAGTCATTATTTATACTTTATTTATTATATATGTATGTATTTTTTGATTGATGACTTTCTTTATTTCATTATTGTATTACTTTATTTAGTTATTGAATATGTTATATATATGTATATATAACGTAAATAATTTTTTTATGCATACATTATTCATGCAGTGGATGAATGAAACAAGCCATATCATATCATATATATATATATATATATATATATATATATATATATATATATATATATATATATATGTTTATAATAGTACATATCAATACTAATAATTGACAATTTCAGGCTCATATAGCTGTCACCGGTTGCCAGGAACCGCAGTGTTATGGGTAGTCGTAGGCCAGGGTCGAGTGCCTTCCGGTAAAAAGTATCGTTCTTTTCAATGCGGTGCGCCACACGTCCTAGTACCTCCCGGAAGACTGCAACATCCATCCGCAGTAGTTTCTGTAGGCTGGCCCATCCTCCTGGGCGAGTTCCTTCAGTAGCTGCTCATAAATACCAAAGGTTTTCCTACGGAGAAGCCAGTTCCGGACCCACATGCGAGGGGTTCTATTCTCCCTCCTTCTTTTCCTCAACAGCAGCTTGCAGATGGCTATATTTGTCAGTAGGTAGTCATTTTCCAGATTTAACTGAACCTGGAGTAAGCGTAGATGTCGTATCGGGTTCCTGGGGACTGTGGTGAACATGGCTGCGTGCAACCGTTACGGTGGCTGAAGGTATACTGATGAGGCCCACCCTTTGGTGTACCTTTTATATACCACACCTTGAGTTCTGTCGCCGTCGTTCGGGGTCATGCGGGCCGGGGTCACCGTCCATACTGAAGGGGTCGCTGCTCATCGGCACAGTAATGAATATTGACGCCGCCATAACTCCTGTCGACGCCGTTCGTCGGGTCGTTGTCGACGCACTACGCCGCAGATCGGCACTCCAGCGGCGACCAAAACTCACATTCAGTCCGGCATGGGCGCCGGTCTACCCCGTCAGGTCGCCGTCAGGCGGCGTGGCCATCCATACTGCGTCCCGTCCAAAACTCACCCCCCCATATCCTTAAGCTCTCCGCCGAAGGTCGGCACTCCTGACCACGACTCAAGGTCGTGGTCAGTCGTGGCTCAAATCGGCATGGTGTGATGCCTGCTTTATCTAGATCTGTGTCCAAGATCTAATATTCATCTTGTTTAATATCCTCTAGAACGTCCTACGCATATGTTATATAATTGTGTTAATTGATTCACCTCGCCACGCACTCACAGAATTTCCTCGTATATGTATTCTGTTATGTATGTTACAAGTTGAGGTCGAAGTGTATTTCGTGTTTTGATTCCCCTTCTTAATTCATAAATTATTACCTAGAACCTACGCTCATTTTCATAATTAATTTATCTCTGTCTCCTCGTTGAGAAGTTTTATTATTAACTAATTATATTTACTTCCCGAGTCCCCCATCTTACGTTCGATTACTTAATCGTTATTGTAATTATGCTATGAACTAGTATTAACGTTCATTTAATTACTGATGTAGATAATTCTGATTCTTCCTGTCTAGGAATTCCAGCATTGCATAGAGTCTGTTATCTAATTATTATTCATATCGTATACACCGCTTATTAGGTGAATTCTTATTAAGACTGTTAACCTGTTCAGATATCTTGTTCATACCAGTTTGAGTATTTCCTCAGTACAACTTCGTCTTGTACGTTACTTTCATTATAATTAATATTGTGTTAATTATTACTTCTAGGACATCTGTTAACTAAGTTCATTTGGTTAACTAGACTTTTTCTTTAAATACAATTAATAGATATTCCTCTATAGTTGATTCATAATTGTATAATAAATATTACATCTGAATTCCTCGACCGAGTTTGTTATTATTGCATACGATCGATTGAAGTGAATATAGGTTTCAAATCATAATCTACATAAATTAAGTTAGTATGAAAGAAATTGTGAAAAGAATTAAATAGTACATTGCCACTAGTTTCATCGTAAAATCTCTGAGATTAAGTTCATATTTACACAAACTAGAATTGTATTTTCCAACCACGCAGTACTAATATATGACCTGACACGCTAGCTGATTAAAAGGTCGCACTACCTGTGAGAGGGGTCTGATCATTATGTAGTGGTAGCTAAGGTTAGGATACAAAAGAAGTGGGTGAGGAGAGCTGGAGGGAGGCGAGAGGAGGGTGGAATGGTGAGGAGGGTGGAGAGGTTGCAGGAGGAGGAAGTCAGGGAGGAGTACAGGAGAGCAGTGGAAAGACGACTAGGTGGGTTCGACCTGGAAGTTATGGAGGAAGTGGAGGAGATGAGCAAGGTGTTTAAGGATGAGAT
Organism: Paralithodes platypus; assembly: GCA_032716605.1. Taxonomy (NCBI): domain Eukaryota; kingdom Metazoa; phylum Arthropoda; class Malacostraca; order Decapoda; family Lithodidae; genus Paralithodes; species Paralithodes platypus. The sequence continues at coordinate 39,494,510 of CM064528.1, read as the reverse complement.
CTGTGCAGCATGTGAGGAGGTGTGTGGAGTGAGGAGAAGAGGGAGGGGAGTGAAAGGTACAGCATGGTGGACAGAAGAGGTAAGAATAGCTGTGGAAGAAAAGAAGAAAGCATATAGAGAGTGGTTGGGTAGTAGAGGGAATGAAGATTCCGAGAGACAGAAACGAGCGAGGTACATGGAGAGTAAGAGGGTGGTGAAGAGAATAGTGAAGGAAAGTAAGAGAAGAGTAGATGAGGAATTTGGAAGGAATCTGAGTGTAAAATGGAGGGAGAGTAAGAAACTGTTCTGGAAAGAAGTCAAGAAAGTTAGGGAAGGTAGCAAGGGAAACAGTAAGGGTGTGAAAGATAAGAATGGGAGAATGCTAGCCGAGAAGCAAGAGAAAGTCGAAAGATGGAGGGAGTACTTCAGTGAGTTGCTAAATGTAAGGAATGAAGAGCCAGCAAACATAGCCGGATATGGTATGGGAGGGAGAAGAAGAGAAGTAGTGGAAGAGGAGGTGGAGGTGGGGATCAGGAGGTCAGAAGTGTGGGAAGCCATGAAAAGAGTGAAGTTGGGGAAAGCACCAAGAACAGATGGAGTGTGTGGGGAAATGTTGAGGTATGGTGGTGAGATAGTGATAGAATGGGTATGGAAAATGTGCAAACTAGCATGGGAGAAGAGGAGTGCACCCGATGACTGGAAGACTGGCATAATAGTCCCCCTATATAAGGGCAAAGGGGAAAGAGGAGTGTGTGGTAACCACCGAGGAATATGTCTTCTAAGTGTAGTAGGGAAGGTATACAGTAGGGTAGTGACTGAGAGAGTGAGAGTCAGAACGGAGAAATGGATAGGCGACGAGCAGGGAGGTTTTAGGAAGGGAAGAGGATGTGTAGATCAGATTTTTACCCTGAATTGTGTTGTGGAGAAGTATCTGGAGAAGAAACAAAAGGTGTATGTTGCCTTTATGGACTTGGAGAAGGCCTATGACAGAGTGGATAGAGAAGGTTTGTGGAAAGTACTTAGAATATACGGAGTAGAGGGCAAGTTGCTGAAAGCAGTGAAGAGCATGTATGAGGGTGCAAAGGCGGCAGTACATGTGGAGAGTGAGGAGAACGAGTTCTTTGACCTGAATGTTGGTTTGAAACAGGGGTGTGTGATGTCCCCGTGGTTGTTTGCTGTATATATGGAGGGAGTCATGAAAGAAATACTATCAAGAGCAGTGGATGTTGGTGTATCGCTGAAAAGGGAGGGAATTGAGTGGAAGCTACCTATACTGCTGTTTGCGGATGATACAGTTCTGATGAGTGATAATGAATGGGAGTTGCAGGGTCTGGTAAATGAGTTTGGAACAGTGTGCGAAAAACGGAATTTGAAGGTAAATACGGGGAAGAGCAAGGTTATGGTCTTCGAAAGGGGTGAAGTCACAGAGTATGAGGTGAAGCTGAACGGTCAGGCTATGGAGATCGTCAACTCTTTTAAGTATCTGGGCAGTGTGTTGAGTAAAGATGGGACTATGGATGAAGAGGTGCGGGAGAGGGTACAACAGGGGAAAAGGGTTGTAGGAACGCTAAAAGCAGTAACAAGAAATAGGGTGGTCAGTATGGAAGTGAAGAAGTCCTTGCATGACAGTGTGGTAATCCCGACACTGACTTACGGAAGCGAAGCATGGACGTTGGTTGAGAGACTCAGACCAAGAATGAGAGCAGTGGAAATGAATTACTTAAGGAGTGTGTGCGGAGTTACATGTAGGGATAGACAGACTAATGAGGAAGTAAGAAGGTGTGGTGTGGAGGTAGATATGCTGGAAAGTGTGAAAAGGAACAACTTGAGATGGTTCGGCCATATGGAACGTATGGAAAGCGAGAGAATGACTAAGAGGGTGTACGAGAGCGAGGTGGAGGGACAGAGAGGGAGAGGTAGACCGAATATGAGGTGGAAGGATGGAGTGAGGAACTACATGAACGAAGGCGGTGCTGGTTGGGGGGAGGGGCGTCGACTGACTGGGGACAGAGGTGCATGGGGGCGGTTCGTTCGTGGCCACCCCTTCGGGGGATCAGGCAATAGATAGATACAGTAGATAGACTACCTGTGAGAGCGTCTACCTTGCTCAAGCGCGCGCGCCACCACCTGTGTGTCTCATTCACACTGCCTGTGTACTTATATTTTACTTCTCAATTCCCTCATCCTCTCTTGCATCGAGATTGTAACTAAGAATCTTTATTGTTGATTTATTCACGGAAGACACTCGACTCACATCATTATTATTATTAAGGGTTGATGCTATAGGTCATGTGTTGTTATTTAATTGCATATTTCCTACTTTGTTTATTACCACATTCGAAGTATTATTGATCTCACTTTGTTATATACTATTCGTATGTATTTTATTCATTGCCTTATTATAGTTCTCATTATTATCAAGGTAATGCTTCATCCTGAATTGCAGATATATATTCGTGAATTGGGTATTGAAATGATTATGCTACGGTATCCTAAAACTAAATCAAACAAATGAGATACTATTCCTATGCCCTTGAATAAACTTGTGTGAATAATGTACATGTGTGTCGTTACTGAGTTCTGTAGTACCTAGTTGAATACTTATTTGTGATATTAAGAACGGGTTCGGTGTGTCCCTGTTGGGATTAAATTTTACGGTCTATAAGTCCAGATCTGGATTTTAGTAAAGACTATATCACGAGCTTTAAATATTATAGCCCGATGTAACACTGGCGGCAGCGGTGTCTCAATACGGCATATCAACACGTGTCTTCTTATTGTAAAAAAAAAAAAAATCCTGTATTCAATTAGTGTATTTACATTATTCATCATGACAGCCATTAGGTCTCTTGATATTCCGGCATTCAAGCCCGAGGATTATGATATTTATACCTACCTGGAAAATAGTCAAACTGGTCCTGGACATTATGTTCGGAAACGAGGACGCTTCCAAGATCCATACGATTGTGGTAAAATTAGGGAAGTATGCAACTAAAGTGTCGGGGTATGTGTACGACAATATGCCTGGGTTAACCTGGGCTCAGTTTGAGGTATATGTAAGAACCGCAATCAATCCAGTTTTGGGACAACCCATAGCTGATTTGGGCTTTACAATATTTTAAAGCTTACCTGGCGGGAGTTAAGGTCACCGTCATCACAGATCACCACGCTTTTCAATGGCTGTGAAAATCAGACACCAAAAATGCTCTGACAGTCAGGTGGAGGGAATCTCTAGAAGAATTCGATATGGATATTGTTTATCGACCAGGAAAGTTGCACACTAATGCTGATGCACTCTCTCGCCTACCAATGCCACCCTCCAAATCTGCACCTCATCACGACGAAACACCACACACTATCCTTGCTATTCACCATCAAGACTCATTAAACAACAGTCAACAAGACCTGCAAGCCTATCAATGACAAGAAAAACCAGACTGGATGCCAAGGAAGATATTCGATCAATTAACCCGAAGGGGTGATAATCTCTTCACCATGGAAGGAAATTTTTTAATCACTCCACAAGCTGCATTATCCACCATGCAGTCCATCCATATGGATAATGGAATCCATCTGGCACAACGAAAACTCATCTCCGCCTTTCAACAAGTTTATTGGACACCATCACCTTACGTCACTGCCAAACGCATCACTGAGTTATGCAAAGCATGTGCGTTGGGAAAGGATAGAACCCGCACAGCTGGTCCATCCGGGAAGTTAGTTGCCTCCAAACCTTGGCAATTGCTTGCAGTAGACGTAATGGGGCCAATGGACAATAGTCATGGTTTCAAATACATCATCACTTTTGTGGACACATACTCCAAGTATGTCATTGCATGTCCAGCAAAAGAACATTCAGCCATTACAGTAGCTGAAGCACTCATTCAGCATGTCTTCCCTTATTTTGGCCTACCTGAAGCAATTCATTCAGACAATGCCCCAGAATTCACCAGTCACATATGGTCTCAGTTATCTCTGATGTGTGGGTTTAAAATAAGCCATTCCTCCCCATACTGGCCTCAAGGAAATTCAATCTGCGAGTGAAGCCACAGAACCATTGCCAATCAAATCAGAACCCAGTTGCAACAAATGGACTCCAAAGATTGGTCCAGTAAAGTCAAAATTGTGCAATGGGGGATCAACACTTGCCCTCGAGAAGATGGAATATCGCCCCATGAACGTGTATTTGGAGTGGCACCATTGCTCCTTCCCCTCCGTCATCTAGCTGCCCCGTATGAGCCCTCCTCCAATTTCGACCAGTCCTTAGTACACCTCAAGAATCGACTATGACAAATTTAGTATGTACAAGACCTCCAGCCTGATGAAACTCCCAAATCCAGCCCACACTGTGTTGATGATCTAGTTATGATTGCCCACTTACCAGTACCATCCAAGCTCAAACCCAGGTTTAAAGGTCCTTTTGAAATTTTGTCTGTTCCAAACTGCTACCAGGTTACCGTGAATTATTTTGGTGAGTCGCGCACGTATCGTAACAGGCATGTCCGTAGATTTCAGCCTATTAATGAGAATATAGTTATGCTTGCTGACCCCATTCAGAATGACTCATAGCCTGCAACTAATAACCAGAATTTGGGATCCACAGAACCTGCCACACCTGATCTCACTCTACCTGTGACACCCCCACGCAGACAAAGACCCCCATCTGACTTAAACATTTTACCTCATACACCCACCCCCTTGTTACAGCCACGCCCACCCCCTATTATTTACACACCCATTCCTGCTTTAACTACACGCACTGTCTCTGCACCTCCAACCCTTCCCTCTCAAGTTTGTCATCCACCACACTCTCTACCTGTTCAGGCCTCACCATCTGTCAGTTTACCTAACTATTCAGAATCCTCAGGTACTTTACCTACTACTCCTATAATTGCCAACATTCCTAATCTCATCACACCTGTCACTTCCGCTCCTCAACCTTCCTCTTCTTTGCCTCTTTCTTTACCTATTCCTCTTGTTTCCAGTCTTTCCGGTCCGCAATCTTATACCTCTAAACTAAAATCTCCAGCTCCTTCCGTCTCTCACTCCACAACTAAAACAGTTACACGACCCCTTCCGTTACTTACCAGGACCTTTCCCCAACCTTCTTCTAGCACACGTCCTTCTCCATTAATTCGTCCCAGCCACAACATCACCAATAGACCGTCACTGTCTTCTAGCTCAGCTTCCTCAACTTCCCCACTATCACGTGTCTTCAAACCTTCTCTAATCCCTACTCGATCTAATCCTACATGCACAAGATCTGGTCGGCGTGTGATGCCCCCTCAACGATGGGCGCCTACCTTCAAGCCGACTAACATCCGGCGAGCCCAGCCCAAACCTACCTTGCCAGCTCCGCTCCTGACCACTCCAACTAGTGTGAGGTCACCTCTACCTGGTCCAGCCACTCCTGCCTCCATGCACAGATCACCAGTCAATCCAGTCCTAGTCACTACTCCTCCACCTCCAGCAGTGCTCAGACCTCCTCCAAGGACCCCTCCTCCTACAGCGACTCCTTCAGCAACTGCCCCAGCAATGAAGATTAACAGTGTCTCCATCTTAACCCTTCCTCCCCGGGCTGCCTTACTTAAGGACGGAGGCTGTATCTGGGCGATTTGGCTGAAAACACAACATACGTTAACTAAGGCTAATCTCGCTTAATATACTACCTACATTAATCAAACATATGTCAAAATGGGCGCCTTACCTTGCCGCGTAGAATGGCGTTGAGTAGAGCTTTCTACCTCAACTGGTTCCGGAGTGATGGTGATGGAAGTGGAGGTAACTTTTGCCGCCTATTTACCTCGCCGCGTCCGAACACTCAACCGCGGCCCAGGCTACGACGAACGTTTTGACTCGTCGCTCTACCTTGAATTATGGCAGGAAGCGATTTTTTAGTGTTTTATTGTTTATTATGCCATATATTATTGTTATTATGTTATTTCCACTCAATAAAGTTATTTTTCTGAAGTAATTTGTGTCTCTGTCACTTATACTTAGTTTTATTGTTATTATTATAGTAGTTATGATTATTTATACTGGACTATGGTAATTGATAGTGTCATTTTCACTTATTTATTGTTAGGAATATATATCTTAGTGTCACTTTCACTTGTTCATATTGTTCTGAAGGCACTTATTATTACTTATGTGTGTCTCTTTCACTTAGACTTAGTTTTATAGTCATTATTATAGTAGTTATGATTATTTATACTGGACTATGGTAATTGATAGTGTCATTTTCACTTATTTATTGTTAGGAATATATATTTTAGTGTCACTTTCACTTGTTCATATTGTTCTGAAGGCACTTATTATTACTTATGTGTGTCTCTTTCACTTATACTTAGTTTTATTATTAGTATAGTGTCAATTTCACTGGACTATGGTAATTGATAGTGTCATTTTCACTTATTTATTGTTAGGAATATATATTTTAGTGTCACTTTCACTTGTTCATATTGTTCTGAAGGCACTTATTATTACTTATGTGTGTCTCTTTCACTTATACTTAGTTATATTATTAATATTATTATTGAGTGTCACTATCACTGTCACTTACACTTCAATAGTTTGTCATAGTGTGGAAATCATTGAAGCAGGTGCCAGCACACAGTCCCACCTGACACTCGAGGCATTGCCAAGTGCTTTTTGTGGGTTTGCGGGGTCGTCGAGTTGTGCGACTGCACACATAGCACCTCTTCTGCATTCTTATTCTGCTGTTAGGACCCTGGAAAGGAAGGGCGACGAGCTGGTGCTTTCTGAAGAACTCGGCACACCCTGTTCTGTCCAGCATGCCTGGTCCTTGTAGTGGCCTCCCTGGTGTACCCGCATTTTTACCCAGGAGCTCAAGTATTATCTGCTTTTGGAAGGTCTGCTGCAGGCTCTTGTACTTCATGACTGGAGTCCTCAAACGGTAGATGTTGTACGCGTTGAGGACAGACATATCTACTGTATGCAGGACAAACTTCTTGTACCACCTGCAAGATGTTCGCAGGCAGTCTATGAAGCCCATCTGCATGTCGTACTTGTCGACGAGGCGCATGTTGACATTATAGTCCAGGACAGCAGCTGGTTTCGTGATAGGGTTCTTCGTCCTTCGGTCCACCTTCCCTGTGGTGACCATCTCTGCTTTGTGGCATGTGGTGAGGAGGTTGACCTTGCGCTGGTCATGCCAGTGGATGGAGAGGATGGGGCCACTCTTCTTATGGAAGATGTCCGTCTTCTTAGTCTTGGTTGGGTAGGCTGGCATGCCCTTCCTCTTCCCCTTCACTGTGCCAACAGTTCCGGTCTTGCGGTCATGGAGGCACTTGGCGAGGATAGGCGACGTGTAATAATTGTCGGTATAGAGGATGTGGTTGTCATGGAAGTACCTCTCCATCATCCTCTTTACCACAGCGCCGCCAAAACCAATGAGGGGGTCAATCTGCACTTCACCACCCTTGCCGCTGTAGACTATAAAGTCGAGCACATATCCCGTCTTGCAGTCGAAGAGGACGAAGAGCTTGATGCTGAAGCGGTGTCTCTTGGACGGGATATACTGTCGGAAGTGCAGCCTACCACGGAACAGGACCAGAGACTCGTCGATGCACAGCTTCTGAAAAGGAATCAGGTAGGTAGAAAACCGATGACGTATCATGTCATACAGTTGCCTGATCTTCCAGAGTGTGTCGGGCTCGTGGACATGCATGTTATTTGTCAGGTGGAAATATGAGAGGATGTCGAAGTACCTATCCCTTGACATGTATTTGCCAAATGCTGGAGTTGTTGTGAGGTCGCCAGTTATCCAGTAGTCGGCCAGAACGTGCTTCTTTATGTGTGTCATCAGCATTGTGAGTGCCAAGAACACATATAATTCTGCCACAGTGAGAGCTCTCCATGCCACCATCTTGGCACTGGTCTTCCTCCCAAGAAAGTATGAACAGATAGCCTGGTGGTTATTTGTCTCTTTGACAAGGTATTCCATGACTTCATTGTCGTAGAAGCCACAGAAAAGTTCACTGGGGGTGGCATTTGGGCCACAGGGATATGTTGGTGACACCCCGGAACCCTGTTGTACCTCGTCAAAGGCAGGACAATCTGGCTCAAAATCCGCCCCATCTGTCCACACAAACATGTCAGCTGCTCGAGGACGAGGACGTGCAGCTGCAGCAGGCACACGCCCTGGATGCCCTGGCACACGCCCTTGGCCATGCGGACGTCCAGGCGGACACCCTGCACGCCCACGCCCACGCCCAGGCCCAGGGGCAGCGGCGTCGGCAGGCTGACCACGTCCACGACCTCGCCCTTTTACTCTTCTTGTCGGGACTTCCTCTTCCTCTTCCTCTTCCTCTGGCGACGTCAGGTCATCTGGGGCAATGTTGGGGTCGTCAGCATCCTCTTCAGGAGACAACTCTGGTGAAGAATAGACCGGGCGTCGGCGGCGTGGGGCTGCGGGAGGTTGAGCAATGGGAGCCTCGGCCTCGGGAGTTGGGCTCCTTTTGCGGCTAGCCGTGGACTTTTCCGCAGGAAATAATGGCCTACGATGCGGGGCCTGTGGTGGCACACTGTGGGAGGCCAATGACGCACTTGTAGAGGCCCTTTGGTCATCCTGAGGGACAGATGAAGCCGAGGGCTGGGGGTGGCTCTCCCGGCGTCCCGGGTCAAGGCGTCGGGACAAAGGAATGCGGGTGGTTGCTAGGCCTGGGTCGGCGTCACTATCACTATCTACGCCTTCCCTCACTTGTTCTGCTTCCCTGCGTGCTTTCTTGGCTGCACTTTTCACTAAAGACTGTTTATAGAAGTATTTACCCACTTTCAAGGGCGTACGGGCAGGCAAAGGGGAAGGTCCTGGCGTAGGGCTAGGGCTAGGCCTACTCTGACCTACGAAACTAGGCGAAGGGGTTGGCTCTATAATAATAATAATAGTTCTTAAAGCTAGCGCATGCTAAGCTAGCTAAGGATAGCTCAATAAGGCCGATTAGGCGTATTTCCATTGGGGTCCTGTACTACTACCCCATCCCTTTGCTCATGAGGGATGGTAACGACTCAGTGCTTGTGAAAAATCTTTAATGTGCCGAGCGTGGGCGCGAACCCGGGCCTTCTGGGTGGAAGTCCGAGACGCTAGTCACTACACCAAGCGAGCCGCTTGGTACTTCAATAGCACCTTCCTCCACCACTTCCACATCAGGATCATCACTACTATCACCCCCCTCAAATAAATCCACATTGTCATCATCACCAAATCCCACAAAATCGTCAACTTCGCTTCCACTTCTACTCTGAATATAGAGGTTTTTGTCCACAGAGCTTTCACCACTGCTCAAATCCGGGTTGAAAAGTTCACGGTGTATTGCACTCTCACTTAGCAAATGTTTCACTTTCCTTAGTTTCTTTTTCTTCTCGGTTGGCAGAGGCGTAGATGTTGCAAGCGGGTTAGCACTGGGACGCGTGGGAGATTGCACAGTATCGGACGCGTTGGAATTCATTTTTTTGCTGTAGCTCGCAATGGCGGCAACGTAGGAACTGATAAGAGTGGTAGTTGAGGCTTGGTGGCGCTACGATCGCCCACGCCAAGTAAAATTTGCCCGCGCTAAATTTAAAGCGCGCTTTAAAGCACATACCTTAGGTAAGGACGCCCGGGTAGCGGCCCTTCTGCCGAGCTGTCCTTACCTAAGGCAGCCCGGGTAGGAAGGGTTAAAGGACTACAAGCCAAATCCAATAAAAACCCCTAGCCACCTGGTGCAATTAGCTGCTCACGCCGAAGAATCTTTTCAAATATTTATCACCATGGACATCGAGAAACCTGTGGACGTGCCTACCACATTATGGCTTCTTACCCTCCAAAATCTGACACCCGTCATCAGCTCACCCACCACCCGATCATACATACTCCAATCGCGAGATCGCAACTTTTTCTTCGCCGATAGTGGTGAAATGACGGGGTTGGTGAAAGGGACTGCAGAAGACAGTTGCAGAATTGCTAGTCTACAACAGGGTAACCAAAAGAAACCAGGAGCACGGAAGCAACGGAGAACCACAAAAATACAGGAGCCACCCCTTTCTTCAGGAGCTTCTCATATTTTATGGGACCAGACAACATCACCAAGTATGGGAAATTCCAACAGCCAATCTCCGCCCTGTTTTCAAACCGTGCCCGCCAACCACAAGACAGCATTTCCTCAATTCCCAGACCTGCAGTATGACGAGAACATGTTTATACATATTGAACATCAGCGACCAGAAACATATATGCATAAATGGACCTGAGCAGGAGCACCAATTACGACGAACCTGAAGATGTAAGAGCCCCAGGAAAAGAACAAATACTAGGCGAACAATAACCAAGTTCGCATAAGAGTTTAGAACTTTAGATGATGGCGCAATCCATACAAGTAGGATTTCTCTCTTCATAAGCTAAACAACTAATATGTAAGTCTTAAATATAATACCTATGAGATAAGTAACCATATAAATTTTACCCATCGATGTCTAGGATAAGTATTAAACCTCACAACTCCATCACAACGAATTCCCAATACCCCTATTGCCTCGAGCTCATGTAAAAGAGAGTCAAGAATTAAGTCACATATCACCTCAAAGAATTAGTGGAAATGTATGCAAACATCCACTGCGGTACTGTACTAAACCCTGAGAAGGAACAGGACAGCCATCCACGGTGGGAGTTTGTACCAACCTGCCCCCTGCCCGAAGAGAGTGCTATACCTGTAGTACCCCTTAAAGTCTGGAACCTGAAGTCCTGCTCGAGTGACACCATACACCCCTGAAGTGCTGCTCAACGGACCTACGATCTACGTCGGCCAGACTTGCTCTCTCTCTACCCTCCAACATTACCCTAAGTGTCTCTGTATATCTTACGTTGTGCTTATTGTTGTTGAGGTATAGGTAAAATATGTAAATTGTGTAGCGTATAATTCTAGTTAGATCTGTGCCAAGATCCTTATTTTGCGTATGTGTTAATCCTTCTGAATCTTACATTAACTCTTATCTAGATCTGTGTCCAAGATCTAATATTCATCTTGTTTAATATCCTCTAGAACGTCCTACGCATACGTTATATAATTGTGTTAATTGATTCACCTCGCCACGCACTCACAGATTTTCCTCGTATATGTATTCTGTTATGTATGTTACAAGTTGAGGTCGAAGTGTATTTCGTGTTTTGATTCCCCTTCTTAATTCATAAATTATTACCTAGAACCTATGCTCATTTTCATAATTAATTTATCTCAGTCTCCTCGTTGAGAAGTTTTATTATTAACTAATTATATTTACTTCCCGAGTCCCCCATCTTACGTTCGATTACTTAATCGTTATTGTAATTATGCTATGAACTAGTATTAACGTTCATTTGATTACTGATGTAGATAGTTCTGATTCTTCCTGTCTAGGAATTCTAGCATTGCATAGAGTCTGTTATCTAATTATTATTCATATCGTATACACCGCTTATTAGGTGAATTCTTATTAAGACTCTGTTAACCTGTTCAGATATCTTGTTCATACCAGTTTGAGTATTTCCTCAGTACAACTTCGTCTTGTACGTTACTTTCATTATAATTAATATTGTGTTAATTATTACTTATGCTATTACCATAGAAGCGTTTCTAGGACATCTGTTAACTAAGTTCATTTGGTTAACTAGACTTTGTCTTTAAATACAATTAATAGATATTCCTCTATAGTTGATTCATAATTGTATAATAAATATTACATCTGAATTCCTCGACCGAGTTTGTTATTATTGCATACGATCGATTGAGGGCGGGTGCCAAACCCCGAAAGGGGTTGAAATAGGGGAGCTATCCCCCCGCCAAAGGCGGCTTTCTAGGGCCTTTCCTAGCTGATGCTGAGAGGATTGGGTTCTAGTCATGTGGTGATGGGCTGGTCTATCAGAGTGAGAGCTGAGCAATCTCTGCCATACCCATAGCTTACTCTGACTTTTCCTTTAACTTATATATTTTCTAGATCTCAAGTGACGGCGTCTCTTCCGTGGATTGACCTCCCAATCTACCAAGATTGGAAGCCAAAGCGTCACATTTTTCCCTTGCCCCTCAACTTTCTCTTCATAATTGCTGAGGGGCACAGGGCCCTGGGTGGGGCTTTGGTTTCCCGGGCGTTTCCGCACCCTCCTCAGCCTCCCGCCATGGAGTGGCTTCGGTCACCCAGGCTTTATTGTGGTCGGCGGGGAGGGTTGTGTGGGGGCACTCGGTTATGGCCTTGGAATTGCTCGGGGCCTTGGGGCTGTTCGGCCAGGCAGCTTGGGGAACAACAACAACAACAAAAACGATCGATTGAAGTGAATATAGGTTTCAAATCATAATCTACATAATTTAAGTTACATATAAAAGAAATTGTGAAAAGAATTAAATAGTACATTGCCACTAGTTTCATCGTAAAATATCTTAGATTAAGTTCATATTTACACAAACTAGAATTGTATTTTCCAACCACGCAGTAATAATATATGACCTGACACGCTAGCTGATTAAAAGGTCGCACTACCTGTGAGAGTGTCTACCTTGCTCAAGCGTGCGCGCCACCACCTGTGTGTCTCATTCACACTGCCTGTGTACTTATATTTTACTTCTCAATTCCCTCATCCTCTCTTGCATCGAGATCGTAACTAAGTATCTTTATTGTTGATTTATTCACGGAAGACACTCGACTCACATCATTATTATTATTAAGGGTTGATGCTATAGGTCACGTGTTGTTATTTAATTGCATATTTCCTACTTTGTTTATTACCACATTCGAAGTATTATTGATCTCACTTTGTTACATACTATTCGTATGTATTTTATTCATTGCCTTATTATAGTTCTCATAATTATCAAGGTAATGCTTCATCCTGAATTGCAGATATATATTCGTGAATTGGGTATTGAAATGATTATGCTACGGTATCCTAAAACTAAATCAAACAAATGAGATACTATTCCTATGCCCTTGAATAAACTAGTGTGTATAATTTACATGTGTGTCGTTACTGAGTTCTGTAGTACCTAGTTGAATACTTATTTGTGATATTAAGAACGGGTTCGGTGTGTCCCTGTTGGGATTATTTACGGTCTATACGTCCAGATCTGGATTTTAGTAAAGACTATCACAAGCCTTAAATATTATAGCCCGACATAACAAAAGCAAAGTTCGTTGGCTTCCAAAACCCTGAGAAAGGAGTGTGTGGTTTGTTTGAAATTACTATAGAGAGCTGTAGAATGGTAGAAGATATGTACATAGTTGTATTATTAATTGTTTAACAGTTAGAAAGCATCCCTAGGAAATGGTTTCAATAGGATTCTCGTAATGTGTCGAGATCCTTCAATCATGATTTGTTTTATCGTGTACTGAGTCATTTATCCACTAAATATGTCTTGCGACATGTTTACCTTAATCATTAATTACACTCTGTACAAAAATGTTGTTGTAATGTTTATTTATTTCCTTAAGATTAGACATCAATGATATACTACAGGTGGTATCTAAAATGGTTGTGAGAATACAATTCTCCCGGGTGCAGCTGGCGGTCCCCTCAGGCGAACTTCCTTTCCTGACGTGATAGGGTAGTCCCTTTTGACCTTGGCTTTTCCTGGCTGAATAAGGCGATCTGTCACAGCCGCCAGCCTGCCTCTCCTGGGGTGACAATTCATCGTGGCTGTCCTTGACCTTCCTGTCTCGGGGGTTGGCTTGGTCCGGATTCTTGTTTTGTTTTCCGTGACGGTGGTTTTCGTTTCCTTTTCCTTTTGTATTTTTCTGTTCTCGTTGTTTTCGGTGACGGTCGTTTCTTTCTCCTTTTGTATTTTTCTTTTCTCCTGTATTTCACTTCCCTCCCCTTCATGGTAGGCGCGTCCTCGTGCCTCAAGAGTGAAGTGAAGGATATTTCCCAGGTGCCCGGTAGAAGGTAAGAGGTGTAGAAAATCCCACCAGGTTAAAGAACGTTGGTCCGGTTGCTTGCAGGGGTCAATAGTAACGTGGAGGGACGGAGTAGATAAGTTGATGATGAAGGCTGTAATGGCTTCATGGGTGTGGCAAATTCTAACGAATTTCCCTTGGTCGGTAGAAATCTTGATCCTCTTGATGAAAGGAGAAGAGGACATAATGGCTGTTTGAGTCAGAGAAAAGGCCCGAGGAGGAGATGTGGTGGTGGTGGTGGCTGTCGAGCAAGTGATCTGTTTCTGACAGCTCTGCGGGGGATGATAGACAGGTGCGGACGTAAAAGTAGCGGGAATCACAGGTGTTTTGAAGTGTGAGAATTTGATGGAAGAGGATGAGATATTTGTGTTTGTTACACAAGCTATTCTTAGTGTTTCCACGTTGTATGTGTGTGTTGTGTGTATTGTTTTTACACAGTCGGGTCTGGAAACATGCGATTTGTCTGACGAAATTACTATAGACGAAAACCGTTCAGGTCTTTTTACTAAACGGCCTGATTTCGTTCGAAAAAAAATTCTTATAGGAGGTTCAGGGTTCAGGTTCTTCTGATGAAGAAGAAGATTTGTATTGAGGTGGTTTAGGGTTAGGTGTCTTTGGTGGAGTTGAGGGAGGTTTGAGATTACTACTTTTGGGGCTTGGTGCTAGTATGGAGGATTTAGGTAAAGACTTTGGTGACACAGTAGATGGAAAAGGAGAGGGAGAGGGTGGTGGAAGACGAGTAGGAAGCGGAATCGTGGGCAGGTTATTTGTAAAAGTGGATGGCATGTGTTTTGTTGATGACGTGGAAGTTTTGGTTTGGTCAACAATTTGTTTAGAAATAGGTTTAGGTAAGCTTGTAGAAGGCGAAGATGTGGGTGATGAGGAATTTGGGGTGGAAACATGTGAACTAGAAGTGGATTTAGGTGGAGAGGTGGGTAATGCTTTATATGGGAGGGGTCTTTTGGGTGGTGGCGAATTACTTGGAGAGGTACTGGAGGAGGTGGAAAAACGTTGATGGTGAGATTGCTTGAGGTGAGAAGGACTGGATGGATGTGGTGGTGGAAAACTTAATTTGTTTTGGTAATTGTGTGGTGGTATGAGACTTACGGCATCTTGAAGGTACGGAAAGTTTACGGTGAATCCGTGGGCGTAAGGTATATCGAACAGGTGATGATAACACAGGTTTATTTGCGGAAGTGTCAGAATTTATAAGGGGGGTTGGTTGGGGAGGTGTGACGCCTGGCGAGGTTATCAATGGTTGAGGTGTTCGTGGCGTGTGTTGCAGGAATGCTTTCTGTTGTGGTTTGTTTGTTTTGGTTGCAAGTAATGGGGGTTTAATTATAGTGGGGTTAGAAACATTCGGAGTTGAGATCTGTGTTGGAAAGACATCAGGGGGGTAAGAAGGAAATGAGCTTGGAACTGTAGGGCTGTCATCTTTGCGAATTGGTTGAGGTTCATTGTCATTCGTAAGTGGTTTATAAATCCTAACGAATCTATTCCTATACGTTCTGGTCTCGCCATGGTAGTTGATAGATGTTTGATATGGATTAGGAATGTGCGATACTGTATAAGGACCTACATATCGAGGCCCTAATTTATTACTCACAGGGAGCTTCGCGACCATAACAGTGTCATTTATGGCGAAGGGATTTTTCTCATCAGTTGCGTCGTGTTTGATGTCCTGGCATACTTGAGCATAATGAAGTGTGTTTTTGAGCTGTTGTAGAGGATCAATCGTGACTGTGGAGGTAGATGGCTGGCAAGGTGGTGGAGTGGTAGTAATATAGGGGCTACTCCATAAACTCGTTCGTGTGGGGAAATACCATCTTCTTTTGGGCATGTGTTCATTCCTCATTGCACCATTTTTACTTAAGACGGCCAGTCAGAGGTGCGTAACGCAATCATTCTGGTGCGTAATTGATTGTTAATTGTGCGGTGACTCCGCTCGCAGAAGGCGTTGCCTTGAGGCCAGTATGGGGAAGAATGTCTAATTTTGATGCCACACTGTTTTGCGAAGGCTTCCCAAACTTGTCCTCTGAATTCTGGGACATTGTCCGATAACAGAGAGATTGGTAATCCGAAAACAGGAAATATTTATGTGGCTAACAAATTTGCAACTGTGGAGGCACTGTGGTCTTTGGTGGGGCAAGCTAGTAAGAATTTCGAGTAAATATCGAAAAACGTTACTATAAAACATTTGCCGTTACTGACCGGAAAAGAACTCATCATGTCCAGGGAAAGTGTCTAAAACAGTTTCTGTGCTGAGATAGTCCCGGCTGGCCCTGCCGTGCGACATCTGTCCTTGCCTAATGCACAGGGCTTACAAGCCTCAGTAACTTTCTTACTTACTTACTTGGTGTGGAGTTTCTCAGCCGCGCTCCGTCACTAGATGTGACGCTCGTCGCAGTTGCCCTTTAAACCATCTAGCACTTGTAGTCTTGTCTCACAGTGCCATCTTCTAAGTCATAACACTCCCTGAACAAATGTGTTTTTAGTGACTTTTTAAAGGTCTTTATGTTCGCACACCTTTTCACATTAACTGGTAGATTATTATAAAGTCTCGGTGCACTCTTTTCGAAGGCCCTAAATCCAAATTCATGATTGCACCGTGGCTCATTCAATTGATGCAGCACGTTGCCATGACTCAGCATCATATCAGTGCCAACATTGAAGTCTTCCAATAAGTCTCGCACATATTCCGGCTTTCCAAAGTTCAAAGCTTGATACACTATAACACACAGTTTGAATATGATCCTCGCTTTCACCGGCACCCAATGCAGGTCAATTAATGCCGGCGTTATACTCGCACGGAATGGTAAACTCTTTATTAATCTTGCTGCTCTATTCATTATAAGTTGTAGTTTTCGTAGCAAGTAATTTGGTAGTCGATAATATAGAGAATTACAATAGTCTAATTTACTAATTACATGATTGTGGGTCAACATTTTGGTTGTATTAATATCCAGATATTTTCTCACAAAAGCAATATTCCTCAGATGATAGGCAGAGATTCGCACTGTTTGATTAATCTGGTTTTTAAATGACAGTTCACTATCAACCAAGACTCCCAAATCCTTCACCACACTACTCACAGTCATCACACTATCATTGATATTGAGGCTTTGCACGCCCAGTCTCTCAAGGTTCACCCGTCTGCCTACTAATAGGCATTCAGTTTTATTTTCATTTAATTTCAATTGCTTTGACTCCATCCACTTCCCAATGTCTTTTAGTAAACCACTAATCTTCTCCTCAACATTCACCACGTCACTTAGTGCCAGATAGAATTGGGTGTCATCCGCAAACAGCTTGAATTTCACTCCATGTTTCATTAATATGCTAGATAGTGCAATTGTATATATACAGAATAGAATTGGTCCAAGAACACTCCCTTGAGGGACGCCCCTCTCTAGATGCTTCATCTCTGAGAATTTATTACTTATTTGCACACAATAAGTTCTGTTAGTAAGGTAACTTTGAAGGTATTCCAGCGCATTACCATCAATACCAATAGCTTTACAGTCTTCTATTAGTAAGCTATGCACCACTGTATCGAACGCAGCACTCAAGTCCAACAAAATTAAGATTCCACACTTCGCATTGTCCATTTGAACGAGTAAATCATTAATCACAGAGCACATCGTGGTTTCCGTAGAGTAAAGTCTTCTATATGCGGACTGGTTGTCTGGGAGAGCCTTCACTAAACTCAAGTGATCCCATAACTGACCCAGAATTACATTTTCAGTAATTTTTGATAGAAATGTTAAATTGGAAACAGGCCTAAAAGAGCTCAAGCATTGAGAATCAAGGCTCCCTTTAATAATAGGCTTCACAATCGCATTCTTTTCAGACGATGGAAATACATTATTTGCAATGCTACAGTTTATTATGTCAACATATATGTCCAGAAAACTGTTAAATTTGTTACTGTGCACTATTTCACGTATCGGTATAGGATCATTACTACAATGGGTAAGTTTTGCTTTCGTAACTATGGCTTTAACTGTATTCAGATCCGTCAGAGTAAATTCTGTTAACTTAGTCACAGTAGGCTCAGCTACAACAACGTCTTGAGTCTCGACTACTCCAAAATTTCCAACAATGGCATTAATTTTATCACAAAAAAAGTCAGAAAAATCATTCGCCAATGTCATATCCGGAATCCCTTCTGGTAACTTATTTTTCTTCTTGTTTCCCGTCAAGTTGTCAAGTACCACATACAGCTTATTCATGTCAGATCCAGCTTCTTTTGCTTTATTCATATAGTATTCACGTTTTCTAAGCACAATGAGCCTGTTTTCTATATTCCGAGCTCTTTTATAGTTATCTCTTGCCTCTTCGGTTCGTAGACGTCTCCATAGCCTCTCATATTTCTTCTTGGCCTTTTTTGCTCTTTGAATATCAGCATTAAACCACGGCGCACTATCAACTATTACTATTTTCTTTTCAATAATGGGGCACATATCTTCGTATTTTTCTCTAGCAATGCTGTTATACAGATTAGTGAAACATGACGTACAGTCATCTATTAATTCACCGTGAGCACAGTGTTCTCTTTTCTTAATTAGTATTTCATTCGCAACAGTCGATATTAGTTGTTGTGGCTCAATTTTTTTTTTTTACCTACACTTTATTGTCTTAGATTGTCTAGGTTTACTTACAAACGGCATGTTAAAAGTAACTAGTTTATGGACCGGCGAAATACAACACTCATCTTCAACATACAGCTCATTTATCATATCGCTTTCTCTATTCGTAAAAACCAAGTCTAATGCATGACCACCTCTTGAAGATGCAGTATGCACTTTATTTATCAAGTGGAAAGACTCCATCAATTCTATAAAGATAGTAGCATAGTAATCATTCGGAACATCCACCCACAGATTAAAGTCACCAAAGACGAATGTATTCGTACTAACCATATCAATTGTTTCCAAGTATAATCTAAAATCATCAATAAATGTACTGGCACTTAAATTTGGGGGTCTATAAACAACAATAAAAGTACATTTCCAGCCTCCAATCTCACAGCCCACCTGTATATGTTCAAAACTACCGAACCTTGCAGATTTACATATTTTCGTCTTCTTAAACGTGTTTGTAAGAAAAATTCCCACACCACCACCTCCCTTCCCTCTTCGTGGATTGTGCAAGAAGGTATGCGTTAAAGGAGTCATTTCAAGTATTTTAGCAGTATCGTATTCACTCAGCCATGTTTCAGTTACCGCTAGTACATCATATTTTGCCTCATTAATTAAGTCTCGAATTTCAAAGGTTTTATTTCCCACTGATTGAATGTTTATCAGTCCCCCCTTTATCTTTATTAAAGCACTAGATTCCATGATCAGTTAGGTCTCTCACCTTGACTATCTCACTCGAAAAGACCGGGCACCGGGTATCTGATGATGAATGATACACGTCTTGTTTCCCGTATCTCATACAATTTATGCACTTTCTCACAGTCACCTTACAATCCTTCGACCTATGTGTTCCAGCACATTTAAAACAAACAGGCACATCACTGTTTAGTTTAGCAGCACACTTATTTTCTGCATGCCCAAATCTCTGGCAATAGAAACAAGCCAATGCATGGTACCTGTCTCTTATATTATATATTCCCCATTGAAGTTGCACCTTGTCTTTATATTTGTAGAGAGCCGCACGGACTTCAGGCTCACATTTCAGGATATAATGGACTGTACTTCCAGCAGCTGGTTTATCAAAAATCATGGCAATCTTTCCTTTAATATCATCAATCGAATCCAGAAAATCATTCCTTGCAATTAATGTATCAATTATCTCACTCTTGGACTCTTCAGGATGAACATTGCAAATCATCACTTTTGGTTTTAATTTGTTCACACTCCTTGTAGTAACAGCCGGCACCTCTCCCAACTTTTTAACTGCATCATTCAGCATATCCACAGTGCCAAAATTCATCACCATGTTCCCTTTAGGGGTAAACTTCGTATCGTGAATTTTAATCCCCTCTAGCGCCTGAGAAATTTCTCCTCTCTTGTCAGTTGCCTTTTCATTCTCATCCGTCGCCTTCAGAACGAGTAGATTCTTCTTTTCTTTCTTCTTTCTTCTCCCCGCCACCACATCCGACCACCCAGGCGAGTCAGAAACCGCTGACGTTTGCGCGGGGTCAGCGCTTATAGCATCAACAACATTTCCCATACCACTAGTGACTCCTTGCATCTCCATCTTCACTACTTTCAATTGAGTTGAAAGTTCTTGAGTTATACCGTCTAGTCCTTGGGTCATCTTATCATTTAATTCACTCCTGATGTTTTTTAGTTTATCGCTCATTACATCAAAACCTTGGGTCATCGTTTCTTTGAATTCAATCAATTCTTTCATCATTTCTTTCTTTATGTTTTCCATTTCATTCTTAAATGAAGTTAACACTCCAAGCTTTGTCTTACATGGATCACAGACATAGTTTATGTGCGCTACGTTTTCAGTCTTTATGCCAATCAAGTGTTCACATTTGATATGGGCCCAGTTTTTGCAAGTTGAGCATCCAATCCACTTTAACTTCTCTCTCTCCCCATCTTAGCAATTCCTGAGGGGTTGATGGTCCAATACTGGTCTTGAAATATCTTTAGTATTTTCCGTTGTCCTAGAATCTAGATGGATGCCATTTCCCTCATAGATAGAAATCATGTATTCTTGGGCTATGGTAGGTTCGACGACTATGTGGCCTGATTCTGTGTTTAGTTGATCACCCCAACGATTCATATGTGAAAGTATGTGTTTGGGGATCCATTTTGGCTTGGTTTTTCTCTCCCAAGATTGAATTAATGTCGGTTCTGTAGAGGGTGGAGTTCTGGTGATGGAGGTGTTGACTAAATCCGTTTGTTGCAAGGCAGCAAGATTCGTGGGAATTTGATCTGGCACCGGAAGACGAGAGAGAGCATCAGCGTTGGTATGTAATTTTCCCGGGCGGTAATGAATTACGAAATCATACTCCTCTAAAGTTTCTCGCCACCTGACTAGTAAGGTGGAATTTGTTTCACATCATCTTAGCCATTGCTGTGATTGATGATCTGTGATGATATCTAACTTTGCCCCCAAGACAAAAGAACGAAAATGGTTCAATGCCCAGATAATACCTAGACATTCTCGTTTAGTGGCTGCGTAATTTTGTTGTGCTGTGTTTAATGTTGAGCTGGCATAAACAATGACATGTTCTTTTCCATCCTGTACTTGAGCTAATACAGCACCAATTGCATATAATGAGACATCAGTGTAAAGACGGAAAGGCTGCTTGTAGTCAGGAAAAGATACTGTGGGGGCTTGTACTAACTTTTCTTTTAATGTCTCAAAAGCTTGATTTCTTTCGTGTGTCCACACGAATGCAGTATCTTTGTGAGTGAATTGGTGAAGGGGTCTGGCTATCTCTGCAAAATGGGGAACAAAACGCCTGCAATAAGTGGCTAAACCTAAAAATGAGCGTACTCCTTTTACTGGGTTGTTGATTTTTAATGGCTGATAATTTCTTGGGATCTGGAGATATGCCTTTATCAGAACTTACGTGGCCCAAAAATCCTACGGAATTTCGGGCAATCTCACATTTAGAAGGTTTAAGCTTTAACCCTGCATCCCTGATACATTGTAACACTTGACGGAGTCGGCGAAGATGTTCGTGCCATGTCCTTGAGTAGACAATTACATCGTCTAAGTAAACGAGACATGTTTCCCAAGTTAAACCTTTCAATACTGACTCCATAAATCGAGAAAACGTGGCGGGACCATTACACAATCCAAATGGGAGTACGTTGAATTCATACAGATGGCCTCCACTGGTAGAAAAAGCAGTTTTCTGTTGATGTTCTGCTTTTATTGGCACCTGCCAATATCCAGCCTGTAAATCCAATGTTGTAAACCATTTGGATCCATGGAGGGAATCTAGAGAGTCATCTAATCTGGGTAAAGGTGTGGCGTCTTTGATAGTGGCGTCATTTAGTCGTCGGTAATCAACGCAAAATTGTGTTGATCCGTCTTTTTTCTTGAATAATACGACTGGTGATGACCATGGGCTGACAGAGGGTGTTGCAATTCCGGCGTCTAGCATCTCTTGGACTTGTTGATCTTCTTCTTGTCGTTGCAGAGGATTTTTCTGACGTGAGGGTTGACGAAGAGGAGGTCCAGTGGTATGGATGGAATGTTCTAGATTAGTCCGACCTATCTCTGTGGGCGTTTGAGCAAATACATCACTAAAATCATGCAATAATTGTTGCATCTGATGTCTTTGTACATTTGATAATGAGTCAGGAATGTTGGGTAATACAAGTGGAGAACTAGATTTAACATGGTTAGGAGCAATGTCATCGAAAGTTTCCAAATCACCAATAATAAGGCCTTTCGGTAATGTTAAAACTTCATCTGAAATGTTGGCAATCAAGATGGAATTTTGATGAGATGTTATGATAGCTGGTTGAATTATGCACCTATCTTGACCTGTCGTGGTGTTAGTGGGAGTTAGAATCATGGTATCCTGTGGCATTTGTCGAATGGATACCCATTTCTGATGTTGAGGCGGAATGGTATCTCGAGTTTGGATGATAGCAGGGCTTATGATAGTGGGAGAAGGCAAATTTTGTATAGGTTTGGCAGAGTCAGTGGAAGAAAACTGAGCACTGGTGGAAGATTTGCATAATTGTTTTTCATGGTTGGATGGAAGGTAATTTCTAGCTTTTATGATAGTAGGGCTGATACTAGTGGAAGGATTCAACGTTTCTATCGGTTCTATATATTCAGTGGGAGAAGATTTAACACAGGCGTCAGATTTACATAATTGTTTCACTTTGCAACATTTTTGCTTGGTTTGATTTTGGCTTGAAATTTCCGTTTTCAACGACGCTGCTACTTGGAGGGAAGTGGCTGGATTGTTTTGTACTAGTTTTATTTTTGGTCTATGTTTTTCTGACAGGGGAAGAGCAGGGGGGACATTTTCTTGCTGAACAATTCTAGGGATTGAGGAGTTGATTGATTGTTTCTTGCAGAATTTTGGTTTTCTTTTCTTGAAAGTGATCAGTCTTTGACCCCAGTCAACTTGTGCTTGAAGTTTGTGGAGGAGATCTAATCCTAAGTAGCCGTCATAATGTTGACAGTCAGAGAAAAACACTACGAAAGGGTGGTAACAGTTGGCATGAGGTGAGGGTGTGGTTACATGCAGTGGCTTAGTTTCCCCTCTAATTTAGAGAGGGGTGTCCCCGGCACTTATTAGATTGGATTTGGTGGCTGTTAATTCACCAAATTTCTTTCGGTGTTTGACAAAGAATGAATTAAAAATACATGAGCGAGAGGTGCCTGTATTATATCTATAAGTAGCCTTACAGGGATAGCTTTAATCTTTGCAAGGTGGTATATTGGGGGTGATTTATCATTTGCAGAATCCCCCGCCGAAGCCATCGTAGGCGGGGGAGGTTCTAAAAATCCTGGGGGTCATTTTCTTCCTCCTCTAGGATTTCTTGCTCCTCTCTAACGAGAATGTGAGCTATATTTTCATTTTCTTGGGTCCCATCATTTTCTTCTTCAATAAACTCTTCCTCATTGGCTGAAATACGAGGTTGACTGGGTCTAAATTTAGCAGACTCCCGAATGTCATGAAGGGAACATTTATGGTTGCAAGCAGGGAAATCATACGGGTTGATAATGACAAGAGTTTGATGTTTACCTTTGTTATTGTTGTTGTAGGCCTGATTCCGGTTATATACCCTTCTTGGTTGGTTCGGGGTAAATTTGGGCCTGCTGGGTTGGTAGTGCCCTGAGTGGTAAGCTGGCTTAGGTGTGGTAGCGGGTTGTCGGTGGAACTGGCTTGATTCCCTGGGTCTACCGGAGTTTTGAGGATGGGTGGTAAACCTCTTGATGGTGGCAATAGTGTTCGCTTTAGGTTGTACGGTGAGAATTCTCCTGATGGTGATCAAATCGCGTTGAAAACCAACAGGATCGTGCACTGCGAAATACTCCTGGACTGCTGAGGGCAACACTTGCACAAGACTTACAAGAAGGTGCTGTTCTTGCTGCACTTTATGGAGAGCAGGAAATGCAGATTTAACTTGCTGTGTGATAGATGCTAACGTGTCATCTAACTTTCCTTTGTACTTGATGTCCTTGATCCGGGCATGGGCAACGAAGAAACCCAATGATGGTTTAATAGCATCAATTACTATGGGCCTAAACTGGTCCCAGGTGAGTGCGGGGGTTACCTGCGATGCAACGAGGGAAACGGCTTTTCCCAAGTGCGTTAAAAGGACGGCTATCTTTTCACGGTCTGTGTTGTATGCCAAGTCTAACACTGGCTTCACTATGTCCATGTAGGTGTCGATATCATAAGTTTCCCCATCGTATTTGGGAATGGGAATGTGAGAGTTAGCAGCTGCCATATCTACGATGTTATAATATTACTATTGTTTGTAGATATGAAATGCAATTAATTCTTCTATCCGAATCAAGAACCACCGCTAGCCACCAATGTTTTACCCTGATTTTATGCAGGATTAACGATTGATTAAGGCGAGTTCTTCAAGACTGGGATATTAGAGTTCATGCAAGTACATATAAATAACCAATAGAGGACATGTATAATATCGAAATATAATTTGTAATACAGCTTTATTCACTTATTCACTAGTTACATATGTATGACTTATAAACACTTCAACATGGGATAATCATAAGTGACACAACTCCAATTTCAATTCTCCCAGCACGATCGCGGATCTAGATGGAGATCAGGTATACTCACTTCAACTAGTATACATAATATTCTTCTTGAGAAATATGCGCACTCTTCTCTTCTCGAAAGCTTATAATGAAAACTACTAATAATTCAGGTTTTACTTAGATTCACTATTTCTATTGAGTTAAATTTTCCTCATGAATAATAGTGGACGATATGATACACATTCCTATATTTCTTGGCACAAAATATGGAAGTTTAAGCATTGATGAACTTTTTCAGTTTGAGTTCAAGTTTGTGGATTCTAAAATATTATGGTATCCACTGAGATATTTTCAGAGTTCATGAAGGTTTATGTAAATCTTCTTATTTTCAAATAAATTCCTAGTATCGTACTACGGGTATCACAGACGTATTGTATAGGTGAACACGTACGCTAATATGATTAGGATATTCACTAGATACTGTAACACTTCGTTTCTATAACTCAAAGTTCATGTTGGACGGACTCTGTTTATTTTTCACTTGGTGGAAATATGACAGAGTTGATGAATAGGTAAAAATCTGTCTTAATTTAGTATATTGATTATTTGTTGAGTTAAAATGTTGTACTAAAGAGCGTTATTTCTAGGACGTCTTGATATTTATGTTTCTTTATATATTAACTTAGTAGGACACTTTTTATACACTTTTCACATATTTCGAAGTATTAAGAACTCTATTTATTTCGGTCACTTTGAACTCTAACTTTTCTTGTATCTCGTCACTGATACTGAATTAAGGTAGTTTCTATATTATTTATTTTCTTGGTGGAGAGATGCACTTAGTTGAGATTTCTTCTGATGATCCGTGGGCCATCCAGGTTGGCCGGTCGTGTGAAGAAGTTACAGTTGGATTAATGGGCTTGGGGTCTTGAATATGGTTCCGTAACTAGTGGAGAAACAGTTGGTCACCATATCGGATTAACGCAGGTATTCACGCATAAAGCTTCCAACAAATACTTGACTATCCTGACCTTTATATTAATCGTTGATGGAGTTCTGTTCAGGTACTCTTGAAATGAGGTTTTAGATAATTATTATGTCTCAGGTCTTGCAGGAATAACATAATATCGGACTAATGCAAGAAGAGTTTAGATAATGGCTCTTCTTGACTGTTTCTAACCCTTATAAGAGGTTCTAGGAACTCGGGGTGGTGTTAACCTTTTAGTCGCAAATCCTTGTGGGGTGCCACAGACAATTTGCGCCTAGGATTTATATATGCAGAGTGCCCGTGAGGGTGTCTCGCTAAACCCTTATAACACAAAAGATCTTTCTACCTTAGATCTCTGTGAGAAACTGCTAGTATAACTTCTTAATAGAAAAATGATGAAAGGTAGGGTTGCCTGAGTCTTTCAACGTTTTCACTATACTGAAGTTAACCCAATAAATATAACTATATTAATTTCTGGGGTGCCAGGAATAATAAGGTTAACATATATAAGTACTATTACACTATTAAAGATATTAAAACATAAGTGGAGGAGGACATACCACTTTATGATTTTAATACTTATATATATATAACTATTAAAGCTCTCTATGTTAAGTGATTGGGTTGCCACAAATAACAAAGATCCTGAAACAAAGTTTATATATAGGTTTATTTTAGGTCCTATCCTATTTATAATTTATATTAGCAGTTTGTCTCTTCTGCTTCGTGCACATAATGTCACCTTTCACTTTTATGCAGATGACACCCAGATTTATGTGAGAATCACAAATATAGTTGATATACGGAGTAAGATGGAATTGTTGATGTCTGATATCAAGAAGTGGATGAGAGCGAGAAAACTTAAACTAAATGATGGTAAAACTGATATTCTCATCATCCGAGGAAATAGAAGAGCTGATGATATAGTGGGTGCCCTCTCCATCAATGTGGGTGGATCTCAGCTGCGACCGGCCAACTCTGTTCGAAATCTGGGTGTATATGTGAACTCCCGATTAGATTTCAAAGAGCATGTAAACCAGATAGTTAAAAGTTGTTACTTGCACATCAGAAATCTCTATTTGGTGAAGCCGTTTTTAACCAGACGTTGCCTCCTGACGTTGGTTCACTCATTGGTCTTCTCTCGTGTTAATTATTGCAATGCCCTGTTGGTGGGTCTTCCAAATTATATTTTGAAGAAAGTTCAGTCTGTTCTTAACAGGGCCGCAAGACTAATTTTTGGTGTTCTACCTAGAACTCCTACTACATCTCTTCACATAGAACTGCACTGGCTGCCAGTAAGAGCAAGAATAGAATTTAAGTTGTGTTTGGTGACTTTTAAGGTTCTCAAATTTGGTGAGCCTAGGTACCTTGCGGAGCTTCTCAGGCACCCACCGGCACACCATGGTGTAGTTGTGCGTCATGACAATGACCCTTTTCGTCTTGATGAACCAAGGGCTTTCCAGCAGTCTTCTTTCTTTGAGAGGTCATTCTCCTACATGGCTCCGAGGTTGTATAACAGGTTGCCGCTGTCCGTGAGACAACTGAGTTCTGTTGAATGCTTCAAGAGACAACTTAAGACTTTTCTCTTTGAGAGAAGCTATGATCTTGAGAGAGGTGTCATGACAGATGGCTATAGAGTTTAGGCTATTTTGCCACTGCTAGTGATTGTTAAATGTGTGTTGTATATAAGCCTTCTTTTGATGCATTGATTTTTGTTCTTTTTTCTTTCTCTTTTCGAGCGCTAGTGAATTCTTCGGAAAAATTGGCGCTTATGAGAAATAAGTAACATGCTTATTATTATTATTATTATATATTCACAGACAGTATAAGGACTTCGGGATGCCGTTATCAATAACTCTTTCTGAATAGAGTAAAATTAATATTCCTTCAGAGCGGGATGCCGATCTCAAGAAAGCTTAGTTCTACTTGCCTTATTCCCATTTCCCTGGGGTTATATAGTTTTCAAAAAGGAGGGAGTGGGTTTCAAACTGCGGGTGTTGTCTGACCCCGATAAAGTATAATTTATTCTTATAGGAGCTGTGCACTGATATTGATAGTAAAAGATATAGAAGTAAGTCATCTTCTATTTCTGAAACATTTGTTAGTTATTATTTTAGAAGTAGAACATAGGGAACATATATTTTGTATAATATTGCTAGCTTGCTGGCAAGAATGGTAAGTTGGGAGCCCTGGGGTCACTGGAGGGTCGTAGTCCAGCTAGACTGTTTACAAAGAGGGGGAAGAAGGGGTTTTAGAACTTGGTGTTGCCTGACCCCGAGAACGTACTATTTATCTCTATAGAAGTGTGCACTGATATGATTAGTAAAAAATATATACGTCAATCATCTTCTACTTCGGGAACATTTGTTAGTGGTTATTATGAAGGAGAGTACATAGAGGACACATATTTTGTATAATATTCCTAGCTTGTTGGTGAGAGGGTTAGGGTGGCAGTCTTGGGGGTCGCGGGTCGCTAGCTTCGCGCGTATGTTTTATATATATTTCTCTTAATAAAGCTCTGTTCTTAAGCATTACTTTACGAATAGTTGATTAAGTGAACTTGTCTTCGTGGATTAAAATTCGATCATTTCTAGGTTAAAAAAGGATATCTCTCAGTATTTTCCTTATTAGCGTGTTAGGACTCTATTATGGGTGGAGGTTAGTTGGTATTCCTGGGGTCAAGTCTGTCACACATCGTTAGCCTCCTGGGTTGTGAAAGTTGTGAATTCCCAGCATGGCTTACAATGGTTCCTATGTAAATTTAAATTGTTCAGATCATGTTAACCTGATTCCCCATAGATAAGGCGATGGTTTCCTAGACACAATTCATGCTAGAACGATCGTTATTAGGTTCTAATATTATAACTGGTGACCTGCAGGGTTGGTACGTCTGATGGTCAATTCTGCTTATCTTGTGACCATAAAGGCAAAGTTTGTTGGCTTCCAAAACCCTGAGAAAGGAGTGTGTGGTTTGTTTGAAATTACTATAGAGAGCTGTAGAATGGTAGAAGATAATTTATGTACATAGTTGTATTATTAATTGTTTAACGGTTAGAAAGCATCCCTAGGAAATGGTTTCAATAGGATTCTCGTAATGTGACGAGATCATTCAATCATGATTTGTTTTATCGTGACGTACTGAGTCATTTATCCACTAAATATGTCTTGCGACATGTTTACCTTAATCATTAAATATTACACTCTGTACAAAAAAAAAAAATGTAATGTTTATCTATTTCCTTAAGATTAGACATCTATGATAATTATACTACAGGTGGTATCTAAAATGGTTGTGAGAATACAATAATTCTCCCGGGTGCAGCTGGCGGTCCCCTTAGGCGAACTTCCTTTCCTGACGTGATAGGGTAGTCCCTTTTGACCTTGGCTTTTCCTGGCTGAATAAGGCGATCTGTCACAGCCGCCAGCCTGCCTCTCCTGGGGTGACGATTCTTCGTGGCTGTCCTTGACCTTCCTGTCTCGGGCGTTGGCTTGGTCCGGATTCTTGTTTTGTTTTCCGTGACGGTGGTTTTCGTTTCCTTTTCCTTTTGTATTTTTCTTTTCTCGTTGTTTTCGGTGACGGTCGTTTCTTTCTCCTTTTGTATTTTTATTTTCTCCTGTATTTCAGGTACGAATTGTGCGACTATAGGGCGAATGAAGTGAAACAAAGGGCGAATATCGCACAACATTCGGCAAAATTTTGAATTCGCAGCCGTTTTATGGGTATGCTCAAAATTTACGGCGAATCTGGGGGAACATGGGCGACTCTAGGGCGACCGTTGTGCAATTTCGGCGACAATTGGAGAATATTCGAGCGAATATGGAGAATTTTGGGACATAGACAAAAAAATCCTGTCGCCCTCTGTCGCTGGGCGTTCGCCATCGAAAAGTCGCACAGTGGGATGCCCCCTTCATGGTATGGATTTTATGTTGAAAGCCTAGAGATAAGGCCTGTGTTTTTATCACAACAGCTTATGTAGATATTTCAGTGGATGTATACAGGTCGAGAGCTGAGCTATAACTGACAGCTAAGGGTTGTCTGAGCATACTGAATCAGTGAGTTAGAGTGTGCAGGTTGAGTGAATCATTATGGAAAATGGAATACTGAAACAATTTGATCAGGGTGACTGAACTAAATGACATATCGTGACATCCCCCCTTTCTTTAAGTAACGAGCAAGTATTTTATCATGTTTTAATTTTACAAATATTGAATAGCTCTCAATTAATTATGTAGTACTTTTAGAATTGACAAACACTTTGATCTTATCTACTGACTCATACAGATAATATAACCCGGGAACGGCGAGAACACTCTTAATAGGTTTTGGTGGGCAAAGGCGACGATCCTCTTAAAAGGTAAGGCCTAAAAAAAGCCTTTTAAAAGGCCCCAGTAGCACTTAAAATAAAGGAATTGGTCATTAACCCTTGTCTAGCGGGGGGTTTTGGGCTTATTTGGGCATATTCAGGCCCTCCTGAATGATAAATCAAGTATCTGCATGAAAAGAAATGTATTTAGCAAAAAACTAGGCGCTAAAAGCTTCAAAATGAGACCAGACCGAGCTACGTAGCACTCGTCGTTCTCATGCAGTGTTACCACTAACATGGGAGTTTAGCGTATAGCGGCATATTTTTTCCCACTACGCTCACTACTGGCAACGCTGCCGGCCTCTCGAGAACAGAGGGAACATGAGTTAGTGGGCGGCGGTAAGCCCTGGGAGTCGGCTGTCTGGCCCGCTGTGCTCCTGGCCATTTGCACTCGATTATAACCCTTTAAAAGCCTTAATAATGCTCCTAACTTGCTGCAAATTGGAGGCGGACTTAAGTCCGCCCCCGATCTTTAAGGGTTAAGTGAAATAATTCCCCTCCATACCTCCTATCACTCCTCCACATATGTCAAAACCCCCTCCTTCCCCCCTTTCCCCCCCCCTTTCAATTATCACCTATTTTTCCTCTTATTACCTTGTTTATCGGTTTATTTACCGCGCCAACATCTCCAATCCGGTTCTAAGGCGTGGTGCTAGGCCTAGCTACTGTGTGTTGTGAGAGAGAGCTGCGAGAGAGAACTCAGTCTGCCTCTAGGCTTGGGAGAGGGAGGATATACGTCGTGTCCGCCTGACATTTCATGACTGATCGGTCGGCAATAATTCGCGATTTTCACCCCCAAAACACTATTTCCAATTGTTTTATTGCTGTTACATGTTACTATCTTCATATTAAACGTAAAATAGGCACATATGAATAAGTAATACCAATATTTATCATAAAATTACGATTTTAGGCGGGAATGAAGCCTAATATCGTCGCCTGATGGTAGCTGGGTGTCCACTACATACAGCTCGCGCTTACCGGGTTAAATGAGCGTATTGTAATCAATAACTATTGCGCAAAAAATCATTGAACAAACATTAATATAAAACTAAATTAACTTTATTTTAATTTAACATAACTGATATAGAAATAAGATAAGAATTTTATTTACAATATTTACATTGTTTACATCCTAACATATTTTGTAGGATTAATAAACATCAGACATTTTATTTATTTACATAAAACCATACTGTTGCAGCTTTTTTACAACTCTTCCGGATTTCGTACATTGTGGTTTATTATTGAGATGACCGGGTTAAAAGCCAACCCAGAAGTCACCCCATGCAAGTTAGCCAGTCTTCTGGTACAACAACCAAAACCAAAGGCCAGGAAAACAAAACCAACAAGATCAAGAATGGACGAGTCACCCCTGGTCAGCCTCCCCGGAATACTTCAGTTGGCCCTTCCACACCATCATGAAAAGTACCTGCCGCCCAAACCGAGAACGGGAAACCTAGACCAATCACCGAACACCTGGGCCAGCCAACCACAACCCAGCTTTCGAATGAAGTCGACGTTCCCACCCCCAGCATCTTCATTCCAGCCGGATCTTCAATATGATGAAAATATGTTTATGGAAATACCCCATAAACGACTCGAGACCTACAGGTATAAATGGACCTAGAGTATACCTGAAAGTCGAACCGAGAATAAGTATAAGAATATTCAAGTAACTCTCTCTACCTAAACAGATATTTGAAGTTAAAGATGTATAACTAGGATTAAAGTCCTATATTAGTTATTGTTTGATTACTCAGGCATTAAGCCGAGTTCATTATTACTATATATGTAAGATAATACCTTGGAAGTAGGCCATTTTATCAATACCTAACTTCCAAGACTAGAATAATTATTGACCTCACAATGATCACATAACCTTTCTCCCTATAACCTTGTGACCCCGAGATCAGAGCACCGAGGGTCAAAGAGAATCCTGTATTTATTAGTGGCCCCTCCATCATTGACGAACATGCCTATTACATAAGGCATCCTCTTCAAACACTAATCCGCCGTAGTTTGAATCTACCGCGCAGAGCATTTAAAATCTGAGGAGCCTTCATCATGAGCGCACGCGACCTCACTCATGGCTTCAGTCATTATGAATTGGGTTCACACTACGAAAAAACTTCGTAAAAAATAAAAAACAAAAAGAAATAAGAATAACTATCCAATAAGCTTTCCATCATATCGTGGATGTACTTGTGTGGATCTTTGACCAGACGCTGATTCAGGCGTCATTCTTCCTTCTCAGCTCTGCGATCAGCCGGCCCGGACGTGTCTCTCCACGCTCCGCTGGTTCCGCATTTGCTGCGTCCCTAGTGAGTATTTTCTCATTTGTTTACTCCGGGATGTATCGAGTAAGGTTAGGATATGCGTAGCAGGAGTGTCCTGGGCTGGTTGCCCGCAGTGCAGTGTATTTTGGGTCGTGTGTTTGGGGCATCTATTTCGGATGTACCCTCGTGGTCCTGTTGTGGACAGGTGAAGTTTTTCACAGTTAGCTAGCTTTGTGATGCAGGCGGCTTTCATTACGCGTTATTGCTTCCTTTTATCTGTCTGATGAGGTAGCGTATTTTTGCTGACGTTCCCAGCGTATTTTTCTTCACTTAGTGAAGTTTTTTCTGGGTCCCGAGTCAGTTCTTCCCTTTGCCGGAAGTATTTGCTACAGTGGTGTGTTGGCGGTGGTTCCTGTTGTGATATAATTCAGTGCTTTTTGTTTATATTCCGACATGTTAATGTTATCCGTCTGCCTAGGCCTAGCCAGCCTCTCGTAGCTTACCACATATACAAGTGTTATTGATTTATTTTCTAAATATGTACTACTGTGTCATGTGTGTCCTGGTTTAGTTGTGTATTGGCTAATTCCACGGACTATTTATGTGTCCTGGGTTAGTTGTGTATTGGCTAATTCCACGGACTATGTTGGGCCCGGCGTTAGTTGTGTTTTGGCTACGCCTCGGTCCGGTGGTGCGTTCCGATGGTATCTGGAAGGGGTGGGTTTTTTCCGGCGGGTTTTTCTCGGTTTCACCTTGATAACCCCGGCTGGTTGCCGTGTTTTGGCCACGCGTGGTTTAAAAACAGGCTTGTTTCCCTGGCGAGTGGGTGTCTGTGGCTCCCAAGGACTGCATCTCTTGGGTGCCTGTTTCAGGCTCCTTATGATTCCCGGCAGGTTGGCTGTACCCATCTAACAGTGTTCATGCGGACACGTGTTGTTTGTAGTTTTTTCGGTTTTGCAAAGCCAATATAAAACTATGCTGTTGTTGTATTTCCTCCCCGACGATCTTTTACAAAGAAATGGGGTTAGGAACAATTGGGGTTAACTTTTAAACTTTAATCACCCGGCAGGTGCAACCTGGAAGGGTGGGATGCCCGAATTTGCAAAATTAAGTTTAGTTGACCAGACAATTGAGGGATGCATTGTGTATCGCATTGTGTATCGCATTGTGTATCACAATTGATTGATACAATAGGCTATCACGGCCTTCAAGACGGCGATCTACGAGGGTTTCTGGAAGAAGCCGGATTAGAGATTAAGATAGGATTAGACTTTTTATGGGATAAAAAGATGCCAGAATCTTACTAGTGTTTCAAGTGTAAAGGGATACTTGAAAGACTTCATCTTTAATAAAGATATGCTTCATCTTTATGAGGATAATTTATTCTTAATTCTTTGACAGGTGAAAGATATGCTCCTTTAATAAGCATTGAAACAATGCCGTTTGTTTGTTTAGTCTTTCCCTCCCGGCGACCTTTTTACAAAGAGGTCTGGGGCAGGTACAATTGGTTTGACATTGCATATAAAACCCGGCGGTTGTACCTTTGGGTGGTTATATTGACTGATTTGCAATTCGCGATCTTTGTATTTCCTCCCCGGCGATCTTTTACAAAGAAGTGGGGTTAGGAACATTTGGGGTTAACTTTTAAACTTTAAATCACTCGGCGGGTACAACCTGGAAGGGTGGGATGCCCGAATTTGCAAAATTAAGTTTAGTTGACCAGACAATTGAGGGATGCATTGTGTATCGCCTCCTTCAACATACGGCGCTTTAGGGCACAATTGGGGTTAACGTTTTTTTAACTAATATTCACATCCGGCGGGTGCTCCTTGGAGGGATGGGAATAACGAATTTACAATTTGGTTAGTTAACCAGACAATTGAGAGATACGTTTTGTATCGCCGCCTTCAACATACGGCGATCTAAAAAAATGTGTTAAAATGTCTCGTTTGGTGTGGGTTACCTTTCCGGCGTTTTTTCTCGTTGCTCCGAGAACACCGTTTTTGTTTACCGAGTTTTAGTCAGGATGACTCAAAATAGGTAAGTTACCCCGACGAGTTTGGTCGCTTGAGGGCTCATAAGAAACTGCGTTTTCTGTGGCCGAGCCTGGGATCAGGCTTCCTGTGTTATTCATTGCTTTATGCATTACGCCCTCCTGTAATGTATCGTTTAGTGTGGGTTACCTTTCCGGCGTTTTTCTCGTCGCTCCGAGAACACCGTTTTTGTTTACAGAGTTTTAGTCAGGATGGCTAAAATAGGTAAGTTACCCCGACGAGTTTGGTCGCTTGAGGGCTCATCAGAAACTGCGTTTTCTATGGTCGAGCCTGGGATCAGGCTTCCTGGGTTATTCCCGTCGAGGGGGGCTCCTCACAGTTTTCTAGGTGATCAGGCTGACACCTGTAGGACTTGGTTTTCTCTGCTTTTCAAAGCCATTGAAACAATGCTGTCGGTTTGTTTGGTCTTTACCTCCCGGCGACCTTTTTACAAAGAGGTCGGGGGCAGGTATAATTGGTTTGACATTGCATATAAAACCCGGCGGTTGTACCTTCGGGTGGTTATATTAACGGATTTGCGATTCGAGATTATTTGCCAAACAATTGATTGATACAATAGGGTATCACGGCCTTCAAGACGGCGATCTACGAGGGTTTCTGGAAGAAGCCGGATTAGAGATTAAGATAGGATTAGACTTTTTATGGGATAAAAAGATGCCAGAATCTTACTAGTGTTTCAAGTGTAAAGGGATACTTGAAAGACTTCATCTTTAATAAAGATATGCTTCATCTTTATGAGGATTAAGAATTTATTCTTAATTCTTTTGGACAGGTGAAAGATATGCTGAAATCTTTAATAAGCCATTGAAACAATGCCGTTTGTTTGTTTAGTCTTTCCCTCCCGGCGACCTTTTTACAAAGAGGTCTGGGGCAGGTACAATTGGTTTGACATTGCATATAAAACCCGGCGGTTGTACCTTTGGGTGGTTATATTGACTGATTTGCAATTCGCGATCTTTGTATTTCCTCCCCGGCGATCTTTTACAAAGAAGTGGGGTTAGGAACATTTGGGGTTAACTTTTAAACTTTAAATCACCCGGCGGGTACAACCTGGAAGGGTGGGATGCCCGAATTTGCAAAATTAAGTTTAGTTGACCAGACAATTGAGGGATGCATTGTGTATCGCCTCCTTCAACATACGGCGCTTTAGGGCACAATTGGGGTTAACGTTTTTTTAACTAATATTCACATCCGGCGGGTGCTCCTTGGAGGGATGGGAATAACGAATTTACAATTTGGTTAGTTAACCAGACAATTGAGAGATACGTTTTGTATCGCCGCCTTCAACATACGGCGATCTAAAAAAATGTGTTAAAATGTCTCGTTTGGTGTGGGTTACCTTTCCGGCGTTTTTTCTCGTTGCTCCGAGAACACCGTTTTTGTTTACCGAGTTTTAGTCAGGATGACTCAAAATAGGTAAGTTACCCCGACGAGTTTGGTCGCTTGAGGGCTCATAAGAAACTGCGTTTTCTGTGGCCGAGCCTGGGATCAGGCTTCCTGTGTTATTCATTGCTTTATGCATTACGCCCTCCTGTAATGTATCGTTTAGTGTGGGTTACCTTTCCGGCGTTTTTCTCGTCGCTCCGAGAACACCGTTTTTGTTTACAGAGTTTTAGTCAGGATGGCTAAAATAGGTAAGTTACCCCGACGAGTTTGGTCGCTTGAGGGCTCATCAGAAACTGCGTTTTCTATGGTCGAGCCTGGGATCAGGCTTCCTGGGTTATTCCCGTCGAGGGGGGCTCCTCACAGTTTTCTAGGTGATCAGGCTGACACCTGTAGGACTTGGTTTTCTCTGCTTTTCAAAGCCATTGAAACAATGCTGTCGGTTTGTTTGGTCTTTACCTCCCGGCGACCTTTTTACAAAGAGGTCGGGGGCAGGTATAATTGGTTTGACATTGCATATAAAACCCGGCGGTTGTACCTTCGGGTGGTTATATTAACGGATTTGCGATTCGAGATTATTTGCCAAACAATTGATTGATACAATAGGGTATCACGGCCTTCAAGACGGCGATCTACGAGGGTTTCTGGAAGAAGCCGGATTAGAGATTAAGATAGGATTAGACTTTTTATGGGATAAAAAGATGCCAGAATCTTACTAGTGTTTCAAGTGTAAAGGGATACTTGAAAGACTTCATCTTTAATAAAGATATGCTTCATCTTTATGAGGATTAAGAATTTATTCTTAATTCTTTTGGACAGGTGAAAGATATGCTGAAATCTTTAATAAGCCATTGAAACAATGCCGTTTGTTTGTTTAGTCTTTCCCTCCCGGCGACCTTTTTACAAAGAGGTCTGGGGCAGGTACAATTGGTTTGACATTGCATATAAAACCCGGCGGTTGTACCTTTGGGTGGTTATATTGACTGATTTGCAATTCGCGATCTTTGTATTTCCTCCCCGGCGATCTTTTACAAAGAAGTGGGGTTAGGAACATTTGGGGTTAACTTTTAAACTTTAAATCACCCGGCGGGTACAACCTGGAAGGGTGGGATGCCCGAATTTGCAAAATTCAGTTTAGTTGACCAGACAATTGAGGGATGCATTGTGTATCGCCTCCTTCAACATACGGCACTTTAGGGCACAATTGGGGTTAACGTTTTTTAAAAACTAATATTCACACCCGGCGGGTGCTCCTTGGAGGGATGGGAATAACGAATTTACGATTCAGTTAGTTAACCAGACAATTGAGGGATACATTTTGTATCGCCGCCTTCAACATACGGCGATCTAAAAAGATACTTCGGGAGAAGTTAGATCTCGTATAAAGTTAGATCTCGTATATTTGTCAGGCTTCCCAGTTTTTTATCTACGAGATAATTCGGGGGCCGGCGTCTTTTTTAGTTTTTTTTTTTCCAAAATTGAATCTTGAAACAAACACCACCGGTAAGACTTCATCAGTTATAAACGCCATGCTGGTCTTTATATATTATGTCAGAGGGTATTCATAAATCTTTTGGACAAATTAAGATATTCTGAAATCTTTTACTTAGGTAACTGCACCGCGTAGCGAGCTGTCGTCGTTGAGTATTATGTCTCGTTACCCGGCGGGTTATTTAACACTTGTGTGCGAACATGTTTGGGTTAACCTTATGAGCTTAATTCCTGGAAATTTTCTTTTTTTCCAGAGCTGGGTCCCGGCGGGTCTATGCAGAACCTGGAGTATGTATCCCACCAGTCTCTGTCATGGCTACCTTTGCCCCGGTTTTTGCTTTATGCATTATGCCCTCCTGTTCAGGTATCCCTATTTTTGCGCACACACTTTGTATAAAATGTGTTAAAATGTCTCGTTTGGTGTAGGTTACCTTTCCGGCGTTTTTTCTCGTTGCTCCGAGAACACCGTTTTTGTTTACCGAGTTTTAGTCAGGATGGCTCAAACTAAGTAAGTTACCCCGACGAGTTTGGTCGCTTGAGGGCTCATAAGAAACTGCGTTTTCTGTGGTCGAACCTGGGATCAGGCTTCCTGTGTTATTCATTGCTTTATGCATTACACCCTCCTGTAATGTATAGTTTAGTGTGGGTTAACTTTCCGGCGTTTTTCTCGTTGCTCGGAGAACACCGTTTTTGTTTACCGAGTTTTCGTCAGGATGGCTAAAATAGGTAAGTTACCCCGACAAGTTTGGTCGCTTGAGGGCTCATCAGAAACTGCGTTTTCTATGGTCGAGCCTGGGATCAGGCTTCCTGAGTTATTCCCATCGAGGGGGGCTCCACTCAGTTTTCTAGGTGATCAGGCTGACACCTGTTGGCCTTGGTTTTCTCTGCTTTTCAAAGCCATTGAAACAATGCTGTCGGTTTGTTTGGTCTTTACCTCCCGGCGACCTTTTTACAAAGAGGTCGGGGGCAGGTATAATTGGTTTGGCATTAATAATAATAATAATAATAATAATAATAATAATAATATTTATTCAGTTAGCAATTTACAGAGTTGGTACCACATAGTATGTTATAAATATGACATGTACCAGCCTTGCATAATTCTAACTAAGGATAGCCCAATAAGGCAGTTAGGCATATTTCCATTGGGGTCCTTGTATATAAAACCCGGCGGTTGTACCTTCGGGTGGTTATATTAACGGATTTGATAATTCGGGATAATTTGCCAAACAATTGATTGATACAATAGGGTATCACGGCCTTCAAGACGGCGATCTATAAGGGCTTCTGGGAGATGCCGGATTAGAGATTAAGATAGGCTTAGACTTTTTATGGGATAAAAAGATGCCTGAATCTTACTAGTGTTTCAAGTGTAAAGGGATACTTGAACGACTTCATCTTTAATAAAGATATGCTTCATCTTTATGAGGATGAAGAAGTTATGCTTAATTCTTTTGGACAGGTAAAAAATATGCTGAAATCTTTACTAAGCCATTGTAACAATGCCGTTTGTTTGTTTAGTCTTTCCCTCCCGGCGACCTTTTTACAACGAGGTCTGGGACAGGTACAATTGGTTTGACATTGCATATAAAACCCGGCAGTTGTACCTTTGGGTGGTTATCTTAACTGATTTGCAATTCGCGATAATTTGCCAAACAATTGATTGATACAATAGGGTATCACGGCCTTCAAGACGGTGATCTATGAGGGCTTCTGGGAGAAGCCAGATTAGAGATTAAGATAGGCTTAGACTTTTTATGGGATAAAAAGATGCCGGAATCTTACTAGTGTTTCAAGTGTAAAGGGATACTTGTAAGACTTCATCTTTAATAAAGATATGCTTCATCTTTATGAGGATTCAGAAGATATGCTTAAATCTTCTGGACAGGTATAGATATGCTGAAATCTTTAATATGAAACTAAAGGACAACGAAAAGTAGTGGTGGAGTGCTACGGTTCGTTGACCGGCGGTTTTGAGGCACATATTTTGTACCATTTTTTGGGTGTCACCCTATGAGCATTAATCCCCGGAAATTTCTCTTTCCAGGGCGGAGTACCGGTGTTGCACCAGGTGACCAGGTAGTTCCTGGGGGCAGGGTAGTTTTCCCCCAGTCTCTGTCGTGTCGGCACTTGAACCTCTCATTGCTGGATGTTCAACGCCGTTAAGCTCAGGTAGCCCTATCTTATTTTTATTTGTTAATGAAATAATTTAATAGCTGAATCATAATAAACATATATATTTTCTATGATTATATTACGATAATATTGTGTTTATTTATAGTAATTTATTTTAATACAATTAAAATATAAATTAAATTAATTAGTATACTTTATGATTTTGCTCACCAGCTCTGCTTTCAATGTGTTGATGAGCTATGGGAGCTTTTAATTATCATAAACCTTTACGGGACTCGGACGAGGGCTCCCATTCAGGGAGTATACCGAGCTCGCAAGCGAGGGTCAGCCACAGCCAAGGTGTATGGCGATACTCACAGTCGTACCTCACCCTCCGGACGATAACGCCGGCGGGCGGACCTGACGCTCTGATGACGGACGAGAACAGGTTGAGTTCCATTTATCTATTTTCCGCCGCCAGACGCGTCTCTAATGTGCCACGTAGTCAACAAACTACAGGATTAGCGAGGCGTAGTCTCGCTAATCGCGCCCCTGTGGCCGGTGCAGAGTGGTACCAGCATTTGAACACGTGGTGCCCGCACCCAGTGTCACTCCTGGTTGGGTTGTTCCACTTAGAACACAATTGGCAACCTAGATACCTCGCGGACTTGTTCATTTTGGACATTCAGGAGGCCAAGTGGCTAGTACCATATGGTAGCGACGTGACCAAGATATTCGCGAATCAATATACCCAGTCTACAAAGCGACAGTTTCAATCGCAATGGCAAGCTTTTACGTCTCGGATTCTTAGAATAAAACAAACTGTGCCCTCGGTGGCGTTGGTTGTTTATTATTTAATTTATCTGTTAATTCAGAAACATTTATCTGAAAGTGATTTATGTGGGCAGGTTTTAAACTCCGCCCACCTCCCCATCGGCTCAGGCCTACATGGTCTCTGGACAGAGCATCGTCGTTATTCTCGTTCCCGTATGTACCAAAGACTGCGGATTTTACAAATGGGCAGTATTCCTTATGGCTTTGGCTACCGGGAACAGAGTATCTGAGCTGGCGGCGATGAGCAACGCATCTAATTGCCTCAGGTTTAATAGGCTTCATGCGTGTATTCACATTGCACCTTCCCCAGGATTCATAGCCGAGATTGAGCACAGTGAACACGTGTTTTCAGAGTTCACGGTGCCGGCGTTAAACAGGGGAAAGGTGCACCATCTTTTTTGCCCAGTGCAAGCTCTAACCAAATATTTAACAGTGGCACCTCTAAATCACCAGGGTGCTTTATGGGTCGCAAGTCTGGGTGAACGCTTGATGGAGCGTACACTGGCTTCTCTCTTGGTCGAGGACTTTAAAGAGAAGAATCCCGGCGTTGTGGGTAAGACCCACGATTTACGCAAGGGGACAGCCCCTTTACGTTTCCTTAATAATCTTTCGGTGGAAGTTATTACGTCCACACAGTTGTGGGCCTCTAATCAGGAGTTTTTGCCTCGATACCTTTCAGTAGCTCTGGACAAACCTTCCTTGCCATGTATAGCTTTACGGCAGAGGGTCTAGGTGGCCCTTTTAGTCACGTTTTGTTTAATTTCAAGAAAAAGGGGGGGGGGGGTGCAGTCAGTGTGACATAGGACACCCTAGACCCCTCCGGAGTATGTGTTCGGAACATACGAGCTGTGATACTGGTTGTAGGCATTGTATTATAAAAAAAATCTGTAGTATTCATTGCAGGAAATTGTGCTAAAGGCCAATAGTAGTGTTACAACAATTCTTGTTGTAAGTAGCTTTGGCTGTGAAGCAATAGATTTTTGAGAAATCTCGGTAGTTGCAACTACGACTTTTACTTTTGAAGTAATTACTTCTGCATAAGTACACGAGTTCAGTACTTCTACGAATGTACAAGAATTCATTTATGTTTGGTTAGATTTTTAGGAATATATCCACTAGTTAATGGGGTTTATATGTGCACATGTAAACTTATAAGTTTTTAGTTTTCACCACTTACTTTAAGTGGGGTGCCTTCTTAACTAGCAGATCTGTGCACAGAGTCTCAGAGTTAACCCTTTTTCAAGCAGGCTTCTTTGAAGCACGCTCCTGCTTGTACCCCTTTTTGAAGATTTAGGCTGTATAAAGTTTATGCACCCGAATATCTCTTTTTTACAGA
This sequence comes from Paralithodes platypus, assembly GCA_032716605.1. Taxonomy (NCBI): domain Eukaryota; kingdom Metazoa; phylum Arthropoda; class Malacostraca; order Decapoda; family Lithodidae; genus Paralithodes; species Paralithodes platypus. The sequence continues at coordinate 39,453,099 of CM064528.1, read as the reverse complement.
AGTAAGAATACTATGTGGTTGTTTGATTATCTGCTTTTCTAGAGTTATGATATGATTACGAATGTCCCCCTCCAGTCTTAGAAATCAGGCATGTTCGTCAATGATGGAGGGGCCACTAATAAATTATAGGTTGGCTCCTGTAAGGAGATAAAGAAAACCTAATATTTAGTAGTGGCCCCGTAATCATTGACGACTGGGGCCCTCCCGACCATCCCCTTCCCATTCGTTGATGTATTAAGAATTTTGGTTTACTTGATATGTCAGTGAAGGAAGAATGACGCCTGAATCAGCGTCTGGTCAAAGATCCACACAAGTACATCCACGATATGATGGAAAACTTATTGGATAGTTATTCTTATTTTATTTTTGTTTTTTATTTTTTACAAAGTTTTTTCGTAGTGAGAACCCAATTCATAATGACTGAAGCCATGAGTGAGGTCGCGTGCGCTCATGATGAAGGCTCCTCAGATTTTAAATGCTCTGCGCGGTAGATTCAAACTACGGCGGATTAGTGTTTGAAGAGGATGCCTTATGTAATAGGCATGTTCGTCAATGATTACGGGGCCACTACTAAATATTAGGTTTTCTTTATCTCCTTACAGGAGTCAAACCTATAATAGGACCTCCAAGAAATAGTAGAGGAGTATGCAAACCACACCTCACTACTATTCTAAAACCTTCGGGCCCAGAGTAGCCAAGTAAAAGTACTCCCTCCGAGAGTACCTGCCTGAAGTACTTCCCTAGCCCTGGTCGTTTACGACCTGCCTACCTGAAGTGCTGAACCTTGGACCTCTGCTCGAGTGACGCCGGACAACCCTGGAACTCTGCTCGAGTGACGCCAGACAACCCTGAAGTGCTGCCCACCACCATCGATCCTCGTTGGCCAGACTTGTACTCTCGACCCCTGCCCTCCAACTCACTTAAGTGTCCCTGTGTATCTTCTGTTTGTGTTATTGTTGTGAGGTATTATATGTAAAATATGTGAAACGTGCTGTGTGAATATATTCTGTGATCTGTGCCCGAGATCCTGTTTCATTGCGTATTTAATTAATCCTTCTGAACTATCGTAATAACCAGTGTTAATTTAGTATTCAATTTGTACTCTGTTAATTACTCGATTTGCATTTTACGTGTTATGCATACGTTACTTACCTGTGTTAATTACTCTGATTCACCTCACGCTCGCAGATTTTCTATTTATGTTATTCTGTAATGTATTTTGCGAGTTGAAGTCTCAGTGTATTCTGTGAACTAATTATCTTATTCATACATATTTACCTAGAACCTACGCCCAATTTCATATCGAGATATACCCCACTTAGTACTTTTATTTCCTTAATTTCGAACTTGATATTCACGCCTGTTCTTAGTAATTACTTAGTAATTATTTTATGAGTTATTATTCACGTTCATTTGATTATTGATGTAAGTGATATTCGAGTCTTCATACGTAGGAATTCTCGACCGCATAGTTTCTAATTACTTAATTTCACATCATCTTCCTTACACTTCGTATACTCAGTGTAAGTGATTTTATTTAGTTTCTGCTAACGCGTTCAGAATACTTCTAATACTGCGATAAGTATTACTGACCATAACTTCGTCATATTTTTTTTATTTTTTTTTATTTTCCATGTGATTGAGAGAGGCAAAAGGCAGAACTGCCTATAGCGAGTGCCTCCCCCATAGTTGAAAGAGTGACAGGGCCAAAATCAAGGGACGTTCGAGCCAAAATGCCTGGACACACAGAGTTTGAAGCAATTTAAGTCATAGGAAGAGGGAAAGACTGATTCTGGGAGACAGTTCCAGAGCTCAGCTGTTGAGTGGAAGAAAGTTTGAGAGTAATGTTTCACTCTTGGGTTGGAGAGTTGCACAGAGTAGGGCTGGGTTTGAGTTGCAAGACAGGTACCACGTGCCCTACGTAAAGGAGGTGGTATACACTGGGAAAGCTCTGAGGAAAACTGATTATTATAGTAGCGATAGAATAGCGAGAGAGATGCAACATTGCGGCGGAGAGAGAGAGATTGCAGAGAGTTGGTGAGTGGACGGGAGTTAATGATACGAAAGGCCTTCCTTTCAACTTTGTCTAGGAGAGTGGTGTGAGAGGAACCTCCCCACACATGTGAACAATACTCAATACAAGGACGCACTATGCCCCTGTACAGAGCAAGAAGCTGTGCAGGTGAAAAGAACCCCCTAAGGCAGTTGAGCACACCCAGCTTCTGGGAGGCTGCCTTAGCAAGACTGGTAATATGGTCCTTCCAACTGAGAGAGGAAGAAAAAGAGACACTAAGAATATTGAGAGAAGATGAAGGATTGATTTTTGTATTGTTGAAGAATAAGGGATAGTCCGCTGGGAGTTCCTTACGGATAGATAGATGGAGAAATTGGGTTTTGGAAGCATTAAAGGTAACAAGGTTTTCTCTGCCCCAATTGGAGATAGTAGTTAGATCAGAATTTAAGAGTTCTATGGCTTCATTACGTTTGTCGTTGAGGGATTGCTGGCTGGGGCGTTCTGAAAAACTAATGGAGTAGTGTAAGGTAGAGTCGTCTGCGTATGAATGGATGGGAATTGAGGTACAGTTGAGGAGATCATTTATAAAAATTAGAAAGAGAATAGGAGATAGGACAGAGCCCTGAGGAACACCAGAGTTTATAGGGCCGTCCACAACCGCGGCTATGGAACGGCCGGAAAGGAAATTAGAGATAAAGGCACAGATGGAGGGATAGAAACCGAAGGAGGGTAGTTTAGAAATTAAAGATTTGTGCCAGACTCTATCGAAGGCTTTCGATATGTCTAGTGCAATAGAAAAAGTCTCACCGAAGTCCCGAAAGGAGGATGACCAAGAGTTAGTAAGATATGAAAGAAGATCACCAGTAGAGCGACCCTTAAGGGGGGTGACCTGTTTTTGTTCTGTCCTTTTCTATCTTTCTCTGGCTTGTATCCATTTGGCCCCATTCATCCTACTGTTTTAAGACGTTTATCCCCATCCAGGTGTCAATTTTTTACTGGTGAGCGGTAGCGAGCCAGCATATTTTTAATTTTTGTTTGACAGCAGGCTAAATTTGTAAATTTTTCGATAGAAAAATTTCTCCGGCGAAGCCGGATTTCTTCATATAATGCTGGCTCGCTATCGCTCGCCAGGAAGAAATCAACACCTAGATGGGGATAAACGTCTTAAAATAGTTGGCTGAATGGGGCCGAATGGATACAAGACAGAGAAAGAGAGAAAAGGACAGAAATAACAAAAAGCAGGTCACCCCCTTAACCCATTGGCTGAGGCTATGTTTAGGTTATTTAGGGCGTATTCAGGCACTCCTGAATGATAAATCAAGCATCTGCATTAACACATTACGAGCGGTGGGTCGGTAACTTCTATTACCCGTCATGCGGGTGGTTTTACCCTAAATGGGGTTGTTTCCGTGATCTTTTTCATGCATAAACAAGACCCAGAGCGTAATACAAGTATCTATCCCTGAAAGGGCGTAAACAGAGCCTTCCAATGACACCCGAACCATCCTTCTACGACCCTTGGTTCTCTTGCAACGATCGTGCAACACGAGTGCAAAAACCCTAAAATAAGGTAATTTCCTTACATAATTCCCTGTGTAGCGAGTGAGAGAGGGTGGACGAGGGTGTAATAAATTTCAGTCGACCCACGGCGGTGGTGGCGAGCGGTCAGGAAGCAATCTATGCTCCTCGCACCGCTCAGCTCTCTCTCAGAGCACATTACGTGCTCAAAATTGCACTCGACATCTGTTGAGGCCCTCATATGGGCACGTTTTCTTTAACTCGGCATATGTCGAGCGCCGATGGTTAAGGGTTAAATGAAGTGTATTCTGCCAAAAACTAGGCGAAAATAGCTACAAAATGAGACCAGAATGGGCCCCGTACTTAGTCTGGTTCACCCGCAGCGGTGCCAGTGAAACGCGGGAAACCCGCTATTTGGTAGCACTCGCTCGCTTGGCTACACTGTTGTGAGACACAGAGAGAGACCCGCACGAGACACAGTCAACCTCAGTGAGCCGCTCGCTGATCTGAGGGTCGGAGGTGGGCCCCTCACGCTCCCGCCCACTGACACTCAATTTTTACGGTTTTTACAGGCTTTTAAAGCCTGGAAATTGCTGTAACTTGCCAGGACGTTCCAGAACGTCACCCGCAATGAAAGGGTTAAGGAAGCTATACTGGCGATCTGAGAGCAGATTATGAGAAGAGAAATGCTTAAGAAATATGGAAGCAAGAATAGTTTCAAAAACTTTAGAAAGACAAGAGATGAGAGCAATTGGACGATAGTTGGAGGGTTGAGAGCGGTCACCCTTCTTTGGGACAGGTTGAATGTGAGCAAATTTCCAGCATGAAGGGAAGACGTTAGAGGATAGACAGAGACGAAAGAGTTTGCCTAGGCAGGGAGTCAGCACGGAAGCACAGTTTTTGAGAACAACAGGAGGAACACGGTCCGGACCGTACGCCTTATTAGTATTAAGCCCAGAGAGGATAGAAAGTACATCTTTAGAAGAGATTAGGATATGAGGCATAAGTAAGAGAGAGGAGGGTGGAGAGGGAGGAATAGCACCGGAATCATCCAAGGTGGAGTTTCTAGCAAATGTTTGAGCGAAGAGTTTAGCTTTGTCAGAGGAAGAAGTGATGGTTGTGCCATCAGAGTGGGAAAGGGGAGGGAAAGACGAGGAAGAGAAATTGTTGGAGAGGTTTTTGGCTAGATGCCAGAGAGCTTGGGAAGAGCTAGAGTTGGATAGTTCAGTGCATTTATTATTGATGAAAGAGTGCTTGGCAAGTCGAAGAACAGATTTGGCTTGATTCCGGGCAGAAACATAAGAAGATTGAGAGTCTTGAGTTTTAAGGTGTCGGTACCGTTTGAATGCTTCCTCCTTATTGCGGACAGCAGTAGAACAGGCGTGAGTAAACCAAGATTTTTTAGCATTAGTCTGAGAGAAAGAGAATGGAATGTATGCTTCCATGCCCGATAGGATTACCTCGGTAATGCGTTCAGCACTCTCCGAGGGTCCCCGGCCACGGAAGCAGAAATCATTCCATGGGAAATCAAAGAAGTACGTGTGGAGAGTGAGCAGAGCGAGTTCTTTGACCTGAATGTTGGTTTGAAACAGGGGTGTGTGATGTCCCCGTGGTTGTTTACTGTATATATGGATGGAGTTATGAAAGAAATACTATCAAGAGCAGTGGATGTTGGTGTATCGCTGAAAAGGGAGGGAATTGAGTGGAAGCTACCTATACTGCTGTTTGCGGATGATACAGTTCTGATGAGTGATAATGAATGGGAGTTGCAGGGTCTGGTAAATGAGTTTGGAACAGTGTGCGAAAAACGGAATTTGAAGGTAAATACGGGGAAGAGCAAGGTTATGGTCTTCGAAAGGGGTGAAGTCACAGAGTGTGAGGTGAAGCTGAACGGTCAGGCTATGGAGATCGTCAACTCTTTTAAGTATCTGGGCAGTGTGTTGAGTAAAGATGGGACTATGGATGAAGAGGTGCGGGAGAGGGTACAACAGGGGAAGAGGGTTGTAGGAACGCTAAAAGCAGTAACAAGAAATAGGGTGGTCAGTATGGAAGTGAAGAAGTCCTTGCATGACAGTGTGGTAATCCCGACACTGACTTACGGAAGCGAAGCATGGACGTTGGTTGAGAGACTCAGACCAAGAGTGAGAGCAGTGGAAATGAATTACTTAAGGAGTGCGTGCGGAGTTACATGGAGGGATAGACAGACTAATGAGGAAGTAAGAAGGAGGTGTGGTGTGGAGGTAGATGTGCTGGAAAGTGTGAAAAGGAACAACTTGAGATGGTTCGGCCATATGGAACGTATGGAAAGCGAGAGAATGACTAAGAGGGTGTACGAGAGCGAGGTGGAGGGACAGAGGGGGAGAGGTAGACCGAATATGAGGTGGAAGGATGGAGTGAGGAACTACATGAACGAAGGCGGTGCTGGTTGGGGGGAGGGGCGTCGACTGACTGGGGACAGAGGTGCATGGGGGCGGTTCGTTCGTGGCCACCCCTTCGGGGATCACGGCGTCAGGCAATAGATAGATAGAGACTGCCGGAGAGCCTCCCAGTCGGCAGCGCCGAAGTGCCACAAGCGCCGCCGGCTAGGAGGATCGGGTGGTCGTACTGGAGAGATAGGACAGGTGACAGAGATAAGTTTATGGTCGGAGGAGCCCAAAGGAGAGAAAAGATCAACAGTATAAGAAGAAGGGTTAGAAGTTAGAAACAAGTCAAGAATGTTGGGCCGATCTCCGATGCGATCCGGGATACGGCTGAACTAACTGCTCTAGGTCATTTAGGATAGAAAAGACCTAGGCTTGTTCACCAGCTGGGTCAGTAGTGTGAGAGGAGAGCCATTGGCGGTGGTGAACGTTGAAATCTCCTAAGATGGAGATTTCTGAGAAAGGAGAAATGGATAGAATGTGTTCCACTGTAGAGTTTAAATAGTCAAAGAATTTGAGAAAGTTGGTAGAGTTAGGGGAAAGATAGACAGCACAGAAATATTTAGTAAGAGAATGACAGGAAAGTTTGAGCCATAAAGTTGAGAATTCAGAGGAGTCGAAATCGGGAACACGAGAGCAAGTGAGTTTGTTGTGCACATATGCACAACATCCGCCTTTGGCTTTGAAACTAGGATAGAGAAAGTAGGAGGATACAGAGAAGGGGCTGCTGGATGTTGCTACAGACACCTGAGTTTCGGTGAGGAAAAGAAGATCAGGATTGTAGGAGGAGAGATGGTGTTCAACAGAGTGAAAGTTAGAGGAAAGTCCGCGAATGTTGCAGAAATCAATAGAAAGAGTAACAGGCCAAGGTCCAGGTAATTTTGTGGGGTTGTCAGGGGATGGTCGGTCGGGTGTGGGAGCATTTATGGTCCCCCCCCCGCTGGGGACTCCGAGGCTGGGCTAAAATTTATATTTTTTTTTTTTTATTTTGGTGCGGAGGAATAAAGTGTGGTGTGCATGTTTAGTGTAGTGAAGTGGAGAGGAAGAGAAGATGTTTGTGAGAGCTAGCTGGATTGCTCTCAGTGTAAATGAGGCACCTTTGATCATCTTTGTCTAAGTTAGTAATATTTCACGTACATTTCACCTGTACCCGTATTATTCGAGCAGAATTAATTAACCATGTTTGAACTACGTTACTCTGTCTCTAATTTTGACTTGTATCATCGAGTTAACTTAATTACTATTTATCCTATTTGATTCATTAAATGTGAATTCCTAAGCTTGACTCGTTACCATTACATACGATCGTTTAACGAGAGTATTACGTAAAATAAGAACTTCTACATTTGAGGTTTTTGTAAATGTCATCTTGTGTGAATTAAATTACTTGTTCGTCTGCCACCAGTTGACTTGAAGTTGAACCCATACTATAGCTATAGTTGCATTAACAAAATATTATATTCCCAACACCGCAGTCAGATAGATGACCTAACCAGTTCACCCTTCCTTAAAGGTCACTTAGGATACGCGGCCCTACCTCAACCCTACCTGGGCTTACCGTGTGACTCGTTCGCCTACCTGGGCATTTGTTTACTTACCTCAATTCTCCACATCTACTTAAGTTAGCATATTCTTTATTCTGTCTTCTTATTTATTATTCACGGAAGACGCTCGACCCTCATTTAATTATTGTGTTGAGGGCTTGTATTTATTGTATGCTTTTTTTCATTGTTGTATATTTGCCATTTACCCAAGTTATTTAGGACGCTTTCTATTGAGTAGTTCCTGGATATATGTACCCAAATCTCTTCATTGTATTATTATTATTACTATAATTTTAAGACATCCAAGGTTACTCAGCTATATTCGTAACCTAGAGATTGATACTATTATGATTAGACGACCCACTTCGTCCCCATTTCTGCGCTTATAATAATAAAACCAATTGTATGTTCATGTTGTGTTGTTATTGAGTTGTTTATGATCCTATTCAATACCCTGTTCATTGATGAAGATTACGCTCGGTATAACCCTGTCAAGTTTTATCAAGGTCTATCAGCCCACAATTGGATCGGTATAAAGACTATATCACGGCTTATAAAATATTATAACCCGACATAACAATTATCACCAATAATATTATCCTTCGGTCTTGAATACGGACTCGCTGGCCTAGTACAAGTGATGGGAGATCTCTGGCGTGTGTGTCATAATATTTCTTCTGCAATTCCTGTTTCTGCCGCATATGTTGGTGAATTAGATCTTTCTGTCCATGCCGGTTGTAGATACGAACAGGTAGGTTCCCCTTCATCTTCCTGTTGTTCAGAAGTTCTGCTGGGCTGGGTAGTGTACGATTAATCGGTGTTGTACGTAGGGAAAGAAGTGCCATGTATGGGTCTTCATTACTGGCTTTGGCTTTTGTGAGAATGTTCTTTACAGTCTGGATTGTTCTCTTGATGTAACCATTGGATTGTGGATAATGGGGAGAGCTGGTGAAATTACCAAAACCCCAGGATTCCGCAAAATTTCTGTAGCACTCTGAGTCAAACTGTTTACCATTATCACTTATAACATATTTGGGTATACCTTGTTCAGAAAAAACTTGCTTAGTGGCGCTTACTACTGCATGACTGGTAAATACTGAAGGCATTTTCCTGATCACAGGGAATTTAGAATAATAGCCACTTATGATCAAGTACTCAGCTGAATCAAAATTAAATAAATCAGTACCTACAAATTGCCACGACCGTGAAGGTTGTAACAAGGTTTCTTTGCTTTGAGATTTCTGGTACTGTTGACATATTGCAAATTTTTGTATCATTTGTTCTATGTCATTGTTGATGTTTAACCAAAATACACAGTCCTTTTCTCGTAATTTACATTTTTCAATTCCTTGATGACCTTCGTGCCTAGGGGGAGCTGCTGTCCGGTTTTGGAGTTGTATCATTTCAAGGGGTTTGTGATCGCTCTCTACTGTGAATGGTTGACCATAATATAGGTTTGATTCCCGGAGGGAAAAAAGAAAACCTAATATTTAGTAGGGGCCCCGTAATCATTGACGATATGCCTATTAGTATAATAGCCTCCATTCAAGCGCCCGCAGTAGCCAGTTTGAATCTACCGCCGCGGGGAAGAACGGAGTACTCGTCATAAGGGTAACACTTATTCTCTTATGGAATCGTCCTATGATTGGGTACCCGCTACGAAAAAACTTTCGTAAAAAATAAAAAGGAAAACTTTACTTAAAAATTGTTATACTACAGCTTTCCATCTCGTGGATTTCTTATGAGGACTTCCTTGACGCTGCTCCCTGAGCCACCATACTTCCTTCACTGACATATTAAGATTAACCTCAAGACATCAAGCGAATGGGAAGGGGATGGATGGGAGGGCCCTACATCGTCAATGATTACGGGGCCCCTACTAAATTATAGGTTTGATTTCCGGAGGGAAGTAGAGAAAACCTAATATTTAGTAGGGCCCGTAATCATTGACGATATTGCCTATTAGTATAATAGTCTCCATTCAACATCCCGCGTCAGCATTTTGAATCTACCGCGCGGAAGGATCATGGAGTACTCTTCATAAGTGCATGCTTAATTCCCTTATGGGATCGTCATTATGATTAGGTACCCTACAGAAAAAACTTTGTAAAAAAAAAAAAAAAAAAATATTAACTTAATATTTGTTATCATATGACTTTCCATATGTGGATATCTTGCGTTTTGCTTCCCTGACTCCAGGGCCCATAGCGGCCATCTTCGCCCTTCACTGATATACCAAGAAACAACTCTAGAAATCAACGAATGGGAAGTGGGATGGATGGGAGGGTCATTTTATCGTCAATGATTACGGGGCCCTACTAAATATTAGGTTTTCTCTACTTCCCTCCGGGAATCAAACCTATAATTTAATAGTGGCCCCTCCATCATTGACGATACTGCCTGAATACCAATTCTGGAGGGGGACATTCGTGACAATATCCTAATCTCAGGTGACAAAATAATCCGTATAAAAAAAATTAAGTTTTATTGTATGCAAACAATATATAAAAAATATAAAAGATTGTAAGCAGTGCGTGACATCAAGAAAGTGTGCTTACTCATGACCAGATCTTTTCCTTAACCCTTATTTAGCGGGTGGTAAGGTATTTTACACTGTACCGCTCAGCGGGCATAATCCCGAAATATTCGCTCAATTTCACTCGCCCTAGCGCTGTTACTCTGGCTCCAATGCGAACGAAACGATCATTTTTGGAAAGAGCAACTCTTCGTCTCCCCATATAAGTCTATGAATGGATGTTATGAATGAGTGTGGAGGGTGGGAAGAGGTGAGGAAGAGGAGGTACTTTTTGGTCTATTTCCCGGGCGCGTTCGGATGCGTTCCCTTTGGCCTGACTTCGGCCTCTCGCGCGTCTACTATTCCTTCGGTAATCGGTCTTATTTTTCTCTTATTTCTCCTTATTTCTGTATTCTCTGTATTATCTCTCTCTCTCTCTCTCTCTCTTTCTTTCTCTCTCTCTCACTCCTGTCTGTCTGTCTCTCTCTCTCTCTGGCTCGCTCGCTTTCCCTCTCTCGCGCTCCCTTTCTCTCTTCCTCATCCGTATATGTAATTCTCATTATTATTTTCTCTAACTAATCCCTCTATTTCATTTATTTGCTTGTAATATTTCTGTATTATTATATCTTGTTCACTCTTTCTTCAGTTCAGTTTCTGTATTCTCTCTTTCTCTTCTCATCCGTATATGTAATTCTCATTATCATTTTCTCTAACTAATCCCTCTATTTCATTTATTTGCTTGTAATATTTCTGTATTATTATATCTTTTTCACTCTTTCTTCAGTTCAGTTTCTGTATTCTCTCTTTCTCTTCTCATCCGTATTATGTATTTCTCATTATTATTTTCTCTAACTAATCCTTCTATTTCATTTATTTGCTTGTAATATTTCTGTATTATATCTTTTTCACTCTTTCTTCAGTTCAGTTTCTGCATTCTCTCTCTCTCTCTCTCTCTCGCTTGCTTTGCAGGTTTTTGTTTTTGTTTTATATATAATATTATTTCACAACACATTTCCAAATCACCCTATGGGGTAGTGTTGAAGACTCATTTTTTGTTTGTGGTGTTCCCAGGAGGTGTTATCCACATGTGATTGAGGTAGGCAAAAGGCAGTTATGTGATTGAGGTAGGGAAAAGGCAGAACTGCCTATAGCGAGTGTATGAATGTGATTGAGGTAGACAAAAGGCAGAACTGCCTATAGCGAGTGTATGAATGTGATTGAGGTAGACAAAAGGCAGAACTGCCTATAGCGAGTGTATGAATGTATGTATGAATGAATGACATGGATGTATGAGGTGGACCAGGAACCAGATGGATGGATGAAATTCGAAACTTTGATAGACGTATATATCACGGTATACGGTAGAAGTAATTCCTTACAATGTACCGTACATCGTGATATATACGCCTATCAAATGATTGCAATCAATATACGGTATATATATATATATATATATATATATATATATACTGTATATATATATATACATATACAGTATTATATATTTATTTATTTATTTATATATATATATATATACAGTATATATATATTATATATATATATTATATATATATATACTGTATATTGGTGTATATTGATTGCAATCATTTGATAGGCGTATATATCACGGTGTATATATATATATATATATATATATATATATATATATATATATATATATACCGTATATTGATGGCAATCATTTGATAGGCGTATATATCACGATGTACGGTACATTGTAAGGAATTACTTCTACCGTATACCGTGATATATACGTCTATCAAAGTTTCGAATCTCATCCATCCATCTGGTTCTTGGTCCACCTCATACATCCATGTCATTCATTCATACATACATTCATACACTCGCTATAGACCGTTCTGCCTTTTGTCTACCTCAATCACATTCATACACTCGCTATAGGCAGTTCTGCCTTTTGTCTACCTCAATCCCATTCATACACTCGCTATAGGCAGTTCTGCCTTTTCCCTACCTCAATCTCATAACTGCCTTTTGCCTACCTTACCGTAAGAAATTTACTGAACGCCTGCAAATAATACGCTAAAAAATGCTTGCAATCAAAATTTCAAACAATTTGAAGGTCACATGCAATTATATGTATAGGTAGACCCAGAGAGGAAGAGACAAGAGAGAGAGAGAGAGAGTGTCGTGATAATAACAATGTTACATATGTATCGTATATATGAAAAAATAATATATACGGTAGGCCTACATATGTTCCCCACAATCATATAATGCCAAGCACAAATATTCAATCTTTCGTTGTTTGTATTACCGTAAGAAATTTACTGATCACCTGCAAATAATACGCTATAAAATGCTTGCAATCTCTCTATTTTCTCTAATCTCTCTCACGCCTCCTGTCTCTCTCTCTCTCTCTGGCTCGCTCGCTTTCCCTCTTCCTCATCCGTATATGTATTTCTCATTATTATTTTCTCTAACTAATCCGTCTATTTCATTTATTTGCTTGTAATATTTCTGTATTATTATATTTGTTTCACTCTCTTTCTTCAGTTCAGTTTCTGTATTCTCTCTCTTTCTCTCTCTCTCTCTTCCTCATCCGTATATGTAATTCTCATTATTATTTTCTATAATCCCTTTCTTTATTTGCTTGTAATATGTCTGTATTATTATATCTTTTTCACTCTTTCTTCAGTTCAGTTTCTGCATTGTCTCTCTCTCTCTCTCTCTCTCTGTTTCGCTTGCTTTGCAGGAATTTAGTTTTTGTTTTATATATAATATATAATAATTTACTTAGCATTACTTACTATATCGTATAAACAATAGTAGGTAGCCAACTTACCATAATACCGATACACCAAACCGATCCGCATGCGGTTATGTTTATCACCTGTTTACTAAAGTGCCACCATTATCAATTTTCTTCGAGCCGAATGGAGCGGGAGGGTTACCAATTGAAGTTAAATCCGCTAGCATATATTGTTAGATGTAAGACATGATAAATACCACTAGAAATATGAATTGGCAAAATCCATATAATATCACTTCGAAATTGTTCTGAAATTTCAAAACAAAACCGCTAGTGTAAGTCATTGCTGCTAGATCGAAGTAAAGGTCTCTAGATCTAGCGGAAGTCGCTATACGTATTGGCAGTACTGCACACTGCCGACTGCGATACGTTGTTGACATTGTTGTTGATGTTCCAGTGGAGGGATGAACAAAATATTTTCCTTGTCCAATAATAGCTATTTCATAGTCCCACAGGACTTATTTTGATATATTTATCAAATTTACTGAACGCCTGCAAATGATATGCTATCAAATGCTTGCAATCAAACTCTCAAGCACTTTCAATGTCACATGCAATTATACAAGTATATATAGGTAGACCCAGAGAGGATTAGACAGACAGAGAGAGAGTGTTGTGATAATATAACAATGTTACATATGTATCATATATATGACAAAATAATATACGGTAGGCCTACATCTGTTCCCCACAATCATATAATGCCAAGCACAAATATTAAATTTTTCGTTGTTTGTATTACCGTAAGAAATTTACTGAACGCCTGCAAATAATACGCTATAAAATGCTTGCAATCAAACTCTCAAGCAATTTCAATGTCACATGCAATTATAAAAAGGTATATTGTAGACCACAATCTTCGCCAAGCTTCGTTGTTGCTTATATTATCGTGAAAAATTTACCGTATACCCTGGTTATCGTGAGAAATTTACCGAACGCCTGCAAATAATACGCTATAAAATGCTTGCAATCAAACTCTCAAGCAATTTCAATGTCACATGCAATTATAAATGTATATATAGGTAGAGAGACAGACAGAGAGAGAGAGGTCAAGAACATCTGCTAGGTGTGATTTTTCCCTGGGAGGGAAGAGAAGATTAGTTAGGGGCGTGCCCTGGCCTACATCAGAGAAAGAGAGTACCAAGGAGTACAAAGGTGTAGAAACAAAGAGAGTGAGACAGAGAGAGAGAGAGAGTGTCGTGATAATATAACAATGTTACATATGTATCATATATTATGATAAAATAATATATACGGTAGGCCTACATCTGTTCCCCACAATCATATAATGCCAAGCACAAATATTCAATCTTTCGTTGTTTGTATTACCGTAAGAAATGTACTGAACGCCTGCAAATAATACGCTATAAAATGCTTGCAATCAAACTTTCAAGCAATTACAAGGTCACATGCAATTATAAAAAGGTATATTGTAGACCACAATCTTCGCCAAGCTTCGTTGTTGCTTATATTATCGTGAGAAATGTACCGTATACCCTGGTTATCGTGAGAAATTTACCGAACGCCTGCAAATAATACGCTATAAAATGCAAAGGACATTTCTTGTAGAGTGCAATTTTGAGGACGTAATGTGCTCTGAGAGAGAGCGGAGCGGTGATTAGAGCATAATGTACCTCCTGACCGCTCGTCACAGCCGCCGTGGACCTACTACAGGGAATTATATAAGGAAATTACCGTAGTTTAGGGTTTTGCACTCGTGTTGCACGATCGTTGAAAGACAACCAATGATCGTAGAAGGATGGTTCGGGTGTCATTGGAAAGCTCAATTTACGCCCTTTCAGGGATACATACTTGTATTACGCTCTGGGTCTTGTTTATGCATGAAAAAGAGCACGAAACAACCCCATTTAGGGTAAAACAAAAAAACCGCTGGGCGGCACAGGGAAATATACTCCACCACCCGCTCGTAAGGTGATAAAATGCTTGCAATCAAACTTTCAAGCAATTATAAAATATAAATTGTACTTACCAACACCCACACCAGTATGTTCTTCGTCAGGAACGTCTTCAATATGGTCAACGGTCTGTCCAACATCAACCTCAACATCAACCCCACGCAAATTATGCTTGGGATGAAAGCCTATGATCGGGTTATTTTCGTCTTCCGAGTCATCCACACTACCAAAACTCTCACCCAGACATTCGACGGTTTCATCCAACAGCTTATTAGAAAGTTCTGAAGAGTTCAGCATGATATCTAGTTCCTGGGTGGTAAGCCGGGCGTGGTTAGTAGGGTGGCGCGACGCACTAGGGATGGCGGCCACCGAATCGAACACGGGCAAATCTTGACCTTCCATTATGGCTGCTTGAGGGTCACTGAGTCACGGTCACGCAGTGGTGATATGTGGGTGGGCCCTTGTAGTATACCGCCTGACCACCAGGTTCCGCTTTCCACCTAAATTAGGGTGGGAATACACCCACGGACTTAAGTCCGACCCCGCCATTTAGTCCAATTATCTCGTACCGGACTTAAGTCCGACCCCGCTAATAAAGGGTTAAGATCTATGCATGATACTTTTGAGGATACGCATGTGTTCCCATAAATAGAACTATAACTCTGTAGAATTTAGTTCTAACCTTAACAATATTTGTACAATATATGTTTGTACATTCTGATAAAACTACATACAGTAGTTGCAACTATGCTAGATTTCTCCTTAAAATTAACATAAAATAAAATGTGTTGAACTTGTACAACCAGTTCGATCACAGCTCATGATTTATCACAGTTCTCCGGCGGACGGGGACTTAGTGAGGTATGGGCTATTCCGCACCCCCCCCCCCTTTTCTCTTAAACAAATCTTACACAATAGAACATAACCTACTGGACCTGTTGTCGTAAAGCTACACAGGTACGCTTTGGTTTATCGAGAGCGACCGACAGGTACCGTGTTACGAAAGTATGATTGGACGCCCATAATTGAGTATTAGCAATGTCTTCTATAGAAAAGATTTGTAAGAAACGAAGAGAGACTGCCCATTTCCTGATGTCATGAGCCCTGCCCACCACGCCGGGGTTACTTTCTTTAATGAAATCCACTAACAGAGACGCTAACTTCCGTCTCGTAACACGGTTACCTGCTTGGTTCACCCATAGAGCACCTGATTGGTGAGGAGGTGCAGCCCTCATAAACTTAGTTAAGGCCTGCACTGGGCATAAAATATGATGAGAGTGTCCGCGTTTCAATGCCGGAACAGAAAATTCAGAAAACACATGATCAGAATGCTTATTTTTTGCTATAAATGTGGGAGACGGCGCGATTTGCACATGATCGTGCAGCCTCCCAGACCTAAGGCAATTAGGTTCGTTGCTCATCGCCACCAGCTCAGACACCCTATTCCCAGTGGCGAGAGCCATCAGGAAAACTGCCTTCTTTAAGAGTTAATCAAAATCCGGCGAATTATTGTATTTACGTGATTGAAGCAATGATAAGGCTTTATCTAGTGACCAGGTGGGCATGAGCTGACGCGGTGGTGGGCGCAGCTTGAAACATGCCCTCATAAACCCTTTCTCCTCCACCTGCGGTATGGAAAGACCAGTGAGATCAAAAATGGGAGTTCTGATGGCAGATAAGTGATTTTTTAATGTGACTACTGAAAAACGTTTTTGCTCAAATAGATAATCTAGGTATTTGAAAATCAAGGCTCCCGAGCCATCCGTTTGCCGTGACTCCACAATCCAGGTTGTAAATGTTTTCCAATGCGATTGATATTGTCTCCTGGTAGACATGGTATATTGGTTCATAAGTTTATTTGTGACACTTTCCCCAAATTGAGCTAACCATTTTGCGTTGTAAATGTCCAGAAGGCAAAACTGAGCGAGGTCCGAAGGTTGCCAATTGTCTCTAAGTGGAATGCGGAGACCGGGAGCATCACCGGGGTCCTGCACCATTCTTGCAACTGGTGGTACCAAGCCTGAGCCGGCCATAGCGGCGCGATCATCGAGACTAAGCCCCGATAACCTCTTAGTTTGTGAATCACCCGGCACATTAGAACAGAATCTGGTGGAGGAAAAAGATAAATTGAAGTCTACTTGTTCCAGTCCTCCAATAATGCATCTGGTCACCCCCCGGCGAGTTAGGAAGAGAGGGAGTCTGTGGTTCTCCTTGGATGCGAACAGACCCACTTGTGGACGGTAAGGCTTCGCAATCATTCTGTCGAAGACGGTTTGTTTGATAGCCCATTTTACTAAGGTGCTCCGCCGCCGGGATAGAGCGTCTGCCCAGACGTTCGACACGCCGGGGAGATATGTTGCAGTTAGGTGAATGCCCAGCGATTCTGCTAGGGCAAAGATCTGTTCTGACACTATTAGCAACTCTCAGGACCTCACCGAGCCTTGTTTCTGAATACAATGGACTGCAGTTAGGTTGTCCATACGGAACGCTATTGATTTCTCTTGCAACGACCTGCCGTAATCTTGGAGGAAAAAGAGAGGAACTAACAGCTCTTGCTTGTTGATATGAAATTGATCGTCTTGGGTCCAAATGCCCTGGCCTTGGTGGCCTAGATTTGACTGATACCCCCAACCTAGTGCTCCTGAAGCACTAGCGTCTGTGTCTACCCATACCGTAGGTGGGGGAGAAACCCATGTTGTTACCGAGTATAGTGTCTCGGGCTTGGCCCAGACCGCTAGTAAGTTGTGGATTAATGGAGGAATTGGCCATAATTTCTTCTCCGGTGAGAGAGGAAAAACTTTGTTGCCTTCCACGATTAATCTCTTCACTTTCAACCGACCCAACTTCACAGTTAATTGGATCCCGTTGAGAGAGCCGATCAGAGAATCCCACGTTTTCCTGGTCGTATTCAAACTGTGGAGAAAACGAAACAGTTTCCGGCGAAATCTGTCCCGATTGTCCACACTCTGAGTAAGAGTCAGATTGGTGGTGTCCCAGACCAGCCCTATCCACTGAATATTCCTTGTGGGAACGAGGAGAGACTTCGCCAAGTTCACCTTGAACCCTAGGTTTTGCACATGGATTAATACTTGGTCTACATGAATGAGACATAACTCCTCTGACTCTGCCACCACTAGCCAGTCGTCTAGGTACCAAAACACCTTTATGCCCTGGGTCAACAATGGCAAAAGGGCTTGCCGGACTAATTTTGTGAACAACCTTGGTGCTAGGTTCAACCCGAAAGGCATTTTTCGAAAGACGTAAGTCTTCTGGAACCTTTTATTTATAGGGACATGCCAATAGGCGTCTTTGAGATCTATTGAGCACATCCAACCTTGCGGCGGAAGAGTGAGCCTGATATGATTGACTGTAATCATCCTGAAGGGTGAATTCTTGATAAACGTGTTCAGATGCGAGAGATCCAATACTGGTCGCATTTGCACACTGTCCCTTTTTGGCACTAAGAAAAGTCTGGAGGTGAAAACTGGGCAAGTTGGTTTTACTGGTACAATGACCCCTTTGGAGATCATTTCCCGGACTAGGGCCTCCACCTCCTGTGACATATTGTTGCATTCCAGCGCCCGACGCAGTCGAGGTCGCCGGAGCCACCGCCAGATGATCCCTTTGCTCACTACTTTCCTGGCCCAAGTCTTCCTGGGCCAGGCTGAGCGGAATAACTGGAACGACCCAGTTTGCAAACTGGGCCTGTTCGGAGAAGCAACTCTCGGATCCCGCGAGCCTAAGCACGGCACCTGGGAACTGAGAGCTTGGGTGGCTAGTTTTTTTGGAGGGGGAGGTGGGTTGGTATCAGAGGGCTGGCTAGTTTTGGCTGACATCTGCCCCTGATTTGGTTTCTGGTGTGGTTTACCCCTATACCCTGAGTATTTACCTTGTTTGGGCTTGGGCTGAGTACTTCCCTGCTGAGGAGGAGTTCTGGGGTCTCGAGAGGACTGTTTAGCATGCGGTTGGGTAGGTTTACCTCCGCTCCTTGGCTTATGAAAAGGTTTCTTAAATGGTTCTCTCCTAGCTTGGGAGGTAATCTGCTTCCACCCATTGACCATATTAAAGACTAAACTCCACGTTTCTGAGTTAAGAAGGGAGGCAGTGAGTACCGGCGAAAGAGTTACCCGGCGTCCAATGTCATCCGGTAACTTTTTTACTAGATGCACTCTCAGATCCTGGCGGGCTCGAACCGCTTCCATGATCGCTATTCTGTTGTCTCCCAAGGTTTGAATAGAGTTTTGCAATAAAATTCTACGTGACAGTTCAGTGGCCTTCCTAACATGTGGGTCAGCAATGGCCGAGATAGTTCTGTTAACCCGGGAACTGCGGGAAGACTCTTAAGAGTTCCCCCGGCGGACTGCGGGAAGACTCTTAAGAGTCAGGGGAAAAAATCAATTTAAAACACCGTTTTTTTTTTTTTTTTTTTTTTTTTTTTTTGCCCCTGGGCCATGCAAAATATCACTCCTCTACCTCCCCTCCTTCCCCACTTTCCTCCCCTCCTTCAGTTATCACCTATTTTCCCTGTTATTCCCTTATTCTGTGGTATATTTTCGTGCTAACATTAGCGAGTTGCAAGCAGGGCATTGTCATCACTGTTAGCAAGTGAGTGCAAGAGAGAGAGAGAGAGAGAGAGAGTATCGATCGACAGTGTCTCTCCAGACTTAAGGAGGTTGCCTCAGCCATACATTATGTAACTCCCGGCCTGTATCGCCGATTTTGACCATCCAAACGCTGTTTCCACTTGTTTTATTGTTGTAACAGGTTAATACCTTTATAATCAACCTATAATGGCGCATATGGAGAAGTATTAATGCTATTTATGGTAAAATAAATATTTTAGTGATGGAA
The DNA here is from genome assembly GCA_032716605.1 of Paralithodes platypus. Lineage (NCBI taxonomy): Eukaryota > Metazoa > Arthropoda > Malacostraca > Decapoda > Lithodidae > Paralithodes > Paralithodes platypus. Next base: position 39,433,530 of record CM064528.1, on the reverse strand, counting down.
ACAGCTCAAATACATGCGCACAGGCAGATGTGTCTCATACCCCCCATGCGCACTTCAGAGGTTAAGAGAGACAGCAACCTGGCGGCTGACTAAATACTGAGAGAACATCCGGTAGGCTTTGTTTCTTAATTTAAAATCCCTTTCCAAGTGAGCTGCTGGTGGAGTGCAAAAGGGTTCATCTAGAGTGTGGAGGGCTACTTTGGGTGCCGCTAAAAAGGCAAACAAATCCGGCGACACCCCGTCAGCCATCTTTACAGGTAACGAGAAATAAGTATGAGTTTCTTGTGGAACCTGATGAGAGGATTTAGACGTAATGGTTGATGCAAATACCTGAGCCTCTAACTCCCAATCTACCCATGGGCCCACCCCTATCCGCCCAATTTGCAGGACTGGCATAGATGACTGATCCAGTACCGGAATTGTATCCAGTTCCGGCGTGAGAGCATTCAAAGCCTTGAAATCATTAACGCCATCGGGTTTAGACCAGTCTGCAAAGAGTCGTGCAGATGAGGCGGCAGAAACTGCCGGGGCGGCTGTATGAACAAAGAAATCTGGATTAAACGAACTAGGTATAGCTTTGATTGATACATCCAGTAATCTCCCCGCTTCGTCCTTAGCCCTGAACTTCCAGTTTTTGTTTATCTCAATTTTCCACTCACTAGGGACCGGAAGGTCTCCCGAAATGGTAGGTTGTACTAAATGTGGGTTTAGAGGCGTTGCCGGAACCCATGAACAGTCAGGTCTATAGAGGAAAGGCATAGGGCCTTTCCTCTGAGGAACCTTATCTAAGGGAGGAGGAGTGATATCCGAGATTACTCTAACATTAGTGGTAGTGAGTGTGGCTGGCACTGCAGTGCCGGAAACCACGGTTACTGCCGGAGACAAGGACATAGGAGGCACAGAGGCTTGGGGGGTCAGAAAACCCGAAGGTAACAGAGGTCTTATCGTAGAGTGACTCGTCGAAACTACAGGAAGACTGGCAGGGGGGTCAGAGGAGATAGGGAGATTATACTGTTGCATTACTTTGTGTAAAATATCACTTATTTCATCTGAGGTAACACACTTACTGTGGGATCCCTTAGAAGATTGGGAGCTAGCTTCAGACTCCTCACCTGTTAGACCTGGTGGAGCCGAGGATAAAGGCACGTCCTCCGGCTCCCTAGTTAACTCAACCTCCTCAGAAATATCCTGTTGTGCCTCCGGCGCCTGATCCGCCGGTGGCCACACCAAATCAGGGACAGATGAAGATAACATTTCAATATTTCTCTCAATCACAGGTTCCTGACTTACTCTAACCCTGTCCTGAGGTGGCTCCGATTGACGCCAGCATCCCCGCGCCGTGGGAGGCTGTGAGTCTTGGATTATTTGGGAGCTATCAAAAAATTGTGAACCCTTATATTGCTCTGCCAGGACCCGTCTAGGTCCGGCTGAGAGGCTAGTATGTGGCACATAATTCAACTTAGGAATAGCAAAGGTAAAATCAGGTGGTACACTCAAAGATTGTTCACGACCCAGTTGGGAATCCATGTCTTGTGTCCCCACTTCCGAACCGCCGGCTTCAACGTTGGGCGTGTCGGAGATAGGGGAAGAGGGAGGTGGTTGTGGGGTCTCTTTCCGGCTACCACTACTTGACTGAGAGTCCTCCTTCCGGCGCTTGTGAGACCAGGAAGACTCAGTCGAAGAGTGTCGGGAATGTCTGCGGGGAGACCTCGACCTCGACTTACGTTTTGGAGAGGGTGAGCGTCTCCGCTTTGGGTGGTCGGGGGGGGGCAACCTCAGTAATTTCACTGTCCGTGCTACTGCTGCTACTCACTACCTCTTTGGAGAGGGTTTTAGATTTCACTTTAGGCCTAACAGATTTATGTGAGGCTGTTTTGACCAGAGGTGACTTTATTATTAATTGTTCCCAGAGGGCCTCGTCATCACAGCCTCACAGCCTTATGGGCTGTGTCTTTGGCATAAGTGTTAAAAATGGCCTTTATTTCTTGCAAAGCTGCCAAGCACGACAAGTCTTTCTTCGTGAACAAAGCCGTTTTCAAGTCGGCACAGACGGAACAACGCTTTGACATCCACAAGCCTCTAGAGCGGTCTAAACACTTCACGCATTTTAAACAGAGTTTATGAGCGAATATGGGTAACAGTGAACAGTTGGGAGTAGCGCATAAATCAAACCTAGGCATGATGGATAAAGGGGGAACCCGCCCCTCGCCGGAATCAGCAGCCACCACCCGCCGGTCCTGTAGTCACCGGGAATTCTGGAAATATAAAATTTCCAGGAATCAATGCTCATAAGGATAACCTGCGAGGTGTTAATACATCCTACCTTGAGTCCGCCGGAAAATTAGCTATAGTCACAACTACTCTAACCTTCCGCCGGACTTGCCGTGAAAAAACCTGGGGCTTTTCCGTCTAAGCTGATTGGAACTGCTTACCTATGACAAGTGTCACAGGCCCTTTTTTGACCATTAGTGTATGATTATCCGCCACATGACGTATCTTAACACTTGCCCACTTGACTGTGGCGCCGCAGGGCGAGGAAGTCTTTATCGCGTGACAATAGTGGTCAGGGCGAGTTAACTCGGCGGGCCGAGTTCTGAGCTCCTGTAGGAATTCGTACTTCCGCCGGGAGGATTGTGGTTCAGCTAACCATGCCGGGACATTTGGTTGTTCCCTACCTGTTTTGAAGACGGGTAACCATGGCCCTGCTGCACGGGGCCGCCGGAGACAAACAACCAAAATTTTAGAGAGGGGAGGCAAAGCACACCTCCCTTCTCCAAAACCCACACACAAATACAGGGACGTCTCCCAAACCCCCAAATAACATGCAAAGCACACATGTAAAAACACCAGGGGCACACATAGGCTTAAATATAAAACAGAGAATTCAGAGTCCTAAATTACCTGCAGCCTACACTGGAGACCCCTAACCAGGCTGGCCACGAGGCTCGACGAGACATCACAGGCAGACGAAGTTCCGAAGACCAAGCAACCGCAACCAGATGAGGGAGGACCACGACAGGGTCCCGCAAGCAAATACGAACTCTAGAACGTGTAGCACCACGTGCAGTCACCCTTAGACTAGAGCATCTGCTAAAAAACATAATTATTTTATGCAACTGCTTCTTAGTGACGGCCTAAAGCATAATCTTGATGAGGGGTAGCCTCCTAGCTATGATATCAAAAGCTAAAGGCGCAACACAACATAATAATAACACACGTGGCGCGAAGATCCTGGGATAAGTAGGCGCCTGTTACAATAGTACCCTAATTTACACACTTCCTGCGGACATACCAATGGGGCAGCCATTGCTAGCTAATCTAAACTCTGTTCACTACAACGCAGGTGTATACAAATGAGCAAGGGCTCACTAGAAGCGCTGGAATGTCGAATGAAGCGAGAGCGACGGCGGCACCCCACTGGCTAGGATGGCCACGGAAGGAGGAAGGGCGAAGATGGCCACTAGGGGGCCTGGAGTCGGGGAAGCAAAACACAAGAAATCCACATATGGAAAGTCATATGATAACAAATATTAAGTTAATTTTTATTTTTTATTTTTTACGGAGTTTTTTCTGTAGGGTACCCAATCATAATGACAATCCCATAAGGGAATTAAGCGTGCACTTATGAAGAGTACTCCATGATCCTTCTGCGCGGTAGATTCAAAATGCTGACGCGGGATGTTGAATGGAGACTATTATACTAATAGGCAATATCGTCAATGATGGAGGGGCCACTATTAAATATTAGGTTTTCTTTCTTCCCTCCAGGAATCAAACCTATAATTTATTAGTGGCCCCTCCATCATTGACGATATGCCTGATATCTTAAGACTGGAGGGGGACATTCGTGACAATATCAAAAAAACACTAACAAACTACTTTAGGTAGAGACAAAGAATCCGTATAACAATTTCTTAAAGCTTTTATTGCTTGCATACAATAATATGAAAATAGAAAAGGAAAGCAGTGCGTTACTTCGAAGAAGATCTGCTTATAGTTGGCCGGGTCTACACTTTGAGATCCGTCCTATTGTTGTCTGAGGACATATCTGTATTACCATACCAACGGCTTACCGAACTATAATTCTTTGGATTATGTTCTGGCCTTAACAATATTTGTACATTTTGTAAAATGTGTACCCTTTGTTTATACTATATAGTTGTAACTATGATAGATATCTTCAAAATTAAAAGTCAAAACTTTTGAGCTGTAGAACCAGCTCGACTTAGTGAGTATCACGGCTCGTGATCTTATCACAATATCTGGCGGAGGAGCTCTAGGGGTCTTTGGGCTTAACGGACCCCCCCCCCCTCCTTCATCCTTGTAAGATTCAACTTTACTGTGTAGAAGCACATGGACTAACTAGACATGCTGCCGCAATGCCACATCGGGCAGTGTTTTGGCTTATTCAAAGCCATAGACAGGCCTCGTGTCAAAAAAGAATGGTTGGGAGCTCACAGCTTAGTGCTAGCTATGCCATCAATGGAAGATTTTTTCCCAAAATCTGAGAGGGAGAAAACTCCAACTTGTGACTTTTGCCCAGTCCCCGAGTTGAGGTAAGTAGATGTATATTCCAACCTCTGGGGTATGTATCCAAAAAATAGGAATAATTAGGATTCCTGATTCCTTGCCATTGGCTAAGGAACTTAAGATCATGCCAGATCATCGGAAGGTTATGACTTTGTCTCTAATGTACTATAGAGGACACATCATCTTCCTGGACTGTCCATTCAGTCCTGAAAAATCAGCAAAGACAAATTTGTTTTCGTTGTTGCTTTAATTTTCTCGTTTTGTGCTTGTGCCTGTTGCTTGCCCACATCCCACGTGTCCGGTGGGTTTGAAGGCTTTGATCTTCCAGTACCCCCCCCCCCCCTCCTCTTTTATAACCTGTGAGAGTAACTTACTACTAAAGTACCATACCTTCAGACCCGTTGCCACTCCGGGTCACTGGGTCGACTTGGATTCGCTAGAGTGAGAGGGAAGATAAAACTGTGAGAGGGCCCGGCTGGCTAGGCCGGGAAAAAAATCCCATCAACTTGCCTTGGATATGGTACCAAGTATTCACGACGGTGACTAGCTCGATCTTGTGAACACCGGGAACCTGAAAACTTTAGGCAAACACATGGCTCATTTGTGGCCGTGAAGGTAGAGAAAGACGCCCTAAGGCTGATCATAACGTGAAGTAAAAACTGGACCCAAAAGACTTATTACTTCATCTGTGGAATCGAGGATCCAAAAAGGGGGAGGAGCCTCAGATTGTTGCCGCGTGATTCTGTAAATTCATGAATGAATTAGTGTGAAGGGCAATAGTATCCAGAAAAGGGAATGTGAACGATCCTGAGGTTTTCAGTTCGGTCGGGTTTCCACTATTTCTAACAAAAGACTAGCCTGACCGCTAAAAGGAGGTCTAGTCTACCAGGGTCTTAATTTGGACTTGGGTAATTCCGAGCTTAATTAGCCACCGAAGAGCCGGCTACCAACTTATATCCAAACAGGGACCTGCCCAAGGCTCGGTCAACACCCGGATCTATTGACCAGTGTGTTACTGTGGGTGTACGGAAAAAACCGAGGTGGAACAGCCTGAGATGCGTTCCTTCCTACATTTAGGCGAAACGCCGGGATAACGTGCAAACAGGTCCAATATCGTCGGGATCTAGTAACTCTGTGTGCCACTGTGGATGAAGGGTAAGGCCGGGATGGAAGGGACCAAGTTACGTTCATTCCAATGTGTAGACCAACGACAGGAAAAGTGAAAATTGAGTTTGCCAGAGTTCTGTTCATACTAATGTTTTACGGGTGGGTGCCGGGATATAGTGAAATCCGGCGGGCCCTCACCGTAGATTTGTACAAGATAGCCATGTCCCCATTCTCGTCGGGAGATAGTGACAGGCGGTGAGCCAGCCCCGAAGGGTCGGCCAAAGCAGTTGTTAACTCTCAACACCGAATTCCTTTAGGGTCATCGAAAAAGAATGTCTGAGCCCCCCATGAATGATGGGAATTACTCAGACACTGAAAGTGCCCGGTAGACCAGATAGTCTGACAACTTTGAAAAAACTTTACCGACCAGCACCGCTAGACCTCGTTGACCCACGTATCTGATTGCCAGAAGCTGAATTCAGAGTGGACCTCAGTAAACGCTGTTTATGTTCATGCGATTGTGGCACCCATAGCTTGAAGATCTATGGATGGAAAATAGGAACTTAATTGCTTTGAAGTTAACCTCCGTGGAGTGGAACAAAAACTCAGAATCCGGGTCTAAATAACCCCCCAAAAACACCCGTTTCCGAAGCCATGGTATTAAACCTACCTAAGGCTGAGGATAAGAACGCACCAGAGACAACCGTGGTGCCGGTTCAACCCTAGAGCATTTAAAAGAGTGGTAAAACCATTTCAGACTCGTTACGAGTGTTCCACTATAATTAGCGGTAACCGCTCATTTACCTCCAAGAGTCGACTTCTGGAACTTCCACCTGTCCGGTTACCCCGGGCGGTGAATCCAGATCAATAATCTTAGTTGAGGTATAGTATCTCTAGTTGTGCCCCCCTCATGAGCCAACCGGCGAGGGACTCCATTCATGTGATTTTGTGATCTTAATCAAAGAAGAAGACAAAACCTATAGGACTGAATAGTTAGGACTGCCTGGAGCCATGTTTAGGTTGAAGAGGACTTTTCTAAGAAAAGGGACCTCGTACCGAAGCTCGCTTGTCCTAGCAACAACTTGTTGGAACTTGTTTCGTACTGAGATATGCCAAAAAGGCTTCTGTCAGGACGAAAAACGTCTTCCACTACGTGGCCGATATGTAAACCTGATCTGAATCCCATATCGACTTGTACGTGTGTGTTGTGAACGGAGTGAACCCGGTGAGATTGGACTACGCCCGGGTTAAGTGGACCAGTAACCCACTACGGCACGAGGAGTCTTGTACTTGGTATGTCAGAGTCAACCCTGAAGGGACGTCACTACTTTTCCACTAATTGTGCTAAAGTCTGGTGACACGTCCGAGGGAGCACCGTTATAAAGCAGGGTGTGTATGGCGGAACGAGCATTTCGAACTTCATCCAATACGGGATCATGGATCGAAATAACGTTTTGGACGGTGAGATTGAGTCTGGATGAACCGGACAAATTATCAACGTAGGTGACTCTTACGACTAAATTTGAAGTTTTAGTGGAGGGCTTAGTAAGTTTATGACTTCTCCTGTACTGGGGAGACAGTCAGTGTTAAAATCTACTAGACCATAACCAGTCTACCCGGAATGCTGACATAAAAGATTCGATGGTAAGATTGGGACAAACGACACGACCTGTGATTGTTATTGTGTCGGAGATGCAGTCAGTGTCCAATTCTACGGGGCTACACTTAGTTTACCCAAGGGTATAAATCCATATCCGCCGGTAAGATACAAAATTTGTAGACAGCGCCAGCTCATCGTCTACCACTGGGGAACGAGCCCTATGTAGCGTGAAAATTAGTAAAGATTAAAGCAGTCCCGACTGGCACTTGTACTATTTTGGCGCGTGAGCTGGAAACAGATAGTAATCACCTCACTTGACCGCTCGTCCGGTGGGATTTTTTACGGCTTATGCCGTGCTATATCAATTCTGTTCTATGAACTCGAAATTTAGCCTTAAAGCGAAAATTCCTTGGGTTGTTGTTGTTGTTGTTGTTCCCTAAGCTGCCTGGCCGAACAGCCCCAAGGCCCCAAGCAAAGCCAAGGCCATAACCGAGCGCCCCCACAGAACCCTCCCTGCTTACCACAATAAAGCCTGGGTGACCGAAGCCACTCCATGGCAGGGAGCAGAGGAGGGTGCGGAAATGCCCAGGAAACCAAAGCCCCACCCAGGGCCCTGTGCCCCTCAGCAATTATGAAGAGAAAGTTGAGGGGCAAAGGAAAAATGTGACGCTTTGGCTTCCAATCTTGGTAAATTGGGAGGTCAATCCACGGAAGAGACGCCGTCACTTGAGATCTAGAAAATATATAAGTAAAAGGAACAGTCAGAGTAAGCTATGGGTATGGCAGAGATCGCTCAGTTCTCACTCTGATAGACCAGCCCATCACCACATGACTAGAACCCAATCCTCTCAGCATCAGCTAAGAAAGGCCCTAGAAAGCCGCCTTTGGCGGGGGGATAGCTCCCCTATTTCAACCCCTTTCGGGGTTGGGCACCCGCCAATTTCTCGGGTTATCCAATCCGGCGTTATGAGATATTATTTCGCAAAATGCGGCGTATGTAGGACACTTATGGAGAGACATCTTGGTTAGGAAAGTCTGGTTAATGCCTCAGTTGATCGTCTGTACTACTCACCGAGTAGTACAGACGATCAACCGAGGCAGAGCATGTGTGAGAGTAGGAAATGGTGAGCTGAGTGAATGGTTTGAGGTAAAGGTAGGTTTGCGACAGGGTTGTTTAATGTCACCATGGCTCTTTAATATGTTTATGGATGGTGTGGTGAGGGAGGTGAAAAGGAGAACTATGGGAAGAGGATTGGGTTTAGTAGGAAAGAATGGTAGAGATTGGGAGTTGAATCAGTTGCTGTTCGCTGATGACACAGCATTGGTGGCGGATACTGATGAGAAACTGCAGCAGGTAGTCAAAGAGTTTGGTGTGGTTTGTGGAAGGAGGAAACTGAAGGTGAACGTCAATAAAAGTAAAGTAATGGTGTGTAATAGGGGAGAGCATAGGGTGAATCTAGATGTGAGGCTGGATGGGGAAATATTGGAACAAGTAGAGTGTTTTAAATATCTAGGAGGAACGATAAGCAGGAGTGGAGGTATGGAAGTGGAGGTAAAACAGAGAGTGTGTGAAGGAAGGAAGGTTTTTGGAGCAATGGGAAGTATGTGGAAGACGAGAAATCTTGGAGTAAAAGTAAAAAGTGCACTGTATCAAGGAATTGTTGTGCCAACAGTGATGTATGGGGCTGAGACATGGGCTCTGAAGAAAAAGGAGAAAAGAGGGCTGGATGTGATGGAGATGAGCTGCTTGAGGTGTATGTGTGGAGTTACTCGTAGAGACAGATTGAGGAATGAAGAGATACGTAGGAGAGTGGGGCAGCAGGAACATTTGTCAGCCAGAGTGGACAGAAGGGTGCTGAGCTGGTATGGTCATGTTGAACGAATGGGAGATGAAAGGCTTACAAAGAGAATATGTGAGTCAGGTACAAGGGGAGATAGAAGGGCAGGAAGACCCCCATTGAGATGGAGAGACTGTGTAAGAAAGGCTTTGGATGATAGAGGAATGACTATAGATCAGGCAGGGGAAGTGGTGGTGGACAGGAGTGAATGGAGAATGCTTGTGAATAGTTGAGTGAACACGTGGTCATTTGGAGTAAGGGGTCGGGCGCAAAGTTGGACTAGATAATAGTCCATCAGGCGCCTGGCCCGGGGAGACGATTAATATGAAGGGTGTGCCTGGAAGTGTGGTGGGAGGGCTTGTGGCTTTGGCTCCGCTGCATGTCTGCCTGCCGAGATCGGAACCTCTCCGGGTGGTCAGGGGCCGGGGGAGTGCTGGAGCGACCTTGGTAACCCTGGTCTCTGGGTCTTCTCCTGGGTGACCTGGATGTGTGTGAGTTTGTGTTTTTTATCTGTGTTTATTTTTTGTTTTATGTTGTTTTTGTGTTTTCCCTGTTCTTGCTCTGTCTTGAGTCGGCTACCCCCAAAATGGGGATTGGGCCTGAGCATATAGATAGATAGATAGATAGATAGATAGACTACTCACCGAAAAGAGTTTTCATTCGAAAGCTGGGAATAGATGCGATGTAGATCGCCCATTTTTACGTGGTATTTTGGCCGGTGGATAGTGAACCCCGGCGGGCCACCTCCCTAGAGTTTATTTTGGGTAAAAGGACCCACATTTTATCCAGGCTAAGCTTTCCCAACCATGTCTATGTAACCTTCCTTGTTCCATATCCATCCACAGGGAAAGGGAAGAAACTGAAGCTAGAGGACCCTGAGTCGCTAAACTTGTGCCCGTGACCTGAGTCATAAGCCTGCCTCACTGAGTTTAGGATGTTACTTTTTAACCCCGCCAAACGGGAGCGAACGCCCCTGTCGGAACGTGACCTCTTAAATAACGGAACTCCCGTGAAGTCTGGTGGCCAGAAAAGGGAGTGATAGGTTCGTTGGTCATGCCTTCTGTTCACAAGATTGGTGCCTAAATGTCTGAGAAGTTAGACAATAACTTAGTTACTAGACCCTGCCGTCACTAGTTGATGAGGGGTAGGAAAGAAACTAGTCTGCCGGTCATATCCCCCCACTACCGGCGAAGGATAGCGTCTATTACAACTGAAGAATTTGAATTCTGAGTGCTGTCACGGGTCAAAAGTGCCCGGTTGTCCGCCGAGAAGGGTCTATCAGGGATTATCCAATCCGAGTTATATCTAATGATAGTACTGTCACCCACGGGATTACCTTAAACGTAATGTCAGGGGCGTGTGAGATAGTGAACACGAACCTTTCCAGCTGGTAGAACTGGACCTGGAGACTTCCAGGTACCTGTGTAAAGAATATAATCATTAGATACAATGAAATTAGTTTCTAAGAACATCCTTGCTACCTAGCCAACATAATGAATGTACAATTTGAACCCTTGCTTTAAGACTTATGTCCTTAACCTTCAACTGTACACATCCTGCTTCGTACCATTTATCCTTAATATCGTATAGTTGAAACTATGATAGATATCTAAAAATAAGATAAAATGTTGAGCCGTCTCACCGGCTTTACTTTAGGGTAGGATAGAAGTCTGAGCCATCTCGCCGGCTTGACTTTTAAGCTAAAATGTTGAGCCGTCTCCCCGACTTGCCTTGCGATAAATTATAAGCCGACTTACCGGCTTGATTTAAAATACTCCCCACTCGGGAGTTTCTAGCCAGGTCCGACGGCCGCTGAACTGCAGTCCTGCCCTGTGGCCGTGTAAGGTGAAGCTAATCATTCCTCCTTGAGGCAAGGCAAATCAACTTTAGGGAGCTTTGTTTGAGATACTCGTTGAACCACCCTTACCATAGACCTATCCTTGGGATCCGACTGGGTATCGATCTAGGCTGGGCGTCTGGCGATGCCGGGCGCGTTCTTGTGTTGGGGAGGGGGGGGAGGTTTACCTCAATGGATTCCTAATCACTGCTAATAGCTAACTGCTTAACTAAATGTTGAGTATTAGCTGTATAGAAAAATATCGACTGTGACTCTGGGGAATTCTTATTGAATGAGTAAAGCAGAATGAGCTGTCGCCGGTCTGCGACCTCTTATATTAACTCTACATTCGCCATTCATCTGGCATAGGAGGTAAAATTTAGTTTTACTCGATCAAGGCCACTAGGCACGAACGATCTTGAAAACTCATCCATTCCGCATAAAGATCTACGCCCACCGGGCATTTTCTGGGAAGTCCAGAGAAACTTGGACCCATCCCTGCACATAATCCATGTTAAACAGTGTGCAATTAACGGAACTAGAGTAACGGGTAGGTGTGGCCCAAATGTGAAAACAGGCAAGATGGAACTGAACCCCCCCTTCCCGCCGGGAACGGTTCCTTCCTCTGCTGTGCTGCTCACGATGTGAAGAGATCTGGATATAAATATTTCCAGGAATCAATGCTCATAAGGATAACCTGAGAGGTTTTACACATTCTACCTCAAGTCCGTCGGAAAATTAGTTATAGCCACTGCTACTCTAACTCTCCGCTGGACCTGCAAGTGAAAAACTATAGGTTTGACTCCTGTAAGGAGATAAAGAAAACCTAATATTTAGTAGTGGCCCCATAATCATTGACGAACATGCCTATTACATAAGGCATCCTCTTCAAACACTAATCCGCCGTAGTTTGACTCTACCGCGCAGAGCATTTAAAATCTGAGGAGCCTTCAACATGAGCGCACGCGACCTCACTCATGGCTTCAGTCATTATGAATTGGGTTCTCACTACGAAAAAACTTTGTAAAAAATAAAAAAATAAAATAAAATAAGAATAACTATCCAATAAGCTTTCCATCATATCGTGGATGTACTTGTGTGGATCTTTGACCAGACGCTGATTCAGGCGTCATTCTTCCTTCACTGACATATCAAGTAAACCAAAATCCTTAATACATCAACGAATGGGAAGGGGATGGTCGGGAGGGCCCCAGTCGTCAATGATTACGGGGCCACTACTAAATATTAGGTTTTCTTTATCTCCTTACAGGAGTCAAACCTATAATTTATTAGTGGCCGCTCCATCATTGACGAACATGCCTGATTTCTAAGACTTGAGGGGGACATTCGTAATCATATCATAACTCTAGAAAAGCAGATAATCAAACAACCACATAGTATTCTTACTTTTGTAAAAAAGAGATATTCGGGTGCATAAACTTTATACAGCCTAAATCTTCAAAAAGGGGTACAAGCAGGAGCGTGCTTCAAAGAAGCCTGCTTGAAAAAGGGTTAACTCTGAGACTCTGTGCACAGATCTGCTAGTTAAGAAGGCACCCCACTTAAAGTAAGTGGTGAAAACTAAAAACTTATAAGTTTACATGTGCACATATAAACCCCATTAACTAGTGGATATATTCCTAAAAATCTAACCAAACATAAATGAATTCTTGTACATTCGTAGAAGTACTGAACTCTTGTACTTATGCAGAAGTAATTACTTCAAAAGTAAAAGTCGTAGTTGCAACTACCGAGATTTCTCAAAAATCTATTGCTTCACAGCCAAAGCTACTTACAACAAGAATTGTTGTAACACTACTATTGGCCTTTAGCACAATTTCCTGCAATGAATACTACAGAGAAATTTTATAATACAATGCCTACAACCAGTATCACAGCTCGTATGTTCCGAACACATACTCCGGAGGGGTCTAGGGTGTCCTATGTCACACTGACTGCACCCTCCCCCCCCCCCTTTTTCTTGAAATTAAACAAAACGTGACTAAAAGGGCCACCTAGACCCTCTGCCGTAAAGCTATACATGGCAAGGAAGGTTTGTCCAGAGCTACTGAAAGGTATCGAGGCAAAAACTCCTGATTAGAGGCCCACAACCGTGTGGACGTAATAACTTCCACCAAAAGATTATTAAGGAAACGTAAAGAGGCTGTCCCCTTGCGTAAATCGTGGGTCTTACCCACAACGCCGGGATTCTTCTCTTTAAAGTCCTCGACCAAGAGAGAAGCCAGTGTACGCTCCATCAAGCGTTCACCCGGACTTGCGACCCATAAAGCACCCTGGTGATTTAGAGGTGCTACTCTTAAATATTTGGTTAGAGCTTGCACTGGGCAAAAAAGATGGTGCACCTTTCCCCTGTTTATCGCCGGCACCGTGAACTCTGAAAACACGTGTTCACTGTGCTCAATCTCGGCTATGAATCCTGGGGAAGGTGCAATGTGAATACACTCATGAAGCCACAATTCTTGTGTAGTCATGAAATTCAGTGATAGGAGAGGCTGGGAATGCGAAATCCCCCGGATGAATAACAGGGGTGCTATGGGCTCTCTGCGAGAGGGCTGGTTATCACACAGAGGCCCACGTCTCTTCAACAAACTCCCACGGCGAGTAAGAGACATGAGGGACATCTCGTTAGACAACTTCAAGAGAGCCCTAGATGTCGAACTGCAAAAAGTGCCAGACGAGCCCATCCTCGCACAGGAGCGAGCTGTCGCTTCAAACAGTCTACTGCACCAAATCACCACCCATAAGGAGGGGCGTCGCGCTCCTTGGTGCCGCTAGAAGAGCGGTATAGCTTTAGCTTGCCGCTGTATAGCTTTACGGCACATCCAAAGGTAAAGGTATCCAAAGGTAAGCCTATCAAACCTGAGGCAATTAGGTGCGTTGCTCATCGCCGCCAGCTCAGATACCCTGTTCCCGGTAGCCAAAGCCATAAGGAATACTGCCCTTTTGTAAAATCTGCAGTCTTTGGTACATACGGGAACGAGAATAACGACGATGCTTTGTCCAGAGACCATGTAGGCCTGAGCTGACGGGGAGGTGGGCGGAGTTTAAAACCTGCCCACATAAATCACTTTCAGATAAATGTTTCTGCATGATCAGATAAATTAAATAATAAACAACCAACGCCACCGAGGGCACAGTTTGTTTTGTTCTAAGAATCCGAGACAGAAAAGCTTGCCAATGCGATTGAAACTGTCGCTTTGTAGACTGGGTATATTGATTCGTGAATCTCTTGGTCACGTCGCTACCATATGGTGCTAGCCACTTGGCCTACTGAATGTCCAAAATGAACAAGTCCGCGAGGTTTCTAGGTTGCCAATTGTGTTCTAAGTGGAACAACCCGACCAGGAGTGACACTGGGTGCGGGCACCACGTGTTCAAATGCTGGTACCACACTGCGCCGGCCACAGGGGCGCGATTAGCGAGACTACGCCTCGCTAATCCTGTAGTTTGTTGACTACGTGGCACATTAGAGACGCGGCTGGCGGCGGAAAATAGATAAATGGAACTCAACCTGTTCCCGTCCGTCATCAGAGCGTCAGGCCCGCCCGCCGGCGTTATCATCCGGCGGGTGAGGTACGACTGTGAGTATCGCCATACACCTTGGCTGTGGCTGTTCCTTGCTTGCGAGCTCGATATACCCCCTGAATGGGATCCCTCGTCCGAGTCCCGTAAAGGTTTATGATAATTAAAAGCTCCCATAGCTCATTAACACATTGAAAGCAGAGCTGGTGAGCAAAATCATAAAGTATACTAATTAATTTAATTTATATTTAATTGTATTAAAATAAATTACTATAAATAAACACAATATTATCATAATATAATCATAGAAAATATATATGTTTATTATGATTCAGCTATTAAATTATTTCATTAACAAATAAAAATAAGGTAGGGCTACCTGAGCTTAACGGCGTTGAACATACAGCAATGAGAGGTTCAAGTGCCGACACGACAGAGACTGGGGGAAAACTACCCCGCCCCCGGGAACAACCTGGTCACCTGGTGCAACACCGGTACTCCGCCCTGGAAAGAGAAAGTTCCGGGGATTAATGGTACAAAATATTTGCCTCAAAACCGCCGGTCAACGAACCGTAGCACTCCACCACTACTTTTCGTTGTCCTTTAGTTTCATATTAAAGATTTCAGCATATCTTTACCCGTCCAGAAGATTTAAGCATATCTTCTGAATCCTCATAAAGATGAAGCATATCTTTATTAAAGATGAAGTCTTTCAAGTATCCCTTTACACTTGAAACACTAGTAAGATTCCGGCATCTTTTTATCCCATAAAAAGTCTAAGCCCATCTTAATCTCTAATCTGGCTTCTCCCAGAAGCCCTCATAGATCGCCGTCTTGAAGGCCGTGATACCCTATTGTATCAATCAATTGTTTGGCAAATTATCGCGAATTGCAAATCAGTTAATATAACCACCCAAAGGTACAACCACCGGGTTTTATATACAATGTCAAACCAATTGTACCTGCCCCAGACCTCTTTGTAAAAAGGTCGCCGGGAGGGAAAGACTAAACAAACAAACGGCATTGTTTCAATGGCTTATTAAAGATTTCAGCACATCTTTTACCTGTCCAAAAGAATTAAGCATAACTTCTTAATCCTCATAAAGATGAAGCATATCTTTATTAACCCTTTACGAGCGGCCTATGCGGTTTATTTATATGTACCGCCCAGCGGGGTGTTTTTAGCCAAAATAGGGCTGTTTACGTGATCATTTTCATGCCTAAATAAGACCCAGAACGTAAAACAAGTATCTATCCCTGAAAGGGCATAAACAGAGCTTTCGAATGACTCCATAACGATCCTTTTATGATGGCTAGTTTTCTTGCAATAACCGTGCAACGCGAGTGCAAAAAGCAGGTAATTAGCCACTTTCCCGATACAATTCCGTATATAGCGAGTGAGAGAGGTAGCAGGGAGGTGAGATTCGTGTCAGTAGGTTCGCCGCGGTGGTCTGGAGCAGTCATACGCTCGCTACTCTCCTGCCACCACTTGTCTCTCTCTCTCAGCAACATTACGTGCTGAAATTGCCACTCGAGTTATGTCGAGCGCCGCCACATAGTCCAGCTTTATTTAACTCGACTTATGTGGTGAGCCGCTTTTTAAGGGTTAAAGATGAAGTCGTTCAAGTATCCCTTTACACTTGAAACACTAGTAAGATTCAGGCATCTTTTTATCCCATAAAAAGTCTAAGCCTATCTTAATCTCTAATCCGGCTTCTCCCAGAAGCCCTCATAGATCGCCGTCTTGAAGGCCGTGATACCCTATTGTATCAATCAATTTTTTGGCAAATTATCTCGAATCGCAAATCCGTTAATATAACCACCCGAAGGTACAACCGCCGGGTTTTATATGCAATGTCAAACCAATTATACCTGCCCCAGACCTCTTTGTAAAAAGGTCGCCGGGAGGTAAAGACCAAACAAACAGACAGCATTGTTTCAATGGCTTCGAAAAGCAGAGAAAACCAAGTCCAACAGGTGTCAGCCGGATCACCTAGAAAACTGTGTGGAGCCCCCCTCGACGGGAATAACCCAGGAAGCCTGATCCCAAGCTCGACCATAGAAAACGCAGTTTCTGATGAGCCCTCAAGCGACCAAACCCGTCGGGGAAACTTACCTATTTTAGCTATCCTGACTAAAACTTGGTAAACAAAAACGGTGTTCTCGGAGCAACGAGAAAAATGCCGGAAAGGTAACCCACACTAAACTATACATTACAGGAGGGCGTAATGCATAAAGCAATGAATAACACAGGAAGCCTGATCCCAGGCTCGACCACAGAAAACGCAGTTTCTTATGAGCCCTCAAGCGACCAAACTCGTCGGGGTAACTTACCTATTTTGAGCCATCCTGACTAAAACTCGGTAAACAAAAACGGTGTTCTCGGAGCAACGAGAAAAAACGCCGGAAAAGTAACCCACACCAAACGAAACATTTTAACACATTTTATACAAAGGGTGTGCGCAAAAATAGGGATACCTGAACAGGAGGGCATAATGCATAAAGCAAAAACCGGGGCAAAGGTAGCCATGACAGAGACTGGTGGGATACTTACTCCAGGTTCTGCATAGACCCGCCGGGACCCAGCTCTGGAAAAAAATACAATTTCCAGGAATTAATGCTCATAAGGTTAACCCAAACATGTTCGCACACAAGTGTTAAATAACCCGCCGGATAACGAGACGTAATACTCAACGACTACAGCTCGCTACGCGGTGGGGTTTCCTAAGTAAAAGATTTCAGAATATCTTAATATGTCCAAAAGATTTATGAATACCCTCTGACATAATATATAAAGACCAGCATGGCGTTTATAACTGATTAAGTCTTTCCGGTGGTGTTTGTTTCAAGATTCAATTTTGGAAAAAAAATGAAATAAAAAAGATGCCGGCTCTCGTAGATCAAAAACTGGGAAGCCTGACAAATATACGAGATCTAACTTCTCCCGAAGTATCTTTTAAGATCGCCGTATGTTGAAGGCGGCGATACAAAACGTATCCCTCAATTGTCTGGTTAACTAACTGAATTGTAAATTCGTTATTCCCACCCTTCCAAGGAGCACCCGCCGGGTGTGAATATTAGTTTAAAAAACGTTAGCCCCAATTGTGCCCTAAAGAGCCGTATGTTGAAGGAGGCGATACACAATGCATCCCTCAATTGTCTGGTCAACTAAACTGAATTTTGCAAATTCGGTCATCCCACCCTTCCAGGTTGCACCCGCCGGGTGATTTAAAGTTTAAAAGTTAACCACAATTGTTCCTATCTCCACTTCTTTGTAAAAGATCGCCGGGGAGGAAATACAACAACAGCATAGTTTTATATTGGCTTTGCAAAACCGAAAAAACTACAAACAACACGTGTCCGTATGAACACTGTTAGACGGGTACAGCCAATCCGCCGGGACTCATAAGGAGCCTGAAACAGGCACCCCAGAGACGCAGTCCTGGGGAGCCACAGACACCCACTCGCCGGGGAAACAAGCCTGTTTTAAACCACGCGTGGCCAAAACTCGGCAACCAGCCGGGGTTATCAAGGTGAAACCAAGAAAAAAAACGCCGGAAAAAACCCACCCCGTCCAGATACCATCTGAACGCAACACCGGACCGAGGCGTAGCCAAACCACAACTAACGCCGGGCCCAACATAGTCCGTGGAATTAGCCAATACACAACTAAACCAGGACACACATGACACAGTAGTACATATTTAGAAAATAAATCAATAACACTTGTATATGTGGAAAAGCTACGAGAGGCTGGCTAGGCCTAGGCAGACGGATAACAGTAACATGTCGGAATATAAACAAAAAGCCCTGAATTATATCACAACAGGAACCACCGCCAACACACCACTGTAGCAAATACTTCCGGCAAAGGGAAGAACTGACGCGGGACCCAGAAAAAACTTCACTAAGTGAAGAAAAATACGCTGGGAACATCAGCAAAAATACGCTACCTCATCAGAAAGATAAAAGGAAGCAATGACGCGTAATGAAAGCCGCCTGCATCACAAAGCTAGCTAACTGTGAAAAAGTTCACCTGTCCACAACAGGACCACGAGGGTACATCCGAAATAGATGCCCCAAACACACGACCCAAAATACACTGCACTGCGGGCAACCAGCCCAGGACACTCCTGCTACGCATATCCTAACCTTACTCGATACATCCCGGAGTAAACAAATGAGAAAAAACTCACTAGGGATGCAGCAAATGCGGAACCAGCGGAACGTGGAGAGACACGTCCGAGCCGGTTGACCGCAGAGCAGAGAAGGAAGAATGACGCCTGAATCAGCGTCTGGTCAAAGATCCACACAAGTACATCCACGATATGATGGAAAGCTTATTGGATAGTTATTCTTATTTTCTTTTTCTTTTTTCTTTTTTACGAAGTTTTTTCGTAGTGAGAACCCAATTCGTAATGACTGAAGCCATGAGTGAGGTCGCGTGCGCTCATGATGAAGGCTCCTCAGATTTTAAATGCTCTGCGCGGTAGATTTAAACTACGGCGGATTAGTGTTTGAAGAGGATGCCTTATGTAATAGGCATGTTCGTCAATGATTACGGGGCCACTAATAAATATAGGTTTTTCAATTCTTGAACTGATTACCTGTGAAAAAGTGTCACTGGCCCATTAATACCTTAGCACTTTACTATCCTTGACTAAGTGGATTAGATAGATAGTATACCCGCGTTGGGCTGTTGCGCCGGGCGACTGGACTCATGCTAGCCTCTACTAGTATTGATTAATTGAATTAGCTAGTATATCAGCGGTAGACTGTTGCGCCGGGCGTCTGAAGTCCTGCCGCGTGAGGCTATCGGTCTGGGCGAGTTCACTCGGCGGACCGAGATCACTCCCTAGGGAATTAGAATCTCTGCCGAGAGGTTCGTGGTACAGCACATCACGCTGGGAAATTTGGTGCTTTTCTCATCTGCAAGACGAGTTGATGGCATCAATACACAGAATATACTGGGTGAGTCCAAACTCGATGGTATCGAGATCCTTCCCGCCGGACTAAGCATGGCCGCCGGGGAAGGGGTGTAGTAAAGCACTAGTGGGTTAGTTGGAAGATATCCGACCGCCTTGTCCGGCGGAGACAATGGCCTCGATGCTCAGAAAGAGGGCCGGCGGGGAAAAACCAACCCGGAAAATCGTCTAAACAATAAGACCAACCAACCGTCCACCCACAACACAGGACGTCACTCGTCCCTCAAAACATGTGACTGAGACATGGGAAAGAGGGAGCCCAAGGGGCGACACACATATAATTGTAATTACAAAAATAATATAGTACCCCTAGCCACTAAGGAGACCCCTACTGAGGCTGGCCACGAGGCTCGTAGATTCATCATCTTGGTAGAAACTTACCCCTAGCCCACTCAGGAGACCCCTACTGAGGCTGACCACGAGGCTCGTAGAATCATCATCTTGGTAGAAACTTACCCCTGAAGACCCACAGTCGTAGCACGAGGAGATTAGGCCCACGAGAGGGGCCCGCACGCAGACTCGGACGCTAGAAGGTTCCGCACCACGTGTGGCAACCCTTAGACTAGAGCGTCTGCTAAAAAACAAAAAATGCAACTACCTCATAGTGACGGCCTGAAGCATTATTTCTTGCGAAGATAGTAGCCTCCTAACTAGTTAGTAAGAGCAACAGCTAAGGCGCATAGAAACAAAAACAAATAACACATGAGGCGCTGATCCTGGAGGACTCGTAGGCGCCTGAACAATAGTAGCCTACCCTATTTTAACACTCCCTGCGGGCATACCAATGGGGCAGCCTGTGCTAGCTAATCTAAACCCTGTTCAATACAACTCAGATATATACAAATGAATAAGGACTCACTAGAAGCGAGCGAACAACGAAGAATGTAGTGGAGCGCAGGCGGCACACGTCCAGATCGGTTGCCCGCGGGGAGTGGAAGGAAGTATGGCGGCTCAGGGAGCAGCGTCAAGGAAGTCCTCATAAGAAATCCACGAGATGGAAAGCTGTAGTATAACAATTATTAAGTAAAGTTTTCCTTTTTATTTTTTACGAAAGTTTTTTCGTAGCGGGTACCCAATCATAAGACGATTCCATAAGAGAATAAGCGTTACCCTTATGACGAGTACTCCATTCTTCCCCGCGGCGGTAGATTCAAACTGGCTACCGCGGGCGCTTGAATGGAGGCTATAATACTAATAGGCATATCGTCAATGATGGAGGGGCCACTAATAAATACATACATGTGAAACCGCTCGCATCCAAAAACAACAGCTAACATTTCCCTTTCGATGTTGGCATAACGTTGTTCTGTAGTAGATAGTTATTTTGAAGCAAAAGCGACTGGTTTGCCATCCTGGACGAGTGCTGCTCCTAGTCCTCTCTGTGATGCATCTACTTGGATGGTAACTGACTTGTTGGTGTCGAAGTATGAGAGTGTGTTTTCCTTACCCAGTATATCCTTGACTCATTGAAATGCTCTGGTGTGGGAAGAAGTCCAAGTGAAATCAGCTTCTTTCTTGAGAAGATCACGGAGGTTTGCCGTCTCAGTTGACAGTTTTGGGATGAAAGGAGCCATGTATGTTATAAGTCCCAAAAATTCCTGAAGTTGAGTTGGGCTACTTGGCACAGGGAGAGATTTGATGGCCTCCACTTTCTCTGGGTCGGAGTGCGATTCTTGACTGTCATACAATGTACCAAAGAACTTAATTTGTTACTCATCAATGGCACATTTCTCCCTGTTGAATGTTAACCCATACAGTCTGGCTACTTTAAACAGGTTGTGCATATTCTCCTCATGCTCCTCTCTTGTTCTGTCGAATACCACCACATCATCTACAATACTAATGACACCTTCATAGTTCTCCAAAATCTGGTCCATCTTTCTTTGGAATACTACTTGCGACATCAGAAGACCAAATGGCATACAAAGATACTTGTAGCGACAAAATGGGGTGTTGAAAGTTGTAAGATTTGTGCTAGAGTCATCCAATTCGACTGACCAGTAAATATTTTTTGCATCAAACTTGCTGAAGTGTTTGGCACTTGCTAGCTTATAGGTTATTTTTTCTACTGTTGGCACTTTATGATGACATCTCTTGATACATTTGTTCAGGTCCTTTGGATCCAGGCATATCCTTAATTTTCCGCTGGCTTTTCTCGTGCAGACAATACTATTCACCCAGTCAGTCGGCTCTGTTACCTTCACAATAACACCACTTTGTTCGTCGAGTTCCTTCCTCAGCTCGTCTTTCATCTGGATGGGAAATTTATGAGGTGCATGCACGACTGGCTGTGCGTCATCTCTGAGTGTGATATGATACCTGGCCTGGAAACTTGCCTATACGATCAAAAGTGTCTTGGTAGAGGTGCTTCAGATCCTCCACAGAACTGATAGAGCTTGTATTCTTTTCAGGGTTTGCTTTGGTGTTGATTTCACAATGTAAGGATACCAATTTTAGAGCTCTTGAACTTGGAAGTCAGAGTATCGCTGATCCTTCAGTATCCACTATAATAATAATAATAATAATAATAATAGTTCTTAAAGCTAGTGCATGCTAAGCCAGTTAAGGATAACCCAATAAGGCCGATTAGGCGTATTTCCATTGGGGTCCTGTACTACTACCCCATCCCTTTGCTCATGAGGGATGGTAACGACTCAGTGCTTGTGAAAAACCTTTAATGCGCCGAGCGTGGGCGCAACCCTGGGCCTTCTGGGTGGAAGTCCAAGACGCTAGTCACTACACCAGCGAGCCGCTATGTAGAATTCCGTTTCTATCCAGTCACTTCTGTTGTGTTAACAAGGTAACTTGATTGATCAATAATGTGGAAATATTGTCCCGTTATACGCTGTGAGCACCACACTCCTTCCATGTACTTTGTTTGTTTGTGGGTTGCCCTCTGCATTGAGACGTTCAGGAAATAGGCGACGATACATACTAAGATACCGAGAAAAAGAGAAGACACCCCTCAAAAGCAGAGGGAAATGAGAAAGGAGAATTTAAAGGAGAATGTGCAAAGCAGCAACGGGAACACAGTCAACGTGAAATCAATTCAGCTCCACGACCAAAGGAATCAACAGAAGGGGGAGCCAGAGTTGCAACCATTAGGTTAGAATGTCCTCCTACACCAGGAAAGAAGATTCCACATAAACATTATCCTTAATCAGCTATGTCTGTAGAGTAGACCAAAACAAGTTAGAATAAATTATTGTTAGTTATTAAGATGTATAAATATAATATTAAGAATATACCATGTAACAAGACGATTGTCTTCAAGTATGCATGCATTACCTTATCAATGCTACTATAAAGTATGTCAATAATCTTATGTTTATAACACTAAATGATACAACCAATTATGCTATGAAATTTCATGTTTTTAACTATGCACAAATAATACGATATTAAATAGATAAACTTTTTTAATTATATTTCTCAACAACACTATACTCACATGCCTTATTCTTACTAAGCCATTTATACTAATAAACAAACCACATTACCTTCCTTCATGTATTTAAGCTTTTCTAAGTATACTTATGTATTCTTGTTATCGTGCGCATCGAGCTCTTCAAGTTTAGCGTATGTCAATAATAACGACATAAACTGCGTTTTGTGTTACCCCAAAGTCTGATAACCCACTCTCATTATAGTGGGGTGGCACAAAATGAACAAAGGGCAATCCAGACTTTTAAATATATACATTATATGGACAACCTTTCCTGACTATTTTTAAGAATGAAAGTAAATATGCATTGCAGAATAATTACTACAAAGCAA
The DNA here is from genome assembly GCA_032716605.1 of Paralithodes platypus. NCBI lineage: Eukaryota > Metazoa > Arthropoda > Malacostraca > Decapoda > Lithodidae > Paralithodes > Paralithodes platypus. Next base: position 39,410,313 of record CM064528.1, on the reverse strand, counting down.
ATAAAGACAAAATAAAAGCGAAATAGCGTAATATACCAAATATCATGAGGTATGTCAGGGACTGGAATAATCGACAACAGAACATATCGGCAATAAATTTGAATATATACAATTTAAGATGTGTTGTGACATTACATATTAGGTGAAATTATACAACATATTTATTTGTTTAATAGTAGAGCAAGAAATAATCGCATACATAGAAATTTCAATAATTCTGAGGAGGAGTGACAGATTAATTACCGTGACAAACACTGATTTTCTGAACTTGACTCTTGGGAAGACGACACGGTCAAGGTCACGAGGCTAGATGCCCCACCCACCCACCCCTCCTCGATATCTCTACGTTCCTACTGGCCCTCACGCAGCCGTGGTGCTTTGCGCGGTCGAACCTATATTTCACAAATGTTATGATATTTATATATATGCGTGTAGTGTTACTTAGTAATATTGTATTGTATAGCCTAATCAACCCAAATAATATAAATTTAAGTAGGAATACACCGAAATATAATCGTGATTAGGCGCGAATGGAGTGGCACCGCGGCTGCTGCCATGTGCTCCAATGTGTATAAACAACAGGCTTTACATATCAAAATCAATATTTGATCCATCATTTCGATATTATTTTGATCTAGTTGAATTTGTAAAAAATTGTGATGACTATTCCTATATATAATATAATCGCTTACTTTGGGGTATTATATATAATAACTCCGGTAGGGTATCGGCCTTCTATAGGATTATGACGCTTCTTTTGGACATTCTGAGGATATAGCTAGGTACATTTATAATTATGACATCCAAATCGATTATTTATATATGGATATATACAAAAAGTCTTAAAACTGTTATCAAGCTCCGAAAGTCTGAATCGGGTTGAGTTTCGACCCTGTGGAAGAGCAGGGTTTGAGTTGGCTTGATATTGGACACCCCTCAGGGCATTTGGGTGTGAAATTTACAGTCTATCGGAGATAATGATGGTAAAGGAAAATGCACTTTTTAATCTGATTGAAATATTAAGTTTTTTTGTTTTTTTGTTTTTAGTAGTTAAGGGATGAGGTCACAAGGAACCTATTTACCCTGGCATAGACCTATTTTACTGTTAGGCGATCAGAACAGAGGCAAGGGGTGTGAGGAGATAGCCCAACTATAGCTGCATTTTGTGTTACCACCACTGATAAGCCATTGGGCTTTTGGCAGAAAATGCCAAAAATTATCAGTGATATCCGAGACATGTTTACATACAGTGTTCTCATCGTCCAGCATAATACTGCTTCATATTCATCAGCCAACTTAAAATAGCCCTATATAATATTTAATTATCACTAGAACAATACACTATACCATGTAGGAAGTCTTCTGGAGAAATAGGGCAAATTTAGACAAAAATGCAAGATAAACTAAATCACAAATGTATGCTAGAATAGCATTGACAAATCGCTAGATAGTCACCAGACACTAAAAATTGTATGTCACTAGAAAACATATGTTAAAGTATCTAGAATAATCATTAACAATCGAAACATCTCTCCAATTCCTTAAAATAGGGAAACTAACTTGAATATCGCTAGAATTCATCACATCTTGATGTCGCTAGATGTCGTGATGGAAGTGATTCGCTGGATCTAGCAGTAGCCGCTACATTGGCAACATCGTACCAAGAACCTTCATTCCGTTATAATGATCAAGGTCAGATTTCGAAACTATTACAATTATTTCAAAGTTCAGAGATCATCAGATCGGTTTGGAAGTCGATGTACACAATTTCAGTTCCATTAGTTTAAGAAACATTCACATAATATGCTACTTAGAGGGTTTAATAAAGAAGCATTCCTCTCCTGGCATCGTATAAGCGAACGCAAGCTGTTTTTTTTTTTTTTTTTTTTTTTTAAGAACGTCAACAAACGCTTCGTATATTTGGGTTTGGTGAACCTTTTGGGGTTCCTAGTTATACATTAGACCATATTTATATTTTGCACACTCTTATAAGTATAAACACTTACTTGTTAAAGAGGAAATACACAAAAGCCCAATTTAGAATGATCGTGAATATCTTTACTTTGGCGTATGTTTGGGCTAATTTAAGACTATATTTAGATAGATAGAATTTGTTAACACTCGCCAATGAAATATGATGACTTGCTTACAGATATATACTTAAAGCCCGAATCGGCTTGACTTTAACCCAGTTGTTTACTTCCTCAAGCCTGTGGAGGAGCAGGGTTGAGTTGGCTTGATATTGGACACCCTTTTATGGCATTTGGGTGTGAAATACGACACCATTTCCAGTCTATCGGAGATAATGTTGGTAAAGGAAAATGCGGCAATGGGACACCCTTTTATGGCATTTGGGTGGGAAATACGACACCATTTCCAGTCTATCGGAGATAATGATGAGCTCCATTTTGTGTTACCACCACTGATAAGCCATTGGGCTTTTGGCAGAAAATGCCAAAAATTGTCAGTGATATCCGAGACATGTTTACATACAGTGTTCTCATCGTCCAGCATATTACTGCTTCATATTCATCAGCCAACTTAAAATAGCCCTATATAATATTTAATTATCACTAGAACAATACACTATACCATGTAGGAAGTCTTCTGGAGAAATAGGGCAAATTTAGAAAAAATTGCAAGATAAACTAAATTACAAATGTATGCTAGAATAGCATTGACAAATCGCTAGATAGTCACCAGACACTAAAAACTTGTATGTCACTAGAAAACATATGTTGAAGTATCTAGAATAATCTTTAACAATCGAAACATCTCTCCAATTCCTTAAAATAGGGAAACTAATTTGAATATCGCTAGAATTCATCACATCTTGATGTCGCTAGATGGAAGTGATGGAAGTGATTTGCTGGATTTAGCGGTAGCAGCTACATTGGCAACATCGTACCAAGAACCTTCATTCCGTTATAATGAACAAGGTCAGATTTCGAAGCTATTACAATTATTTCAAAGTTCAGAGATCATCAGATTGGTTTGGAAGTCGAAGTACACAATTTCAGTTCCATTAGTTTAACAAACATTTACATAATAAATGATAATATGCTACTTAGAGGGTTTAATAAAGAAGCATTACTTTCCCGATATCGTATAAGCGTACGCAAGCTGTTGCTTTTTTTTTTTTTTAAGAACGTCAACAAACGCTTCGTATATTTGGGTTTGGTGAATCTTTTGGGGTTCTTAGTTATACATTAGAACATATTTATATTTTGCACACTCTTATAAGTATAAACACTTACTTGTTAACCTGACAAGCGCGATATAGATGTAGGTGCTAGGGTAGTTATTTGTGCATTTCTAGCCCTGGATTCTGACAGAATTCGTTATATTTACAATATAAACCATTATTTGTTTTCGATATGCTTTTATTTTACATATATGATGTATATATGAACCTTCAAGAGTGCTAAAATAAGTGGGAAAAGCATTTGGGTGGTGAAAAACGAAGATATTGGCCACCCGGTCATAATCTCAGGCGAGAGAGAGAGAGAGACAGGCAGCCTTCCCCTCTCGCTGTCTGGGAGTCAACTGAGGAGAGCGGGGCGGTGTGTGCCGGTGTCTGGGTGTTGCATAACGATCTTTTATGCAATCCACTTGTGCTACATTATCGCGGGAGAGAAAAATAACCGATAAATTATGATAATAAGAGGAAAAATAGGTGATAATTGAGGAGGGGAGGGAGGGGGGAATAAGGTGGGGAAGGAGGGGAGAGGGGTGGGTGAGATTTACATGGATGAGTACTGGAGGGGAATTATCTCACCTAGAGACAAATTCCTTTGTTTTGATAGGCCCTTTTTTTTTATGGAAGGCTTTTTTTATGGTCCTGCTTCCGTGAGGCCTATCGCGTTCCCTATAGGAAGCCTTCCGTGAGGCCTATCGCGCTTGCCGGGTTAAAGAGGAAATACACAAAAGCCCAATTTCGAATGATCGTGAATAACTTTACTTTGGCGTATGTTTGTGTTAATTTAAGACTACATTTAGATATGTTATGCCCTGTTTTTCAACAGGTTTAACTTGGGTAATGTGAGTTCTAAATTGACTGGGTATATAAGGCTGCATGCACAATACAAGATATGAGGAATAGAGAACACAAAGAAACACATGGTAGCAAGTTACATGATCACGTTTATTGATATACCACTGCAGAATACTTGTGTAAGACAATATAATAGAATTGAACAACACTAGCATAAGTGGATCTGGATGGAGCCTAGTCTCCCACTTCCAACGTTCAGGTATTAATCTTCTGATCACTGGCTTTGATTTCACAGGTTTATATACCGAAGACCATCAATGTTACTTATAGATTCATATTCACTGTTAGATTTATTACTGGTAGCTCTGGTGCACAAGTAGTAGTTCACAGACTAGATTAGACACGCATTTTTAGAGCACGGGAATTCTAGTAACCTCAGGGGGTACTGATCTAAGTTTTATATCCTTGTTTCAGAAATACATAGAACGCAAATCAGTGGGCGAACGTTAGATATCACTAGTTTTAATATCTGAATAAGGTAATTACGAGAGTCAAGGTCGCCTGTTAATTAAAGAGCACTGATCGCTTAGTACGTCCCAAATGGAATGGTTAAGTATGAATTACACTGGGCAAGGTCTTAGCCACTTCGTAGAAATATTAATTAGTGAATCTAAAACAGCACAGTAATATGTAGTACTGCTAAAGGGAATCTTGGGTAGTATCTGATGGGTCTGGTCCTGGTTATCTTGCGTCCATGATGTTGGGGGCTAACGACTGGTTCCGCGGCCGTCCAGGGGGGCCATATGTGTGAAGTTCTTCAATACGTGGGCAGGTCCTTCTATCCAAATCTGCCACGGAGTCTGCCGGTTCTGGGATCTCACTCCGGAACAACACAAGGGCAGAGCTAGAAATTAACTGCAGGGTAGTGACCCCTGGTTGGTGTCTAGCTTTCAACTGATTTGACTGGGGGCGGGAGTTAGATTTATAGGCTCGGTTCTGGACCCTGTAGACAGTAGGGATCTCGAGTCTTATGGACTTAATTGAGCTCTCAATAGATATGGGGACTAGGTAAGATGGTATTTACTGTTGTGGCACAGGGCGATAGGAAGCCTTTATATTTTCATATAACTGAGCCTTAGTAAGAGGTACTATTTTGGCTATACTGGACGTATTTAGGGGAGAGAGACTGGATCTACTTTGCGAGGAGGATGGGGACAGCTGTGATAGGAGCGTCTCTCTAGATTGTTCAATCTTCATTCTATGGTATAGCTGAGGTGCTAATTTAGTGATCAGAGCATGCAAGAAAGGTAAATGGTTTATTGTGAGGTGATAGAGGTTAGTAAAGGTGTTAGTCATTCATGGTTAGTTCATTGATAGGAAGAATTCCTGTGCTACCTGGCAATGACTCGAAGTCAAAACAGGGGCCAGGTATACCTCCGCGGGGGTGGGGGTCTCCCTCCTCGGGTGGGCAAAAAGGGGGAGCTGGGCGCCCTCTCTCTGATATAGTCGTCCGGCGGCTGTGGCTAGGGGCTTGCCATATCACCAGTGTTTGTAATAACCCTCTGTGTATGAGACAGATGGGAGTGTCTTTAATACCAAAACCGAAGGTGCCTTAGCTAGCTGGTTTTACTCGGCTGGTTGTTAATTGTAGGGTTTGCTGGATATGGTGGAGACTGGGTTGCTAACTCTGCCACATTTATCTGGAAGTATGGCAATAGAAGTTAGTTACTGGCGGGGCGGCTAGCCTCGCACCGACGACCATTGGGTGCAGGGTTGTGAATGTGTTGTAAGAGAATAGATGGCATGCAAGGGGCTAGTAAAGTTCTAATGTTTTTCTGGCCTACTAAGTGAAGGTAGGCTGGATAGGAGTATATATATAAAAGGTTGGAGAGCGTTAGTAACGGACAATTCAAGGATCTTCAAGAGGTATGAGAGAGAGGCTAGGTCGGACAAGAGTCGAGAAGCGCGGGTGTCTTAATGAGAGGGGGGGGGGGGAGTTCAAGGTCTACAGGGAAATTTTGCCCCTAAGGTCCCTGGGCGTGGGGGTGGCATTAGGCTACAATTGATATGGAAGTTTGAAAAGGCAGTAGAATACGTTAGCCAAATGCTACCGGGGAATGCAACTATGGGGTGGTATATGAGTCTGGAAAAGATAGAGTTATGTGATCAGTCAGAGGGTTATGGATACTATTAGTTGGCCCTGGGAACTGCGTTTTCTATTAAATATAAAATACCACCCACAGCGGCAGTTCGTAGGGGTACTTAGTTATTGTTTCGGGGTACTTATGACAGATACTGGTAACCAGGTTATCTTATACAATCTCTGGTTGGGGTAAGAGGTGTAAGACACGAAATAAATTGGCGTAGTGTGGGCTGTGGATACGAAGGAGGCAAGGGGAAGACGTATGACAATTGTGGAAAGTAAATGGAAAAAGGTGAACACAATGGCGGAGAAAAATACTTAACCTAAGGATTGCATATATAGATTTATGGGGCGATGGGTCTTCAGAAGCTTAGTCTGGCAAGACAAGATGTTAGGGAATGTTAATATTAATACTTAGTTACTAGAGGAGCAATGCAAGGGGCGACTGAGCACGGGTTACATATATCTATACTCGTCATGGAAAATGATATACGAGGTCTAGGGACAAGCGTGGGTGTTTGAACTTCTAAGATATATAACATCTACTTCTCGGATGTAAGAACATACATAGATATATTTATGGCTGTCTGATGTGTTGGCATTGGCTCAACGTCGAGACAGGGCATGTTTTTAATATGAATGTATATTCATCATCTTTGTAGCAAGGACAGTGCCGCTATGTCGTATCAATGCTGGTGGCAGTTAATATTATAGACTTAGTTACTAGAGGAACAATGCAAGGGGCGACTGGGCACGGGTTACATATATCTATACTCGTCATGGAAAATGATATACGAGGTCTAGGGACAGCGTGGGTGTTTTAACTTCTAAGATATATAACATCTACTTCTCGGATGCAAGAACATACATAGATATAATTATGGCTGTCTGATGTGTTGGCATTGGCTCAACGTCGGGACAGGCATGGGTGTTTTTAATATGAATGTATATTCCTGTTCATCATCTTTGTAGTTAGGAGTGTAGGACACAAGGGGGCTAGTGTACGTGAGGTGTGGAAAATGGTCAGTTTTAGAAAAGGTAAATGGGTGTGTCCTGGAGCTGTTTAGCCCTGCGGGCTTGGGCCTGGCTGAAATGGCTGGCTCGGTCAGCTGGTCCTTTCGTTCTGTGGACCTTTCCTTTGGTGTTTCTGTGTGGTGTTCGTTCATGGCTTCTGTGGTGGGCTTCTCGTTCTGGGGCATTTTAAGATAGATATATTTTTTTAACACTCGCCAATGAAATATGATGACTTGCTTACAGATATATACGTAAACCCCGAATCGGATTGACTTAAACCCAGTTGTTCACTTCCTCAAGCCTTGGTAGGAGCAGGGTTGAGTTGGCTTGATTTTAGCTGCATTTTGTGTTACCACCACTGATAAGCCATTGGGCTTTTGGCAGAAAATGCCAAAAATTATCAGTGATATCCTAGACATGTTTACATACAGTGTTCTCATCGTCCAGCATAATACTGCTTCATATTCATCAGCCAACTTAAAATAGCCCTATATAATATTTAATTATCACTAGAACAATACACTATACCATGTAGGAAGTCTTCTGGAGAAATAGGGCAAATTTAGACAAAAATGCAAGATAAACTAAATCACAAATGTATGTTAGAATAGCATTGACAAATCGCTAGATAGTCACCAGACACTAAAAACTTGTATGTCACTAGAAAACATATGTTAAAGTATCTAGAATAATCATTAACAATCGAAACATCTCTCCAATTCCTTAAAATAGGGAACTAACTTGAATATCGCTAGAATTCATCACATCTTGATGGCGCTAGATGTCGTGATGGAAGTGATTCGCTGGATCTAGCGGTAGCCGCTACATTGGCAACATCGTACCAAGAACCTTCATTCCGTTATAATGATCAAGGTCAGATTTCGAAACTATTACAATTATTTCAAAGTTCAGAGATCATCAGATCGGTTTGGAAGTCGATGTACACAATTTCAGTTCCATTAGTTTAAGAAACATTCACATAATATGCTACTTAGAGGGTTTAATAAAGAAGCATTCCTCTCCTGGCATCGTATAAGCGAACGCAAGCTTTTTTTTTTTTTTTTTTTTTTAAGAACGTCAACAAACGCTTCGTATATTTGGGTTTGGTGAACCTTTTGGGGTTCCTAGTTATACATTAGACCATATTTATATTTTGCACACTCTTATAAGTATAAACACTTACTTGTTAAAGAGGAAATACACAAAAGCCCAATTTAGAATGATCGTGAATATCTTTACTTTGGCGTATGTTTGGGCTAATTTAAGACTATATTTAGATAGATAGAATTTGTTAACACTCGCCAATGAAATATGATGACTTGCTTACAGATATATACTTAAAGCCCGAATCGGCTTGACTTTAACCCAGTTGTTTACTTCCTCAAGCCTGTGGAGGAGCAGGGTTGAGTTGGCTTGATATTGGACACCCTTTTATGGCATTTGGGTGTGAAATACGACACCATTTCCAGTCTATCGGAGATAATGTTGGTAAAGGAAAATGCGGCAATGGGACACCCTTTTATGGCATTTGGGTGGGAAATACGACACCATTTCCAGTCTATCGGAGATAATGATGAGCTCCATTTTGTGTTACCACCACTGATAAGCCATTGGGCTTTTGGCAGAAAATGCCAAAAATTGTCAGTGATATCCGAGACATGTTTACATACAGTGTTCTCATCGTCCAGCATATTACTGCTTCATATTCATCAGCCAACTTAAAATAGCTCTATATAATATTTAATTATCACTAGAACAATACACTATACCATGTAGGAAGTCTTCTGGAGAAATAGGGCAAATTTAGAAAAAAATGCAAGATAAACTAAATTACAAATGTATGCTAGAATAGCATTGACAAATCGCTAGATAGTCACCAGACACTAAAAACTTGTATGTCACTAGAAAACATATGTTGAAGTATCTAGAATAATCTTTAACAATCGAAACATCTCTCCAATTCCTTAAAATAGGGAAACTAATTTGAATATCGCTAGAATTCATCACATCTTGATGTCGCTAGATGGAAGTGATGGAAGTGATTTGCTGGATTTAGCGGTAGCAGCTACATTGGCAACATCGTACCAAGAACCTTCATTCCGTTATAATGAACAAGGTCAGATTTCGAAGCTATTACAATTATTTCAAAGTTCAGAGATCATCAGATTGGTTTGGAAGTCGAAGTACACAATTTCAGTTCCATTAGTTTAACAAACATTTACATAATAAATGATAATATGCTACTTAGAGGGTTTAATAAAGAAGCATTACTTTCCCGATATCGTATAAGCGTACGCAAGCTGTTGCTTTTTTTTTTTTTTTAAGAACGTCAACAAACGCTTCGTATATTTGGGTTTGGTGAATCTTTTGGGGTTCTTAGTTATACATTAGAACATATTTATATTTTGCACACTCTTATAAGTATAAACACTTACTTGTTAAAGAGGAAATACACAAAAGCCCAATTTCGAATGATCGTGAATAACTTTACTTTGGCGTATGTTTGTGTTAATTTAAGACTACATTTAGATAGATATATTTTTTTAACACTCGCCAATGAAATATGATGACTTGCTTACAGATATATACGTAAAGCCCGAATCGGATTGGCTTAAACCCAGTTGTTCACTTCCTCAAGCCTGTGTAGGAGCAGGGTTGAGTTGGCTTGATATTGGACACCCTTTTATGGCATTTGGGTGTGAAATACGACACCATTTCCAGTCTATCGGAGATGATGATGGTAAAGGAAAATGCGGCTATGGTAAAGGAAAATGCGGCTTATCTCCACCAGCCGAGAATCGAACTCGGTCCTCCCGGTTAGAAACCGAGCGCTCTACCAATGTCGCTACTGGTCACCCCGAAATATTAAGTGAATATTAGAGCATTTTATTAGAAATATTAAGTGAATATTAGAGCATTCGATACTTTTCAACATTGTATGGTCCTACAAAGATATCACTATTAGGTAGCTGTGAAATGAATATTAACGAAATAGCTTGAATATACCTGAGCTCTTTCTAGATCCGCAATCGTGCTAGAAGATAATAAGTGGTTGTATTATTTATGTTCTCATGTTTGGTACAGTTCTAATTCAGATATGTGTATGTACTTAGAGCTTAAGTGAATAATCTGTTTCCTAAATTATATTTTGGTATTATATGTATCCTCTATTGTATTCTTTGCATGTAACTGTATGAGTTCTGATATTCCAGTCTCGAAAGAATTCACCTCATCTAATAGCTAAACCTGACGAAAATCAGAGCATAACACATACGAACAGGTATTGTATTACCTTGGGCACCAGTGTCTGTTTTCACTCTTACATCTGCCCTAAGTTTTTGATCTGGTATCTTGGTGGTAATGGAGGTGAAAGCTTCGTCTCTTGTGTCGTTATCGAGTTTACTAATGGCAGATACTTGCACTGTGTCAATGGAAAGAAAGTTGTAATCTTCACTATCATCTGATTCATACCGCACAGAATGTACTTTTGTCTTAATTTGTGTGAGTTGCATGCTGGATTTTTGGAGTATTGGCCATGTTGTCTTGGTCCTCTTGAAGTAGATCTTGATCGGCGATTATTCAAAAGTAATTCTCGATTTGTTTGGTCCGATAAGCACATTTTCTCCCAATGGCTCTGCTTACCACACTTCCGGCAAACCGCACCGTATTCTGGACATCTACTTCTATTATGGTTTCGACCACACTTGAGACATACGTTTTTATTCCTGTGTCTGTTGCTAATCATGTGTACCTGTGTTGTGGAACTGCTGTGAACGTCAGCCATCTGTTTCATATGTCCACTGAAGCCTCATACGTTCTTCCTAAATCCAGTGTTTGGTCCAGAGTGAGTGTTTTCGGCTTTCCAAGTAATTCATTTTGAAGTTCAGTGTGTCTCGTCCCTGCAATTAACTGCTCTATTACTCGTTCTTGGTATTCTGCATCAGTAAATTCACATTTCTGGGCATGTAGTTTGCATCGCAATACGAACTCATCGATAGATTCTCCTTCCTTCTGCTTGTATTTTTGTAAATAAAATCTGGCCACTCTGAAGTTAATTTTCCGTTCAATTTGTGTCATGAAGTTCTTCCACACAACGTCCGGGTTTTTCTTCTCTTCTGTTAAATCCCATGAGTTGAATAGTTTCAGTCCTTGCTTACCAGTAGACAATAAAATATGGTCCACTTGCTTCTCCTTGATAGAAAAATATAGATTATCATTACAGCACTGCTTAAATATCTTGATTTTGTTGGTTTGATCTGGATTCGACCAATCCATTCGTGGCATTACCAAGTCAGACATACTGGCGGGCAAAATAGTGTAGCCTACAGTTGCCTACCGAAGAATTGCTGTTGCAGATAATTTGTTGATGAATATCGAAGATAGTTGATGATCGCTCCTGTATCCTGTAATCTTAAGCATTGCACAGGAAATGAAATAGATGTCTTTAGCCATGTATTGATTGCTGTGTGCCAAGGCTGCAGGCAGAAATCCACTGTAACTCTCTGTGAAAATGACGGGAAGCTCTCGAGGAAAAAGGCGGGAAACTTGGTACCATATGTTACTGGCTAGCCGGTTGCTGCTGCTGCTGCTTCGCTCGTCGTAATACAAGTCGTTGGTGCTGTGTTATTGTTGGCTTGGGTTGTCTTCCATGCTGCCACCATCTAATAATTTTATGTTGTTGAAGAATTTGTAGATATACACACAGTCTTGTAATGTAATTTAATCAGCTTATGTAGATATTACAGTGGATGTAGGCTATACAGGTCGAGAGTTGACTATAACTGACAGCTAAGGGCTGTCTGAGCATACTGAGTCAGTGAGTGAGTGCGCAGGTTGAGTGAATCATTATGGAAAATGGAATACTGAAACAATTTGTTCAGGGTGACTGAACTAAATGACATATCATGACAGTGACTAAAGTAGTTGAATTTATAGGGTTAACTAAAGTATTATCACTTGGAGTGGTCACTAAACTGGTTATAGTGGGGAGGTGATTTATGCTAGCACTTGTGACGGGCAGGCGTGAGAGGGCGTCTGCATTGGTGTGAAGTTTCCCTGGACGATAGTGAATTTCAAAATCGAACTCCTCCAGGGTTTCTCGCCAACGAACAAGAAGAGCACAGTTGGTTTCTGATCTTCTTAGCCATTGTAGGGATTGATGTTCGGTAATTATATCCACTTTGGTGCCTAGCAGAAAAGAGCAAAAATGGTTTAATGCCCAGATGACCCCGAGGCACTCTCTTTTTGTTGCTGCATAATTTCTTTGTGCGGCTTTCAAAGTGGCACTGGCGCAAGCGATTATGTGCTCACGTCCATCCTGTACTTGGGCCAACACAGCACCGATGGCATATAGGGACACATCAGTATATAACAGGAATGGTTGTCTATAATCAGGGAATGTGACTGTATGGGCTTGCACTAGATGTTGTTTGAGGGTTTTGAAAGCTTTGTCCCTTTCCGTAGTCCATTTGAAAGGTTATTCTTTCTTCGTTAATTCGTGAAGAGGGCGGGCCATGGCAGCGAAATCTTTCACGAACCTCCTGTAGTAGGTGGCTAAACCTAAGAAGGAGCGAACGCCTCTGATGGTGGTGGGAGGAGTTAGTGCTGCAATTGCGGATAATTTTCGAGGATCAGGTGAGATGCCCTCGGCGGAGATGACATGGCCAAGGAAACAGACAGTTGTCCGGGCTCCTGAGCATTTTGAGGGCTTCAGTTTGAGTCCGGCCTTTCTTTTTCGCTGTAGTACCTGACGGAGACGCTGTAGATGTTCTTCCCAGGTTTTTCCATATACTAAAGCCCGGTTCACACTAACCGTCTGTTGGGGATCCGTTTTTGGGCCTGTGACGTCACATACAAAAAACAGACGTGAAGAAGGGAAGTTGAAATGAAATGCGTACCACATTCCAGAGCGTGAGCCAAACTCTGGGGTAGGGCACGTACTTCTCTGGCGTATGGTAAACACCTACTAGACGATCGTCAATATGGACTGAGAAACGATCTTTCTTGGGTTTTTTTTTCTTTATTTGGAACGAAGATGAACCACCTCCGTAATTCAATGCATATTAACTAGGAATATACATTGTCTCTATCTGGAGGCGCGCGAAGCAGTACAACATGTTAACTTTGGTGGTGCCGCGTCAGCTGCCAGGTACACAATCAATAGGTTAACATATTAAACTGCCTTAACACCTTACGAGCGGCCTAGGCGGTATATAATATGTAGCCACCAGCGGGGTGTTTTTACCCAAAATAGGGCTGTTTACGTGATCATTTTCATGCCTAAATAAGACCCAGAGCGTAAAACAAGTATCTATCCCTGAAAGGGCATAAACAGAGCTTTCCAATGACACCATAACGATCCTTTTATGATGGCTAGTTTTCTTGCAACAACCGCGCAACGCGAGTGCAAAAAGCATGTAATTCGGCACTTTCCCCATACAATTCCGTATGTAGCGAGTGAGAGAGGGAGGGAGGAGGTGGGATTCGTGTCAGTAGGTTCGCCGCGGTGGTCTGGAGCAGTCATACGCTCGCTACTCTCCTGCCACCACTTGTCTCTCTCTCTCAGCAACATTACGTGCTGAAATTGCCACACGACCTATGTCGAGCGCCGCCAGATAGTCTAGATTTATTATACTCGACTTATGTTGCGCGCCGCTAGTTATGGGTTAATATTTGCCTTGTCATTAAAATTATACATATAGCATATATTGTGATGCGATATTAACTATAATGTAATGGAAATTGGCAGAAAAATATTACACACATTTCACTTCAATGTTCAATATACGTATGTACGTACACCAAAAAGATAAATCGAAACCATCTTTTTGAGTGGTACGTATTTTGGTAAACGGCTTCCCGGTTCACACTACATATACTCCGCATGTCTGTAAGTGACGTCACTCTGACGTCACGATTATTTATACGTACACTAAAACGGTAAGAAAAACGGCTAGTGTGAACCGGGCTTATGACATCATCCAGGTACGCCAGACATATTTCCCTTGAGGACGGACTCCATTAAGCGGTAGAACGTGGCAGGCCCGTTGCAGAGACCGAAGGGGAGCACATTGAACTCGTAAAGGTTGCCTCCACTGGTGGAAAATGTGGTCTTCTGTTGGTGACTTTTCTTGATGGGAACTTGCCAGTATCCAGCCTGTAAATCCAGGGTGGTGAACCATTTGGATCCATGTAGGGAATCCAGGGAGTCATCTATCCTGGGTAAAGGCATGGTGTCTTTGACGGTGGCGTCATTTAATCGTCTGTAATCTACACAGAACCTGGTAGGTCCGTCTTTCTTTTTAACTAGGACTACTGGGGAAGACCAGGGGCTGACGAAGGGGGTGGTTATCCCTGCATCTAACATTCTTTTTTGTTTTTTTTTGTTTTTTTATATGTGAGTGAGGGAGGCAAAAGGCAGAACTGCCTATAGCGAGTGCCTCCCCCAAAGTTGAAGAGTGACAGGGCCAAAATCAAGGGACGTTCGAGCCAAAATGCCTGGACACACGGAGTTTGAAGCAATTTAAGTCAAAGGAAGAGGGATAGACTGATTCTGGGAGAGAGTTCCAGAGCTCAACTGTTGAATTGAAGAAAGACTGAGAGTAACGTTTCACTCTTGGGTTGGAGAGTTGCACAGAGTAGGGGTGGGATTGTGTTGCAAGACGGGTACCACATGCCCTACGTAAAGGAGGTGGTATACACTGGGAAAGCTCTGAGGAACACTGATTATTATAGTAGCGATAGAATAGCGAGAGAGATGCAACGTTGCGGTGAAGAGAGAGAGATTGCAGAGAGTTGGTGAGTGGACGGGAGTTAATGATACGAAAGGCCTTCCTTTCAATTTTGTCTAGGAGAGCGGTGTGAGAGGAACCTCCCCACACATGTGAACAGTACTCAATACAAGGAAGCACTATGCCCCTGTACAGAGCAAGAAGCTGAGCAGGGGTAAAGAACCCCCTAAGGCGGTTGAGCACACCCAGCTTCTGGGAGGCTGCCTTAGCAAGACTGGTAATATGGTCCTTCCAACTGAGAGCAGAAGAAAAAGAGACACCAAGAATATTGAGAGAAGATGAAGGATTGATTTTTGTGTTGTTGAAGAATAAGGGATAGCCCGCAGGGAGTTCCTGACGGGTAGATAGATGGAGAAATTGGGTTTTGGAAGCATTAAAGGTAACAAGGTTTTCTTTAACATGGTTAACATGGCTTTAGGCCACTGCACTCCACAAACACTCTTCTCACAGACCTTACACAAAGAGCTTTTGACGGCTAGACCACCACACAGATCACTATTAGCCACACTCGATATTAGTAAAGCCTTCGATGCCATCCCCCGCCACAACCTAATAAACAAAATCTACAACACAAACATGCACAACAACACAAAAAGGTGGCTGGCCAACTTCCTAGCAGGCAGATGTGCACACGTATCTTTTGCCGGTCAGTCATCTAGAATCAGAAACTTTCCAAACGGAGTCCCACAAGGATCCGTCCTATCGCCCGCACTCTTCAATCTGTACATGCACGATATAACTACACCCAATACGCCCCAAATAAACTTAGCCTCCTATGCAGATGACATAACACTCACATGCACACACCATGACCCAAAAAGAGCAACAGATCTCCTTCAACCCTATCTCAACACACTATATGGCTGGTGCACTACAAACAGACTTAATCTAGCCACAGCCAAATCAACCGCAACCCTGCTCACAAGCTGGACAGGAGAACACGAATACATCCCTCAACTCACCATAAACAACACACCCCTAACACATACACACACACCCAAAATCCTAGGAGTAACATATGATACTCATATGACATTCAAACAGCACACCACAAACATTAAAAAGAAACTGACACCCAGACTTAACGCCCTCAGGTCACTTGCTCACACAAAATTTGGACACAACAAAGAAACCACCACCACAGTATATAAACAATACATAAGATCAGTGATGGAATACGCAAGCCCAGCCTTGGCTTCTAACCTAGCTGAAACACATCATAAGACCTTACAGACTATTCAAAACAAAGCCCTGAAGATCATTACAGGCTGCACAGCTACTGCACCCACAGATCACCTACATCAAGAAACTAAAATCCTCAAAGTCAAAGACCATCTGGACGTGAGAGGCACTCAATTCCTGGCAGCAGCCTCCACGAACCAGGACCACCCACTAAACTACATGGCAACACACCCACAGACACCAAGAAATATCAAAACAACACCCAGCACATGGTATCACACATAATTACTGTCCTCTCTCCCTCCCTGCCCACCCCGAACCAACTTCCAGATGCACATCCATACTCATATCTCTCGCCGATCCATCCACTCACTCACAGACAACACGCAGCTGCAAGCACGACCTCCCGAAATCCATCCTTCCGAATCCTCCCTTCCTCGCGAGGACAGAGTCTACCTGGCCAGGCTGAGATGCGGATACCATCCAGCTCTCCTGAGCTATCAGAAGAGACTGGATGACTCCGTTGTCGACACCTGCCCGGGATGTAACACAGCACCCCATACCATTAAACACATCATAGAAGACTGCATTTCACACAACCACTTACACCAACAACACAATCTACACTCAATGAGAGTTCTGTGGGAAAGCCCAATCGTGGCCATGGCCTTCCTCAGGGACTCTGGGCAGTTCGGCCAGGCAGCTTAGGGAACTACAACAACAAGGTTTTCTCTGCCCCAATTGGAGATAGTAGTTAGATCAGAATTTAAGTGTTCTATGGCTTCATTCCGTTTGTCGTTGAGGAATTGCTGGCTTGGGCGTTCTGAAAAACTAATGGAGTAGTGTAAGGTTGAGTCGTCTGCGTATGAATGGATGGGAGTTGAGGTACAGTTGAGAAGGTCATTTATAAAAATTAGAAAGAGAATAGGATAGGACAGAGCCCTGAGGAACCGGAGTTTATAGGGTGAGGAAGTGAGCGATGGCCGTCCACAACCGCAGCTATGGAACGGCCGGAGAGGAAATTAGAGACAAAGGCACAGATGGAGGGATAGAAACCGAAGGAGGGTAGTTTAGAAATTAACACCTAACGAGCGGCCTAGGCGGTAATTTATATGTACCGCCCAGCGGGGTGTTTTTACCCTAAATAGGGTTGTTTACGTGATCATTTTCATGCCTAAATAAGACCCAGAGCGTAAAACAAGTATCTATTCCTGAAAGGGCATAAACAGAGCTTTCCAATGACACCCCAACCATCCTTGTACGACCTCTAGTTTTCTTGCAACGATCGCGCAACACGAGTGAAAAAACCATGTAATTAGGTACTTTCCCTACATAATTCCTTGGGTAGCGAGTGTGAGGGGGGAAGGAAGGGTGGTTTTCAATTCAGTTGGCCCACCGCGGTGGTGTGCGACGGTCATAGCCTTACTACGCTCCTCACACCGCTCAGCTCTCTCTCTCTGCAACATTACGTGCTGAAAATGGCACACGACATAAGTTGTGAACCGCCACTTAGTCCAAATTTCTTTCACACGACATAAGTTGCGCGCCGCCAATAGAGGGTTAAAGATTTGTGCCAGACTCTATCGAAGGCTTTTGATATGTCTAGTGCAATAGAAAAAGCCTCACCGAAGTCCCGAAAGGAGGATGACCAAGAGTTAGTAAGATATGAAAGAAGATCACCAGTAGAGCTACCCTTAAGGAAGCCATACTGGCGATCTGAGAGCAGATTATGATAAGAGAAATGCTTAAGAAATTTGGAAGCAAGAATAGTTTCAAAAACTTTAGAAATACAAGAGATGAGAGCAATTGGACGATAGTTGGAGGGTTGAGAGCGGTCACCCTTCTTTGGGACAGGTTGAATGAGAGCAAACTTCCAGCATGAAGGGAAGACGTTAGAGGATAGACAGAGACAAAAAGAGTTTGCCTAGGCAGGGAGTCAGCACGGAAGCACAGTTTTTTAGTACAACAGGAGGAACACCGTCCGGACCGTACGCCATATTAGTATTAAGCCCAGAGAGGGTAGAAAGTACATCTTTAGAAGAGATTAGGATATTAGGCATAAGTAAGAGAGAGGAGGGTGGGGAGGGAGGAATAGCACCGGAATCATCCAAGGTGGAGTCTCTAGCAAAAGTTTGAGCGAAGAGTTTAGCTTTGTCAGGGGAAGAAGTGATGGTTGTGCAATCAGAGTGGGAAAGGGGAGGGAAAGACGAGGAAGAGAAATTGTTGGAGAGGTTTTTGGCTAGATGCCAGAGAGCTTGGAAAGAGCTAGAGTTGGATAGTTCAGTGCATTTATTATTGATGAAAGAGTGCTTGGCAAGTCGAAGAACAGATTTGGCTTGATTCCGGGCAGAAACATAAGAAGATTGAGAGTCTTGAGTTTTAAGGCGTCGGTACCGTTTGAATGCTTCCTCCTTATTGCGGACAGCAGTAGAACAGGCGTGAGTAAACCAAGATTTTTTAGCATTAGTTTGAGAGAAAGAGAATGGAATGTATGCTTCCATGCCCGATAGGATTACCTCGGTAATGCGTTCAGCACTCTCCGAGGGTCCCCGGCCACGGAAGCAGAAATAATTCCATGGGAAATCAAAGAAGTACTGCCGGAGAGCCTCCCAGTCGGCAGCGCCAAAGTGCCACAAGCGCCGCCGGCTAGGAGGATCGGGTGGCTGTACTGGAGAGATAGGACAGGTGACAGAGATAATTTTATGGTCGGAGGAGCCCAAAGGAGAGAAAAGATCGACAGTATAAGAAGAAGGGTTAGAAGTTAGAAACAAGTCAAGAATGTTGGGCCGATCTTCGAGGCGATCCGAGATACGGGTGGATTGCTGAACTAACTGCTCTAGGTCATTTAGGATAGAAAAGACGTAGGCTTGTTCACCAGGTGAGTCAGTAGTGTGAGAGGAGAGCCATTGGCGGTGGTGAATGTTGAAATCTCCTAAGATGGAGATTTCTGAGAAAGGAGAAATGGATAGAATGTGTTCCACTGTAGAGTTTAGATAGTCAAAGAATTTGGGAAAGTTGGTAGAGTTAGGGGAAAGATAGACAGCACAGAAATATTTAGTAAGAGAATGACAGGAAAGTTTGAGCCATAAAGTTGAGAATTCAGAGGAGTCGAAATCGGGAACACGAGAGCAAGTGAGTTTGTTGTGCACATATGCACAACATCCACCTTTGGCTTTGAAACTAGGATATAGAAAGTAGGAGGATACAGAGAAGGGGCTGCTGGATGTTGCATCAGACACCTGAGTTTCGGTGAGGAAAAGAAGATCAGGTTTGTAGGAGGAGAGATGGTGTTCAACAGAGTGAAAGTTAGAGGAAAGTCCGCGAATGTTGCAGAAACTAATAGAAAGAGTAACAGGCTGAGGTCCAGGTAATTTTGTGGGGTCGTCAGGGGAAGGTCGGGCGGGTGAGGGGGTATTTATGTTCCCCCCCCCCCCAAACCCCCCCTGGGGACTTCGAGGCTTGTCGTGCTTTCTCCTGATGCTGCAGTGTTTTTTTCTCCAGGAAGGTTGACGAATGGGAGGTCCTTCGGTGTGGATAGGGTGTTCAACGACTTTAGTTTGCCCGATTTTGGTGGGCAATTGGGCGAATACATCTACGAACTTGTGGAGGACTCTCAACAGTTGCTTGGGTTGTGACGTGGTTAGTTGTTCTGGAATGGAGGGAAGGATGAGTGGTGCTGTAGATGCAGGAGTTGAGGGTGTGACATCATCAAAAGTTTCAAGTTTGCCAATATAGGCCTTTGGGTAGTGTGAGGGGCTCATCAGAGATGTTGGCGACAAGGGTGGCACCTCTGTTATGGGGCACTATAGCAGGTTGGAGTCTGGACCTGTCAGCTCGAGGTTGATCAAGCTGAGGGGAAAATATCATAGGCTTATCAATTGTGTGACGTAAGGACACCCACTGTTGATGTTGTGCAGGTATTAATACTCATTGCGAGGTCACTGCAGGGGTCACTATGGTGATGGAGGCTGATGGTGAAGGCCCTGGACGTTTTGGGCAGTGGGGCCTTGCTGAAGTAGGTGGTCGATTTTGTGGTGTATTAGAAATTGTCATAGATTTTGGGGATGGGACCTTTGAGTGATGGTGAGGGCTCCTGTTCTTCGTCAGAATCTTGTTCCTCGGGATGACTTTAGGTGAGGTTACAGGAATTGAAAGTTTCTTCTTTTTAAATATTAGACGTCGTTGGCCGCAATCTAACTGAGCTTGTAACCGTTTCAATACGTCTAATCCCATATATCCGTCATATAGAATGCACTGGGAATAAAATACAACAACAGGATGACGGCAGGAAGCTTCTGGTTCTGCGGTGGTAATATGCAGGGGCATGGTCTCTCTTCTGATGACTAGGGGCATGTCGCCTGCACTGATGAGATTTATGGTAGAGGCGTGCAACATTTCCAGCTTGCGGCGATGTTTGTTATAGAATGTATTAAACAAACACGATCTCGCAGCTCCGGTGTCTATGAGAAGACGGACTGGAATGCCTTCAAGTTTTGCTAGATGGTAAATAGGGGGTGGTTTGGTAATCACAGACTCCCCCGCCGAAGCCATAATGGGCGGGGGAGGTTTTAAAAAACCTGAGAAATATCTGCCGTTTCCTCTACATCTTCTTCTTTTTCCACTGCATCAATTGGGTTGAATTCCGGAGGAGAATATTCTTTATCACGGTATTCTTCTTCCAGTTCCAAATACCGGGATTCTTCTTCTCATACAAGGACCCGATTTGGCGAACTCCGTTGTTTAACTTGATCCCTATTATAATGCAGGGGGCATGCAGAGTTGCAGGCCTTGAAGTCAAATGGGTTGATGGTGACAATGGGGTTATCCCGGCTTCTTTGTGAGGGCAGGTGACGTTGGGGACCTCGGTTGGATTGGTTGGTATGTGGGTATACTCGGCTATGAGTGTTGTGGGTGGAGTAGATCCGCTGACCCGAATGTGGGAGGCCTTGGGAGTAGGGTTGAGGGCGGCCCTGTGGCACATACTGCGGTCTTAATCCATAATTATTATAGTGCCTTGGTTTTCTACCTCCTTGTGGGTGTGTGGGAAACCGCTTAATGGCTCCCACTGTGGAGGCTTTAGGCCGGGTGGCCAACAGCTTTCAAATTGCAATTATATCCCTGCCGTAGCCGACGGGATCGTGAATCGTGAAACGCTCCCTAATAAAAGCAGGGAGCACTCTGAGCAACACGCTAAACACTTATGGTTGCTGCTGTTCAGAGGTCTGGAGGGGATAGGCGAACTTCACTTGCTGGGTCAACAGTCCTAATGTGATGTCCAAGTCTCCCTCGACCCTTATGTCATCAATTTTACTTAAGGAGCCTAATGAAGGTTGCACCGCATTTAAGACGATGCTCCGGAATTGATCCCATGTCAGTTCAGGGGTCACTTGTCCAGCTACCAGGGACACAGCTTTTCCCAGGTGTGTTAATAATACCGCGATCTTTTCACGATCGGTTTGGTATGCCAGGCTAAGCACTGGATTTACCATATCCAAATATGTACAAATATCATACATGTCTGCCTCATACTTAGGTATGGGTATATGTGAACGATTTGCCATGATGACTTATATTATACAACGCTCTATTTCCTTTGATTTTTGTACCAAATGGCTTCTCTTCCCAAATCAAGAACCACCGTCTGCCGCCAATGTTATATCCGGTTTTTGCTGGGGTTAATTGGATTAATTAGGTAGGTTCTTACTTGACTGGAGAAGTTGAATCCACATAAATACATGCACAAAGGTAATAGAGGCTAAATGTAATACAGAGTACGCACATAAGTTGTATTGTTCAATGTAATAAATATTACTTTCAGACAAAAGATAGGTAAATATGTACAGTTGATTACGCACGAATGAACTAGGGTCCACAATTAATATCCCAAAAGGAATGACACTGCACGATTATGATGTCACACCGAGTACTTCTTTCGATAAGGCACTTCACTAGTACTTCTTCGAGGTCACACTAAGTATTTCTATAATAAAGTAGACGTGCCGTTTCGCCCAAAATCAAAACGGCATACCCAACTCTGCGATCAGTCACCATCATCACTACTAGTCACTATCATCATTAGCATCATCAGCACTACTATTTTAATCATCACTACTACTCTCACCATCATCACTACTACTCTCATCATCACTACTACTCTCATCATTACTACAACTTTCACCATCATCACTACTACTTACCAACATCACTAATACTGTCACCATCATCTTACAATAAAGTAGACGTGCCGTTTCGCCCAAAATCAAAACGGCATACCCAACTCTGCGACCGGTCACCATCATCACTACTAGTCACTATCATCATTAATATCATCAGCACTACTACTATTATAATCATCACTACTACTTTCACCATCATCACTACTACTCTCATCATCACTACTACTCTCATCATTACTACAACTTTCACCATCATCACTACTACTTGCCAACATCACTAATACTGTCACCATCATCTTACAATCATCATTACTAATGTCACCATCATGAATACTATTATGACCATCATCACTACTACTAGTACTGTCACCATCATATCTACTACTGTTATCATCATCACTACCATCATCATTACTACTGTAATCATTATCACTAATTCTACAACCATTATCACTGCTATTTTCACCATCATCACTACTATCAGCATTATCCCCACTATTACTACCATCACTTCTAATGTCAACTAAACTAACTTAACCTAACAAATACGTCGCAAGTTTTTCTCACCCTCTGAACGATGGCGTTTTGTGTGAGAGTGCTCCTACGGGGCACTCTCACACAGAACGCTAGCATCATTGCTTGGGAACAGGTACAGGGTGGGGGGGGGGGGTGTCCTGGGGGGGGTCTTGAAGGGCAAAACCATATTTTGGACCTAAAATCATAACTATTGCACATATTCAAAAAAAAAAAATTTATTACCGTCGCATTCACGCACCGAATGTTCGTGTAAAGGTTGGTGAAAATCCGTCGAACGGTCTAGGAGGAGTTATCAGACAGACAAACAGACAGACGTTTCACCATTATCATCACATCTGAGACATGTGTATGATGTGTGGCTTTCTGTGATGTGTGTGCCCCTACGGGGCACACACACACACAGGGAATAGCTACAGGGTGGGGTTGGGGGTCCTGAAGGGTTGAGGGGAGGGGGCAAAACCATTTGTTGGACCTATGATCATAACTATTGCACAAATTCAAAAAAATATATATAATTACCGTCGCATTCACACTCCGAAGGTTCGTGTGAAGTTTGGTGAAAATCCGTCAAACGGTCTAGGAGGAGTTCTCGCACATACAGACATTTCGGTTTGCATATACCACTATACGGGGGGCGATACCACTCTGCTTACGCAGAGTTGATAAAGTAGACGTGCCGTTTCGCCCAAAATCAAAACGTCATACCCAACTCTGCGATGGGTCACCATCATCACTATTAGTCACTATCACCATTACTATCATCAGCACTACTACTATTAGACATCACTACTACTCTTACCATCATCACTACTACTCTCATCATCACTACTACTGTCATCATCACTACAACTTTCACCATGATCACTACTACTCACCATCATCACTAATACTGTCACCATCATCACTACTGGCATCATTATCACTACAACTATAATTATTGCTTGTCACCATCATCACTACTATTATGACCATCATCACTACTAATAGTAGTGTCACCATCATATCTACTACTGTCATCATCATCACTGCTGTCATCATCACTACAACTACAACCATCATCACTAATAATACCACCATCATCACTACTACTATCAACATCACTACAATTGTCACCTTCTAATGTCAACTAAACTAACTTAACCTAACAAATGGGGGGAGAGTTTTTTTTTTCGCCCCCTGAACGATGGTGTTCTGTGTGAGTGTGCTTGGGAATAGGTATAGCGGGGGGGGGGTATCCTGAGAGGGGGGGGGGGGGAGAAACCATATTTTAGACCTAAAATCATAACCATTGCACAAATTCAAAAAATCTCTGTTTAATTACCGTCGCATTCATGCACTGAAGGTTCGTGTGAAGTTTGGTGAAAATTCGTCGAACGGTCTAGGAGGAGTTATCAGACAGACATACAGACAGACATTTCGGCCGCCATGTACCACTATACGGGGAGCGATACCACTCTGCTTACGCAGAGTTGATAAGAATAGTAATAATAATAAAGTAGACGTGCCATTTCGCCCAATATCAAAACGGCATACCCAACTCTGTGATGGGTCATCATCATCACTACTAGTCACTATCACCATATAAATATAAATAGCTACTATTATTAATCATCACTACTCTCACCATCATCACTAATATTACCACCATCATCACTACTACTATCATCACTACAATTGTCACATTCTAATGTCAACTAAACTAACTTAACCTACCATCATCACTAGTCATCATTATCACTACAAATATCATAATTACTTGTCACCATCTTCACTACTATTATGACCATCATCACTACTACTAGTACTATCACCATCATCTGTCATCATCATCACTATAACTACAACCATCATCACTACTATTATCACCATCATCACTACTATTACCATCATCCCCACTATTACTACCATCACTTCTATTGTCAACTTAACCAAACTTAACCTAACAGATACGGGCGAGATATTTTCGGCCCAAAACAAATGTGTTCTGTGTGTGGGCCCCTTCGGTCCCGTGGGGGGGGGGGGGGGGGCAAAACCATAATTTGGACCTAAAATCATAACTATTGCACATATTCAAAATATATATATATTACCGTCACATTCACACACCAAATGTTCGTGTGAAGTTTGGTGAAAATCCGTTGAACGGTCTAGGAGGAGCTATCGGACAGACAAACAGACAGACATTTCGGCCGCCATGTACCACTATACGGGGGGGGGGGGGGGGGGGGGGGGGGGGGGGGGGTGGGGGGGGGGGGGGTGATACCACTGCTTACGCAGAGTTGATTATAGATGTAGGTGGGCCGTTTTGCCCAAAATCAAAACGGCATACCCAACTCTGCGAGGGGTTACCATCATCACTACTAATTCCATCATCAATCATCACTACTACTGCCATCATCACTACAACTGCCTGAATCATCACGACTACTGTCATCATCACCATTACTATGATCATCATCACTACTACAATTACAATCATCACTACACTCTCACCATCATCACTACTACTGTCACCATTGTCACTACCATCTTAATCACTACTATCATCATTGATACTACAACTATCAACCATCATTACTATCATCACCATCTTACAATCACCAGTACTACTGCCATCATCACCATTACTATGATCTTCATCATCACAACTATTGTCATCATCACTACAACTTTCACCATCATCACTACTACTCACCTTCATCACTAATACTCACACCATCGTCACTACCATCATCAGTACTGTCCATTATTATCACTACAACTTATCACATTACTTGTCACCATCATCACTACTATTATGACCATCATCACTACTACTAGTACTGTCACCATCATATTTACTACTGTCACTATCATAACTACTACTGTCATCATCATCACTACTGTCATCATCATCGATGATGATGATGGGCTCACAACACTAAGAACGCCATCATTGCTGGGTTGGGGGGGGGGGGGAAACCATATTTTGGACTTAAAATCATAACTATTGCATACATTAACTCCCTCCGACATATTATGTTGCAGTAAGTCCTAGGAGGCGCTTGACAAGTATTCTGGGTCTTGAATTTGGCTCATGAGTGTTGTCGAAGCCTTACATTTTTCGCGATTTCCATCCACCAGAATGCTGTTTATTGTGATGTATCATATATCAATGGAAAGAGGAATATTTATAGTACATGATAAAATTAAAATGTAAATAAATCGAAATATGAAAGTGTAAATGAGTCCGGAATACAATTATTTCCCATGCAATTGTCTTCACACCGTCCTAGCTCTAAATTGTGAGTGATGACCATATATTTTTTTTTTGCTCAAATAATAGTATTTTTTCTCCTCTTTCCAAATCTGAAAACAGAAATTGTTTATCTTCAATAGTTCTCAAGCAGTGACCGAAAAAAAAAAATATTTTGATTTATATGGTTTATAACATTTTCAATTTATTTCGTTGCTACTACGTGTATGGTTTTAAATTTAGGCTGTATGAATACGGCAAATAATGCTGATGAGTATAAAACAAACTAAAAGTTCCTAGGACAAATACTTTTTGCGCTATGAATATTTGAAATGAAGAGCCAAAATGCGAATATTTACGCTTCACCCATCTCTGTTCCGGCGATGCTAGCCGGGTTCCGAGCTGTGTTCCCCACCTCGTGGTTGCGTTATTTTCTCGGATATATATATAACTGTATATATCACCGGAATCGGAAAATTGTGCTCTTTCTAATGGTGCAAACAAAAATAATATAGCATAATTGGTTTCGCGAGCTATGCACAATTGTTTCCATGCAGT
The DNA here is from genome assembly GCA_032716605.1 of Paralithodes platypus. Taxonomy (NCBI): domain Eukaryota; kingdom Metazoa; phylum Arthropoda; class Malacostraca; order Decapoda; family Lithodidae; genus Paralithodes; species Paralithodes platypus. Next base: position 39,383,684 of record CM064528.1, on the reverse strand, counting down.
GACCGAAAAAAAAAAATCTGATTTTGATTGATATGGTTTTATAACATTTTCGATTTATTTCGTTGCTACGAAGTGTATGGTTTTAAATTTAGGCTGAATGAATATGGCAAATAATGCTATGAGTATAAAATAAACTAGAAGTTCCTAGGACAAATACTTTTTGCGCTATGAATATTTGAAATGAAGAGCCAAAATGCGAATATTTACGCTTCACCCGTCTCTGTTCCGGCGATGCTAGCCGGGTTCCGAGCTGTTCCCCACCTCGTGGTTGCGTTATTTGGTCGGATACGTATATACTGTATATATCACCGGAATCGGAAAATTGTGCTCTTTTCCAATGGTGAAAACAAAAATAATATAGAGTAATTGGTTCGTGAGCTATGCGCAATTGTTTCCATGCATTGTTATTGTTATGAAAATATATGAGAATGTTTATACAGTTGTATATCTTTGCCACAATATACACCCTTTCCAACGAGAAGGGAAATGGCTCCTGGGTTGACACTGAAAAAACAAAATAAGAAAGCCAGGTAATCTTCAGGTAATAAATTCAGAAATAATTCTATTGTACACGTAAATAAAATAAAGTACTAATGTATCTATATATATATATATATATATATATACACAGTATATATATATATATAGACAGTATATATATATATAATATATATATATATATATTTATATATATATATATATATATATATAAAATATATATATACAAGGTGTCGAACAAAATATAAAGAATGGTAAATGGTAATGGTATGTATTGTGTGTGGATATATTTAATATATATATTATATATAGCATATATATATATATATATATATATATATATATATATATATATGGTGTCAAACCAGAAATATGTGCAAATTTCCAAGCCACCCAAAGAGGTACTGCACTGGACTCGTTATTTTTTTAGAGTGGTTTCCCCAGGAGGCCTATATCCACTGTAGTGCAAAATGTAGTAGAAATTGATTTTATTTTTTTTATTTTTTTTTATGATGATGATGATGATGATGATGGTGATGATGATGGGTGAATGAAGGTGGGCCCCGAACCTCGGAAGTGATGATTGAATGAATGAATGAATTATATATGGGGGGAGGGGGGTATAATGGGGGAAGAGGGGGAGTACAAAGGAGTACAAAGGAAATTCAAGCAACAACAGATCTAGTGACCCTTCTATGTTGCTTGTCCTCCAAAACACTGAGGATCAAGTGTCCAAACAGTGGTTTAGAGTGGGTAAGGGAACATTGTGCAAGGGAATTACTGCCCTGGAACTAATGTCCGTGGCAGGATTAGGAAGTTAGTAGGGGACAGATGGGTTAGTAACTTAGGGGGGGATAAAATAAAGTTATTCATTTACAAACGCAGTCAGTCGCGGGTTTGATGCGAGATATTTGTCTAGGCGGAGTTTAAATGAATCAACGGTGATGCAGTCTATAACGTTTCGGGGAAGCCCATTCCACAAGTTGACAACTCGATTGAAGAAGACATTCTTAGATTCGTGTGAGTTAAAAGATTTACCAATAATTTTGCAACCGTTTCCCCGCGTGTAATTAGATTGGTCGATAGTGAAGTACTTACTAGAGTTCATATTGTCGATGCCTTTGATGATTTTGAACACTTGAATTAAGTCACCTCTTAATCTGCGCTGGGTTAAAGGAAATAGATTTAATTCTCTAAGACGCTCTTCGTATGGTTTGTTCTTTAGGCTAGGTATCATTTTGGTAACTCTAACGTTGAACTCGTTCTAGCTTGTTTATATCTTTTTGGTAATAAGGGCACCAGGATTGAACGCAGTATTCCAGAAGAGGGCGGACTAATGAATTGTACAGGGTTAGGATAACTTCTTTGGATTTATGCTCAAATGACCTGCCTATAAAGCCAATTATTTTGTTTGCCTTCTTAACAACTTCTGAACATTGTTGACTCGGTTTTAGGTTACTCGATATTGTTACTCCCAGATCGTTTTCTCTGTTTACATTCTTAAGCTGAGTGCCATTCATCGAATAGTTTGCTTTCTCATTTAGGTATCCGATATGTAGTACTTTACATTTATCCGCATTGAAACTCATTTGCCAAATTTGGGCCCAACATGACAATTTATCTAGATTGTGTTGCATATCGTCAACTTGTTCTTTTGAGAGTACGCTATTGCAATTTTTGTATCGTCAGCAAATTTTGAGATTGTACAGGTGAGACCCTCATCTATGTCGTTGATGTAAATTAGAAAGAGAATTGGTCCTAGTACCGATCCCTGGGGTGCCCCGCTACTTACATTGGTCCATTTAGATGCCTTACCGTTTATGACTACTCTTTGCTTTCTGTCGCTGAGCCAATTTTCTATCTCATTTCAACACACCGTCTTGTATTCCATGCGCTTTTAGTTTTAGCAGTAAACGTTTGTGGGGAACTTTGTCAAAGGCCTTTTGAAAATCAAGGTATATAATATCTACAGCTTTACTCTCATCGTAGAGGTTGAGGATATCGTGGAAGAAGTCTAAGAGGTTTGTTAACAGGAACGTTTTTTACGAAAGCCGTGTTGAGTATCTTTAAGTATGTTATTTTCCTCTAAGTGATTTACGAGTCTGTCTCGTATGACCGTTTCTAGCATTTTACATACAACTGAGATGAAGCTAATTGGACGATAGTTACTGGGTAGGGATTTGCTGCCTTTTTTTAATATCGGTGTTACGTTGGCTAGCTTCCACTGATCGGGCAGTGCTCAAGGGTTAGGGGGAGGGTGTATAATGGGGGAGGGAGGGGGCATAACTTAGATAAATACATAAATACGAATTATATACATATATATATATATATATATATATATATATACATATATATATATATATATATATATATATATATATATATATATTATATCAATCTACGATTAGAAAAATAAAATAAAATACAAATAAAAAATAACCCTCCCCACCCCCCAAACAAAAAAATATATATAATAATTCATATTTATATATATATATATATATATATATATATATATATATGGGGGAGGGGGAGGGGGGAGGGGGAGGGGGGAGGGAGGTATAATGGGGGAGGGAGGGGGGTAAAATGGGGGGGAGGGAGGGGGAGAGGGCATAACATAGATAAATACATAAACACAAATTATATTATATATATATATATATATATATATATTATATCAATCTACAATTAGAAAAATAAAATACAAATAAAAAATAACCCT